>VZTY01017207.1:91398-151304 GCA_013400935.1 Turnix velox | reverse complement strand
CCCCCTCCCCCCCTCTTCCTCTCTAGTCCACATTATTCTGGTATCGAAGTGGAAAGCATTGAGAGTGGGACAGCTGTCTCTTCCTGGCCAGTTTAATGGGTCTGTGATTTCATCTCATGGCTGTTAGCACTTGCATTTCCTTACAGCTCTCACCTGTGTGTTGCACAAATGCAAGTGAGTGTGTATATTATTCTGCACGTACAAAAATGCTTCATACTGAGGGATATGAGAAATACTGTCTGCATAATGAATAATCCCTAGGCATCTGTGCTAAGTGCTTTTCTACTATGATGATGCTTTTTTAAAAAACCCGAAAAACAAAAACCACCATATAAAGGTTAGGAAGGTTCTGCTGTAAGTCTGTCACATAAACACTGTGTACTCTCTACTGCTAAGAGTTTCTCTTGGAAAAAGCATGTTACTTTGTCTTTCCCAGACATGTGGAAAACATTGTCATTGTGTCCCATTTGCTGGCATTTGGCTTTGATAGGTGGACACAGCCACTGTTCAGCTTTGATCAGTACTTCATTACATAGCAAAATGCTCATGTGTGAAACAGGAAAGAGGGAAGGAAAAGAAATTCGCTCTCTGGTGTTCAGAAATAGGAATGGTATTATTTTGACGTTGAACCTTATCCTGTTTGATCTTCGTATTTCAATGACAGAACAAAGCCATTCAAGAATGGGTCCTTACGGAAGGTTATATGGCCCATGCACTATTTATTTTGCTTGTTGATATTATCTGTTGCAAAACTTTTCTCTAGCAAATTAGAACTGAACTCTAGATGTAAAGAATCAGAAGGGAACAGTTCATTAACTGCAGAAAGATTATAGATGAGAAGAACTTAGAAAGGGAGAAACTTCATTTTCCAAAACGCTTGTGAAGCCTTGTACTTATTCGTATTTCTGGGATTTGCTCCTGACTGATTCCTTATGTCCAGAATTACAGCCTCTGTTCCAATGGAGTGTGTGACAATGAGTGTACTCTTTATGCAGTATAAAGTTCCTGTTGTTTGCACAGATCCATATCTGGAATGTTGGACTTAACAGTATAAGCCTTGAATAAAGATGTCTTATGGAGCTACCTTTTCTGGTTTACAGAGCTAATTCCTTGTTTTGTTTTCCTTCACAGCTAGAACATATTCAGAAACACATATGGTATATGTAAGTAACACTTTTTTAATTCACTTTTGTGTGCATTATTTATTGGTTGTGTTACAGGTACATGTATTCTAGTCATCTCTGAAGACAGAGACTGGAATTTGAAAGCAGTTTTCACACGGGTGGAGAAAAAGACAGAGGACAGAAGGGCATCTAATGTTTAGACAGTTTTTTATATTTTACTGCTCATATAATTTCATCTCATAGATCATTACATCTCATATTGTTTCATATATCAAGCCAGAAACTTTCTATACAGTGGCAAACAATTGTTAAAAGTAAGACATTCAGTCCAGTTACTTGCTATGTTAAAAAGATACCTGCAAGTGATCATCAGAAAAGCCTTCAACTAACAGCCAAATCTAGTTTGGCATCCAAGTGCTACAGACAATCCCTGGTAATACCTTCTTGACAAGAAAGCTTTCATTTGTTCCTTCTTGGCACCTTGGCTTTTCTCTGTAGCAGAAACAAAAAAGATGATATTGATAAGTAAGCACCTGTGAACAAGAGCTTTTCTGTCTCATAATCTCTGCTCCTTCTTCACAGCAAGCTAAGAGTCTGCTTTTGACCTTGTAACCTGTTGATGTGAGAGTAGTTCTGTGCCTTGATTAAAAGCAGCAGTCTTGACAGTGAAACAGGAGGTCTGTGAGAAAAACACACACCTGTCTAGTGGTTTGGGGATAAGGAAGATTGATGGCTTTTAAAAGTGACCTTGCACTTTGTGTAGCCTCTATAGTATTTCTAGAAAGCTAAGTAAATAATATTTTTTTCATACTGATGATAACCTAATCAAACTGAGGAGAATACTTCACATATTAAAGAAAGAAATGATGCTTTGATACATGCTTCTTAGGGTCAGCACACCTACAAGGTTCCCTGGGTGGATGATAAGTAAAGTCATGTCTTCAAAAACCTATCATTGCTCTTGGGAAATACTCAAGGATGATATGAACTGATATTTATATTTCTAGAAAGCTAAGTAAATAATATTTTTTTCATACTGATGATAACCTAATCAAACTGAGGAGAATACTTCACATATTAAAGAAAGAAATGATGCTTTGATACATGCTTCTTAGGGTCAGCACACCTACAAGGTTCCCTGGGTGGATGATAAGTAAAGTCATGTCTTCAAAAACCTATCATTGCTCTTGGGAAATACTCAAGGATGATATGAACTGATATTTAATCCTGTCACCAGGAGAAAAAAAAAAACCAAAAAACAAACCTAGGACCTTTGTTTTCATTGGTTTTGTTTTCTTTAGTTCTGTCTTATGGGCAATGTTCACTGCTGGATTTACCTGCCTGCGACAGGACCAGAAGGCATTCAACAGTTTGTTGTATAACACAGTTTTTTCTTAGTTCACTTGAAATGGAGGCAGCACTGCCCATGGCTTTTTCATGTTCTGCATGGTTACCAGTTGATCTGGCACCTTTTTAAACCAGAGGAGGACTGGGGTATTGTTTGCCACAGCTTGTGTTTTAAAACTGTCATGGATAGAAGTAGGAGAAATGGAAGGTATGATCTTTAGTTGTGATTTCTGAAATAACCCTCCTAGAATGTCTCACAAGTAAATACTGTTTGCATCAGCTGATCCCCTCTGTTTCTTCATGGAGTAAAATCAGGTGACTCTCCCTGTGCTTTGACTACATGTGTAGTAGGAAATAAACTGAATTGTCATTGATCACTTCTATTTGTATTCTAACTCTCCTCAAGATTTTTGCCTGTACGTTTTCACCTGTTGGAGGACTGTTGTCCCAGGCTGATGTGCACAATTAGGCAGGTGTTATTTCATTACTATATACAAGATTTAGAACATGAAGGTTTTTTTCTATGCAGACATGAGCACTTGAACATTTTCATGTACTTCTCAACAAAGGTCAGACTCTCTAATGACTGACACAATAAACAGGGGGATTTTCCCAATGGAAATAGCATCTGAGACCATTTGCAGGAGTAGAGAATGTGTTCTGCAAAATCAAGTCTCCCCTAAACTCTAGTCAATGCAGAGAGAGGAGTGCTCTTTCTGAAGTCTAAAATGAAGTTTCTTCTCAAAATAGCTTTTTTAATGAGCCTCTCTCTCATTTTCTGTATACTGGCCATGGATTGACCTAAAGAGATTAACCTCCTTTGGCTTAATTTAGTCTGTGAATAACCCTGCCTCCTCCAGAACTAAGCTACTTTGATCTGGTAACATTTCACAGCCTTTTTGCATTCATTTTAGCTGGAAATATGTGTGCTGACAGAGAAGGAGGGGTTATAAGTGCTTCTACTCAATGGCTGTTTTCTTCACTTCCTTCACTTTTACTTTATTTCATGTAACACTACTATTCCATGTAAAATCTTCATTCTTAGTCATATATAGATTACTGACCCAAAAGTTGAACTAAGAGCATGTAAGTGATTTCAGTTAGTTCTTCAGATAAACATTACAGCTACTGTAAAACTGAGGAAATGATTTAATTGCAGAGTAGGCAGACAGAGAAAGAGGTCTTTAAAGTTGAAATCATGATTCACAAGCCTAAAAAAGGAAAAAATGAACCAAAGAGAAACCTTTCATCACCAGCCTCCAGTTCTTCTTGCTCTCCCACCCAAATTAATTCAGTGAGGTTTTTGAGGCCTTTTTAATTGAAATAATTTATTTTTACCTCAAGCACAGGTCATCATATAATACAGCAAATAAACAGCAGTTATTTTCCCCTATTTTTTAATAAAACAAGAGGGCAAATCAAATTAGCTATTATGGTAAATACATACTCCTGTTGATTTATTTTCCTAATTGTGAAGGTGCCAGATCTACTGAAATCAGAAAAAGATTAACTGCAGGGTTCTGCTGTGCTTTGCACTGATGCAGATGTGCATCTTGGTGAGATTCACAAGTGAATTTCATGGAGAGTCTGAAGAAGTCCACCCTGGTGTGGAATTGCATGCACCAAGTCTGACAAAAGAGGATGGGTTTTAAAGCAGCAATTACATTCAGGCAAGCCTTTAAAAATACACGTGATTTGCAATATTCATCATATGACATTGTTTGATGTCGGAGTGGGTTGAAACGCAGCAGATTTGTCACTCTCTGCTAGACTGAGAGTGGAACAGGCAATACAGGCATGCCAATCACAGCCCAAACCTGCTGATTTTCATTTCCTGAAGCACTGAATTGCGTTGCCAAATGATGAGGTGCCACTTTGCAGATTTTACCTGACGAGGAGGTGTGAAAATTCCTGACTATGTCTGAGGCTGACCAGGTGCAGGGCAGAAGGAAAAACCACTTCTCAGCACAGAAAATGACAAGTTGTGCTCTCTAGTGAGGGCTCCCACGCTGATGGATTTAAAAGAAGCTCACAGTGATATTCTGCTATAGACTAGGGCAACTTGTAGGAAATGGAGCTTTTCTGGAAATTTTCAAAAACAATCATTCTTTTAAATCTCTTTACCTTGTGGCATCTGATTGTAACATAATGTGTGATCAGTATTACTAGCTTTAAAGTTATGATCTAATCACTACTTATTACTTGCTGAGAGTTAGATCCTGATCATAAGAAGTAGGAGTAGCTGCTGCTGAAAAACAGGGACTCAAGGAATAAGACTATTGTTTGCCACAGCTTGTATTTATGCATCTAGCCCTTAGATTCAGAACCATGGTGGTAACACAGGCAGGGTAACACAGGCACTTCCAAGAGATTTCAAGGAGGTGTCCAAAGCCCTGTGTTTTTGACACAAAAAAGTGAATCACAAGGAGCAAATTCTGTCTCTCTCGTATATATTCTGCTACCAGTTCCCAAAATTGAATGAAACTGAGCAGGATGTAAGTGCTTAGTGTAAGAGAAGTGAGGTCTGATCCAGATTGTAACACACACTGGAGTCTGACTCTGTGATGTATATCAAGGAAGGACTGAGTACATTTTCAGTACTTCAAGAGAAATAAAATAAAAATTTCTAAGGAGCCTTCCTACAAGTGATGTCCCACAAAGATGATAAACAGAGCAGATGCCTCACAACTGCGTTTCACCTTGCTCAAAACTAAATTGCAAAGTAGCACCCAGCAATCTCCTGAGATTAAGATGTAGAATGTAACTGTCCTATTCCAGCATTAGAGCCCTGGTTGCAATAACACGATTTTCAAATTTTCATGTCTGAAGAGAAGTGGAGATTGTTATATTTTCATCTATATATAAACAGCATGGTTTCCCCAAAACCCTTTGTAGTGTGTCAAGTGCAGACCAGAACACTGAGGTCTCCTCATCACATTGGAAACTTTAAAGAAAGGAACTGCTGCAGTGCCAGCTGGAATCAGAATTGGTGAAAAACAACAATAGTTTGTTCTTTATCAGCGTACACTTCTCAGCATGGGAGTTTGAGGTCTGGCCTGCAGATGAGACAGCATCTCTAAAACCATGTAGTGTTTTATAAATGTTTCACATTAGGACACTGAACAGCTGGTTAAGTTAGGAGAGCACTGGTAAGTGAAGTTCCGAGTGCCTTTCAGACTGAATGCAGACATTTCTCATTAAGGACTCAAATCCACAAGGTGTTGGTCACTCTCAGCCTTCACAGAGGTTTCTTATGTAAAGAGTATGTATCTGGTTGTGAGCTCTGGTGTCTCAGTGGGAATGTAACAAGCTATTTCTGTCTGTTGCTGTAGGCTTTGTTTCAGACTACAGGTTCATTTGTGACTCATGTTTCTTTTCTCTCCTTTCCCTGCCCCCTTTTTCTCTCTCTCATCTTCTTTCCTCTGCAGAGGGGGTAAGAACGAGCCAGAACCAGAGCAACCCATCCCTCGAAAGGTGCAGATTCGTTCTCTCCCTTCCTTGGAGGATATCGATCCAGACGTGTTAGATAGCATGCACTCATTAGGCTGCTTCCGTGACCGAAACAAACTCTTACAGGACTTGTTGTCAGAAGAGTAAGCACTTGCACAGTCTTCATATCAGTTGGATATCCATGGGCTGGGATGCTTATAAACCTGGGAAGATCTGGAGACCACTATTCCATATCTCACTAGTGAGACCAGTAACAGCTCTTCACCCTTTGGCTGTTCATTTGCTAGTGAGGTGTTGGGAGCAAGCTCTGAGCTCTTCTTGCACTGTGTGTTAGAAGCTCACAGGTAGACCAGCAGTGGAGTTGTGGTACTGTCTCTTTCCTTGCTGCAAGGCTAAATCACTTAATTAAAACATGGGCCATGCAGTCCAAATGGGGAGGTATCATTGCTCTGATTTGTGTGGGATTTGCCTGTCTTGAAAAAGTTTTATTTATTTCAAGCTTACATCTGAAAACTGGTGTATTTCCTGAGATATTAAGAGAGGCATTAAGAGCACTTGGAGGCTCAGGAGACCCATCTTCCTGTTGCCCTTGATATGGACATCCTGTGGGCGTGTTACTTCATCCGTCCTGTGCCTCTGTTCTGTTTGTGGGGATCATATTGTAATGTGGGAATCATATTTCCTTTTCTCACTAACTTCTTGTTGGAAACAGCAAGATTTTCAAAAGCTTTGTGGGTTTATATATCTAGCTGACAGGTACATGACTATTTTCAGCTTATTTAGAATAACTGTAGCTGACTGTTTGATGGGAAGAGTTTATCTACATGTTGATTTTCTTTTCTCTTGAAGTGTAAAGATTTTTGTTCTTTTTTCAGAGAAAACCAAGAGAAAATGATTTATTTTCTTCTTCTTGACCGGAAGGAGAGGTATCCTAGTCATGAAGATGAGGATCTTCCCCCTAGAAATGAAATAGGTACTACAGATACGACCACTGTCTCCATGAGCCCATCTCAACTAGTTCCTCTTCATTTTTTTCTTTTTTTTTTTTTTTACTAAATATACACCCAAATTCTAGCATCACCGTTACCATCCTTCTGAAAAGGTGTATAGCATTGTTGAGAATCAGCCTAAGACAGGCAGGTCTCTTCTGTGGTTAATTTTGAAGGCTTCACGTTTCTGGACATGTCTGACTCACAGTGCAGAAACATTCAAGTTGGTCTTGAAACAGATCTTAAAAAATGCAGAGTGTACCCAGAAGCTGGATCTGTGCAAGAGGATGAGATTAAGAAGTAGTGTAGTCTAGCAGCAAAACTTTCTAATTAGTCATCTACGTGCAGTCTTGTAGAAGTGCTAGAAGGTTGTGTAGCACTGCATCCCTCTGGAGTTATGTATCTCCACATGCTCTTTTCTGTAGGTAAATATAAACACTTGAAACACATTGGAAGTACAAATAGCATTATATGCAAAAATATGAATAATACTACATACCTGTTTATAGTGAATACATTTTAGACTAACTTACCAGGACTTATAAAGCTTAATATGCAGTATGATTCTGTATCTTATAAAGCTTTGGGGATATAATTCATACCTGAAGAAATAGTGTTTTAGGATAATGCTGATCATAGAACATGTTGAGTTGGGAGGGACCTTTAAAGATCATCTAGTCCAACGCCCCTTCAGTGAGCAGGGACATCCTGCACTAGATCAGGTTGTGCAGAGCCTCATTAAGCTTGGCCTTGAATGTCTCCAGAGATGGGGCCTCCACGACCTCTTGGGCATCCTGTGCCAGTGCTTCACCAATCATGTGGTGAATAACTTCTTCCTGTCATCTAATCTAAAACTACCCTGCTCTGGTTTAAAACCATTGCCCCTTATCCTGTTGCTACATGATCTTGTATGTCACCTCCAGATTTCTTGTAAGCCCACTTAAGGCAGTGGTTGGCTGCTATGAGGTCTCCCCAGAGCCCCCTCTTCTTCAGGCTGAATAAGCCCAGCTTTCTGAGCCTGCTCCCTAAGGTCTTCACTAATCTAAACAACAGGAGAAATGCTTCCCTGAAGAACTAGCCATAGATGTTACTCTTGCTGTGCAGAGTGATACAAATTTACCTAATAAAGGATTAGTCACGTCTGTGACCCAAAATAGCATTTCTGCATAGCAGTGTTATGGTTTCCAGGTATTATATTTCAGCCCTTTGAAAATTAGAAGCAAAGTGCTCTTTATTTGCACTGGGAAGCTTGAAATCTCACAATCCTACAGAGTAGTGGTGTGCTGAGCTTTAAGTTTGGTAGTACCCCATTGAACTATTACCTTACCCAAGATCTGACTCTGTAGTTTTGCTGTGAAGTCTCTTCTACGGGGGAAGAGATCTAAATTCTCAGTCAACACAGTAATTTTAAAACTCTTACCTGGATGGAGCTACAGAGAGCATGTTTGCAGGGAGCCTGATGAGGATGGGTAGATGTGCCAACTGCAGGCGCTGTGGTCAAAAGCTCCTTGCTTAGTGCAGTTTGTCATCTAGCACTTGAGTAATCTGCTTTTGACTCAGATTATCTTGTAATGTGAGGACACCATCATCTTGTTTTAGAAATGCTTTTGTCATAAGAAAAGTAGCAAGGTCACTGTAGGATCTCCATATCCAGCATGTCAGTGAGCACACAGCTGTGCCTTAAATACATCATCTATCGCTCTTCCACGTGCTGATGTGTTTTCATGGTTTGAATTGAAACACTGTGCTTTATTCGTGTATTTTTGTACAAGGAGTGAAAACGTTCTCTCACAGGGAAGCACTACTCTAAACATATTGTGCCTAATTGACACATTTTAGACTCTTTGAGCATTATTCTTTGACTGTTTGTAGGTTGTATTTTTCCTTTCGCTGGGGGTTTCCACCTCTTCCATTCCCAGCGGTGTGTCTGAGAACATGGGGCATAGCTTAATTAAGAGCAGTACTGCTTCTGATTAATGTCTCATCATTAGTCATTAGCTGGAAACAAAGTGCAAAGAAAAATAACAAATTCAATAAGATTTAATAATAGCAGCTTGAAGGAACCACATTTATGAAAGCTTGTTATTGCTTGAGCTCTTGCCAAAAAGAAAAAGAAGCATCTTGGAGTATTTCTTTAAATGTTCAGTCTCAGAAGGAATAGGTGCAAGTAAAAATATTGCCTGCTCAAAGTAGCACTCTCTTCTGGTGTCCCTTGTGTATGTTTCAGCTCTATAAAGCTTTCTCAAAGGCCAGCAAAGGGCTACCTTCACTGCCTTTTCAGTTCAGCTCCATTGTCTTTACCTGGAAACAAAGAAATGAGAAACTTCTCGGAAAATGAATGAATGTCAACTGATGCCTCCTTGAGAAAAAGGCTTTTGTGGAGTTGAATTTCTTAATAAACCAGAGAACAGGAGACTAGACCAGAACAACCATGTAGGATATAGATGCTTCATCCAGACTCAGAACTTGAACCTTCATTTCCCATCTTCCAGATCAATGCCATTATAGTCAGATCATTACCTATAAAATTCTGTCTTCCTTCGTAAAACCCCTTAGAGATAGCTTCACTTTTCTGATGTGTAATAAAGTGAAAATCCATCCACAGAATTATCACAGATCCAGACTAGGACTTAATGTTTTTCTCCATATGAGATATGGAAGGGGAAACACAAGAGGTTTTAATTCCTGTGCTTCTGCAAAATCTTCTGATGCTTTAGTCAGTATTTCAGGATAGCTGTGTATTTAACTATTTCTTCAGTATCTTTAGGCTTGAAGGTGATGACAGACTCTATACCCTGTTGTTTCTTACTCAGACCCTTTAAAATGTGTACAGTACTTGCTCCTCAGCCATTTATAATGTAAGATTGTAGCCAAATTTAAAGAGGAATAAAATACATTTATCAGAAGCTCAACCACATTGATGCAAGCTTCTGGATGTGTTTTCAATTGTGAATTGCTGTTGTTGAATTTATTGATGTTTTACCACCTTCTCTTTTTGCTTAGTCTCTCTCTTTGATAGTTTAAAATGTAGATTGGAAATCAGTATCTTCCAGCATCTTAAGCAGCAAGGACTGATATAAAAGAAACATTTAACTTGTTAGCAATATCCTTGCCCTCTTTAATTGTTTTGTTGATTCCCTCGTGGTCTCTCTAGCTACTTTTCACAAGCTTTCTCTTTCTGATGACTCCACGAAACACTGTTACTCAAGTCTTTAGCTAAGTTTTCTTCAAATTACTTTTTGCCTCTTCTAAATGTCCACCTTTGATTAATGTCTCATACTTTTGTGTCACTCAGATGCATTTCTGTTTGCTAGTATTCTGGTTAAAAAATACTTGAATCAAATTGCCTTGTAAAATATAAATAAACATAGAATTTTCTTCTTACCTTTTTCCATCTTTCTTGTTTGGACTTCATTATTAGCTGACATTGGTGCAGTCTGATCTTGCTCTGTTCTTCTGATGTTAACTGCTTCCATCATCTTCCTCCTTCTTCCTTCTTTCTTCTTTCTTTTCAACTGCTCTCTTCCACCTTCCTTTTTTTATGTCTGGTATCCCTCTGCAGAACTTTTATCAGCTTTCTGTTGTTGATACCAAATGTAATTACGTTGTCATTGTGTAGTTGTCCTGTGGGATGAAGCCTTTCTCATTCTTTGAACTTGCTTGAAGTGGGAGTTTCAAATGTCTAAGCCTTGTCTTACCTTGCTTTTGGCCACTTGTGCAGCTAAATCACCCAGTAGGTTTCTCTCTGTTTTTCCCTTCAATTTCGCAAAATATATTTTTCCTAATTTGGAGATCATTACCACTACTAGTATTTTCTTTTGGATATAGTTTGCAATGGGTTGAGATACAGCAGCTTTTTGGGTTTTTTTCCTAATTAGTTTTTAGAGGAAATTTATTACTATTTATATAAAGAATATTTGGGTTGTACATCAGGGGGGTCAGTGGTCATCACTGTCCCATTTGCATTTGAAATGTCATTTCAAGAACAAACCCTGCTTTAAAGGGATTGTTCTTAAAAACAGGATGTGAAAGAGAACAAGCAAGAGTACATTAGGGGATGTGAGGAGGGCAAGATAATAAAACCAATACCATCAAATTAGGCAGCAGAGGTAGAATTGTCAAGTGCAGTATTACTGGTTTTACAAAGGAATCCTGGCAGAGGAAGAAGCCTCCGGGGCTGAGCACTGTGAGCTTCTTTCTAACTGCAGGGGTGAAGGATGCCATTTTTTACAGTGGTGGTTACTCTCCACTAAAGTTAAAAATGTATCTATAAATACAGTCAGGGAACTGAAATAGCCTAACTGATGAAAAAGAAAATCCTTTTGTATTTTTTTTCTGCCTTCCTTCTTTAAACTGTTTTGATACCATGAGAGATCTTAGTAATAAAACATCTCAGCAGATCTGCATTTAGTTCCCTGGTTTGCTGTGGAGGTGTGTATGGTTACATAGTCACCTAGGAGTGCTTTATGCAGCGCGGCTTGGTATCTACAGTCTCTTTTCAGGGCAATTTAGTTGCTCCTTAGAATGTCAATAAATGTTTGTCAGCATCTTTAGGAGTGAGTTGCCTTTAAATCTCATTCTTACAGCTTTTTTCGCTCTGCAAAGTGAAAGTAGCACTTCAATATCTCATAGAACTGTTATACAATAAAAAACTTTAACCACTTTACTATCGCAGTAAATGCTGTGTGATGACCTCTCAGACAAATTTTAGTAGCTCTCATTGGAGATACATCTCAGGTAGACAAGTATGTTTAATTTGTAATGCTGAAGGAGGGAAGATATAAAGCAGCAGAGAGGACCAGAAATCTAATCTTGAAGATGCAAAAAAATGTATGCATTCAGAGGAGAATGCAATTCTGAGTTGACATGTACTCATGTCTCTGTGCCACGTTTAATCTAGCTAGCAGGGACATAGAAGGCAAACTCTAGCGACCTGAGTACATATAGGATCCCTAGATGGTTTATATTCTGGCTAACAGCTTGTGCTATAGCCCATGCTGTCATCTTGTTATTACTGTTATCAGCTTTGTAAGGTAATTTCTGCAAGCTATGCTAGAGTTGTACCTGTTTTACAGTACTTGTACATTCAGGGCAATAGCAGTGCTCCTTCTCTCTGTAGATGGGTTGTAAATTTTGTCTTAATGTTTGCAAATTTGGAAGAAGAAAGAGATTGCAAATGTTCATCTCTATCACAAAGATATCTGTCTCTACAGGGGAGGTGTGAGAGTGAGATTGTTGAGGGGAGATTTAACCAAGCTCTTAGAGGTCAGTCACAGATGAATTCAGCTGACACCATTTTCTTTTCATAAAGATCCCCCCAGGAAGCGTGTGGACTCCCCAATGCTCAACAGGCATGGAAAGCGGCGGCCAGAAAGGAAGTCGATGGAGGTTCTCAGTGTTACAGATGGTGGCTCCCCAGTCCCTGCTCGCAGAGCTATTGAAATGGCACAACATGGACAGAGGTGGGTCTCTCTTTCACCCAGGAGTCCTGCCGTCTGAGTTTGATGCTCGCTTTTGTGTTATACATACAGAGCATCTGTGGAGCTTTTCTGTGCATACCAGCACTCATTACAACTTTCAGGCACACTTGCAATATGATCTGCCAGTCAGCAGCACGTAGACACGTAGGACCACAAGTCCTGCAGGGGCTTAAGGGTTCTGCTCACTTGCAGCGATTGCTCAGGAAACCACCACATCCCCTGGCCAAAATTCATCTCACCTCTTTTTAATTGCTGAGAACATGGGCATTCAGTCTAAGGTTGTGATACAGGCTGTCACTTTAGGCACTGGGGACAGACAAGGGTTTTGAAGGATCTAAAATAAATGTATCTTCTGTTCCAACAATCTTATATGGGACAAATACCTTCTGGTTGTTCCTCTCTGTCTCCATAGCCTACAGCAGGGTTCTGGATGGCTTATCTTGGATTTGGAGCCTAGTTTTTGGGCTTAAATGAGATGAAACCTACCCTCCATGTCATCCAACCAGCTTGATTCTGGAAAGCCTGTCAGGCACCTCTAGATGTCTTTAAAATGTGCTGTCAGAGCCAGCATGCATCTGATGCACATAAATTACCACATACCTATAAAGTGATGGAATATGTATACTCTTCCTTCTTTTCTATAAAAGAAAGTGTCAGTCTTGTAGAGAAACAACAGAGGAAAATGGTGTCCCTTTATGGCAGGTTCTGGGACAATAAGTGAACTATGGAGGTTCACTCACATAAACCAAGGAAGTTGCTTCCTCAGTCCCTATGAGTAGCCTAAGGGAAGCATGTACATTTGGATACACACTTGTATGGATCAATCAATATGAGATAATACATCATGTAAATGTATGATAATGATGATGTAACTTCTGTTTCTGCTTCATGACATCATTTTTTGTTCAACTGTTAAGATCTGCTCAAACAGAGCCTGCTGTACCCAGAAACTGCCTTTCCTGACTGAAAACTGGGTGAAGAACATGAAATAATTTCATGTCAAGAGGACTCTAGAAGTGGTGGAAAGTTTTGCTGGCAACTGTTACAGTTCTGTCTACAGTGAGAAAAAATTGGTGATTTCCAAAATCAGCTAGGATTTATTTCAGACTGGATGCGTGGCCTTGAGATAAGCTGCCATAAAGATTTCTCACTATAGTGTAGGTTGGAAACCTGTCTTGGGTATGTGGTTTGCTTTGATGTGAGATCTGAGGGAAGGAGGTGTTCAGGACAGGATGTGCTCAGTGTTCCTTGTAGGCCTCAAAGTGATGAGGATGAACACCATTCTGACAGACAGTTACTCATTCAACTTTCAGTAGATGCATGGGGTCCCAGGGGCAGACAGAGGTGAATCACTTTTCACCACCCCAAGGCTGCCTGTGAGCTGCAGAACTCTGCAGATGTGGATAGTAAGTGTTAGGTTGACCCAAAAGTTTTCTGGGAGCTGAGACCTTCTCTTCCAGATCTCCATTTTGACTTGGGATTCAAAAGTTTGAAGAGACAGAACTCTGTCTTTCTAATCAATCTCTTCCTTTTGCTTTTAAATGTCTCAATTCTGCACATGAATTAATTGAAGTCAAAAGGTCTGAGATGAGTTCAGAGGAGGGGCATGGCCTGGCTATATACCAGTGAAGAACTTTGACTTTAAGGAGGAAGCAAAACCTACCAGGACATAAGAGATACAGGGCAGTGCATACCACAGCTCAGGGCTGGACATAAAGTTATGATTAAAGGTGGAGGAAGGGATATAACACCGTGATTGATGATGATGGGGTTGGTAGTGCTTGTTTTGGGGAGGGATTAAAGGGAAGATGTTATTTTATTCCATGTCTGAGCTTCCATAATTCATACCATCCACATCCACTGGTGACAACAGCACATTTTGTGTTGCTGGCAGCACAGCAGTTTATAATGTGAACTGGCTTCATTAACGAACACCGCTGCATGGGGGTTGTCTGGGGATGCTGCATTGTTGATGGGGCACCATCTGGCAGAACAATCAGTAACAAAGCAATGTCCTCCTTCCACCAAGAGCAGGAGATTTTTAATGGCTAGTTGCATGTTATATTCCATTAAATGACCCACTGACAGTGGATTTTACAGCAGTGGGGCTTAGATCTCAACAGATGACTACTGAGTGATACAAATACTAGGAAGGAGCGGAGGTGGACCGTGGAAACAGGTCTACTGTTTAGACACAGATGACTTGTGTAAACATCCAGAGACACAAAGCTGTTGCTTCTTTCTTGAGCTTGTGGAGTTATTCTTCCAACCAGTGAGCAGAACACAGCCATGTATTTTGTGATTTAGTCCTATTGTCCTCTTTCCCAATAGTAAACAGATGTTTGCTTGCATAAAGGATACTTATGGTACAACCTCTGGTTTATGTACTGTGTGATGAACTGTGCTTTAGGGTAATGATGTGGAGACCCTACAAGTGTCTGGTCATGGCTTGTTTGAGGGTGTATCTTTCCACTGAGTTGTGAAATTTGGCTGCCCTCAATTCAACAAGCTGAGAAAGTTTTAAGTGAAAAACAGTCCTTCAGTGACTTGGGTTTGGATAAAGGAGGAAAGGAGCTTGGTGTAAAAGCTTCCTGATTCCTGGAAATGCTTGTGCTGACATCTCAAAGTGTTCTCTGCTGAGTCTTCATATGTGGCAAGGTTTGCATGCACAAACACCAGCCACCCTAAAACTGGTGACTAAATTTAGTTAATTCTTGGTTTTCCCTGCTAGCTGTCAACTAAATGCATTCATAATTACATCTTAATTGCTTCTACTGTTGTGGTATCCACACTTCTCAGACTATCTGGTATTTCCTTGAAATGTCAAACAAGAAGAGGTAGGTGCTGAGCATAGAGTCTCACCAGCTAATATGTCCCTTGTGCCAAAATTACAGTCTAGGAAGAATTCCATGGGAGCTAGAATCCCTCAGAGGCATGGCAGAAATTTTCAGCAGCTCTGCTGTGAGACTCCAAAAACTGTTCTAAAATGGGCTTCATTAACTATTCATTTTTTTCTGGTTATTGAAGTGGATGGCTCGCATGAAAGATCAGCTAATGCCATGAAGCAGTGTTCTGTGAAACAGTGAAGCAGAGGGCTGCCCTTTAGCAAAGCACAGGGAATTCTGCTTCTAAGTTTCAGATTCAGACCCAAGAGGATAAAAAAGTGTATTTCTTTATATGATGAGTATAAGGAAGAGAGCTGAGAGTAAATGGTAATGGACCCTATGAATTAGAATACAAAATGGATTACTGTTCCTCTGAGAGGCTCTGTGGTCTGATTTTAACCTTTTCTCAAGATTGTAATCAGTGTTGAAGTCTTCTAGAAAGGTCTGAATAATGAGTGCTTTGCAATTTGTGCCTTCAGGCATGTTCTATTTTCCCAGGACAATATGACAAAGTAGATGATAACTTGGGTTTTCAGTTGGATAAAGGAAAGCAGGGTTTACAAGTATGCATGGGGGAAGTCGTCTTAGATCTCAAAAGTTAGGGGAAGATTATGAACTATGTAGGCTGGAGCCATAGTTGGAAAGTATAAGAAAGATTTTTTCAGAGGATTGCTTAAAAAGGGGAGGATGGGTTGGGGGGGCTGGGTGTCCAGCATTGCTTCAGGTGACTCTCTTGTATAAATGTCCACACCAGTAACTCTGTTTTCTCGCTTTGTTCCTGCCATAGTAAAACAATGTTCAGTAAAAGCCTGGATATCTCTGAAGCCAATCCCAAATTCAACAAAGAAGAAAGGTATAAACACTGACAATATGTTCCTTTTCTCTACCTCACTGCTGAGACCTTAAAGATGCAGTACTTACCTTCTCCATGTGGGGACATAGCTGTTCTTTCTTCAGAGAGAAACAGGGAGGGTGGGATGTTTACATCCCTCCACGACGACTATTTTTGCACAGTACCATTCATTTGAGGCTATCCCTAAGCAGCCTGTGACTGTATCAACTTTTTCTCCACTAAAATGTCATCCTACTGCTAATTCTGCTTCAGTTCTGCCCCGAATGAGGATGCTTAGGGCAGAAAATGGATTTGCTAAGACTGTTTCAGAAAAGACTAGGAAAGCCTAAAGTCCTCCCCTCCCAACACTAAGAACTGCAGCACAACTGAGTCAGTGACAGCAATGGTGGAAATCTGCCTCACAGAACAAAGTATTAAGTAGTAGCATTAGGTAGGTAAGAGACAAACTCCTTGTGACTACTTTGACCTTGGCTGTACCAGAGAACACGAAAGGAAAAGGTGGTCAGAGAGATTTTGGAGGATGACTCTAATCTAGCAGTTCAAGTGACAGATGGTGAAGAATGACAAAAGGTGTAACTTCCCACTGTGAACAGAGGCACAATGGAAGACACACAGGCCATCAAGTTTAGGGAGTTTAAGTGGACTCACGTGAGTCCATGAACAAAAGTTTAAACTTCTGTGAGGGTTTTTTAGTGGACATGTTGTTACTAAAATTTCAGTCTCAGAGGAAAAGTACTTTTGTCTGGTGTTTAAAGCTGGCATCCCAATAGATAATTCTTCATCCTTATACATTTTGGACAAAAGTTAGCTTACCCAAAGGTTAGGAGAGTTCCATGTCATTCAAAAAGGGGAAAGCAGTGGGTTCTTTAGATAAACCTATGAACTTGGCAAACCATTCTTCTTCCCATTTCCCCTTTTAATAGAAACCTTTCTATTTAAAGATAGAAGCAACCTTCAATCTCAGGAGACATGTAGGTTTTGTGAGGGACGTCCTGCTTTAGTCTTTTGCAGATGGAGACAGTCATTTGTGGACAGTGTTTCAAGTCTTGAAAGAGCAGTGAAGAACAATGTGCATCTGCAGGAGAGGCTGTGCCTCACATGTTGTGTAAAGCACCCTCTTTAAGATGCCAAGATAGGAACAAGCATTGGACAGTTATGAAGAAATAGTGGTTATACAGTCTGCAGTGGCTGGGCTTTGCTGGACTGTTACCATAGACATGGAAATTCCTGTTCATTTTTCTGATTCTCCCGGTACACGAGTTCTGTTCTTGAACATATGGCACTTCTTGCATTAAAGTACGTCTGAAACTACTCTGAAGATGAGCTTTTCCATAATGATTACAAGTCAAGTCCAGTAAAAGAAGAGCAGAAATTTTATCAGTAATGGGAGGAAGGGTTTTTCAGCAGATGTTCCCAGCTCCATTCATTTTCACTCTGTTCTTCTCTAGCAGCTACTGCAGCTATTTTAGGAGAAAGAGACCCTTCAGTAACTGTTGAGGGGATTTCTAAAATACACATGGACATTTCGTGTTTCCTCTGAAAGGTAACATTTGTTAGAGCACAGAAGGTTAGGGCACTGGATGGGGATCACCCAGGGTCCTTCTCATTGAAGGACCAGGCTGATTTCTAGACGATCATGTTCACTGTGGTCTTATCTCCCTCCCACTTCTGACAGTTAGGGTGAAGGACCTCAGAGGTGGAAAAGTGAGAGGACCTTTATTCTGGATCTGCAAACAACCACATGAAAGAAAGGAATAGGCAGTAAAGAGAACCCCAGCAAAATGGAGACAGCTAATCCTGGTGGCCATTAAATTTTTGGCCAAAGTTTAATTATCCAACTTTATGATGTCTTTTTTAAAGGAATACTGCATCTTTAAGGGTCCCTTCCCTCTTAGATGCACATGGTTGTCTTAGTAGCTGAGGCCACTGTCCCTTTCTTTTTTCTTTCTTTCTGACTTTCTCTTTCACCCCCTCTTTCAGTGCTTCTCTTCTTCTGTATCTGGGTTGCTGCAGCTCCGTAGTTCACTTGCTTCAGTATTGTAGGGAATGCACATGTCTGCGCTTCTGGGTCTATTGTGTCCTGGGATTGTTCATTTTTTTTAAACCTCATTTCCCTCTTCCTTTTCCCTATTGTCAATTTGCTTTACATTCTCTTTGTTAACCTCTTCAGTGCCTTCCCTGTTGGGAAAATGACTTGAAAGAAAAATTAATCAACCTTCTTGCACCCATTCTATTTGCATTTTAATATTCTGCATGTGTGAATATGGGGGTATTTTCTGTATAAATATACACACACGTTCCAATATACAATGGGTGTCAATTTGCTCTTCTCAGTTACATCCCTGTAGATAGATTTATACAATTGAGGACAGCATTCGTCCCCAAATATGTACATATTTATGCATTTGTATATTAATGAATTAGATCTTAACCAAATTTGCACTCCAGGCTGAAATACAAATGGAGTGTCACTCAAACACATGAAAAAGAACTTAATGTAATGCTTCTTTCCACTTCTCTATCAATGTGTAGTAAAAAAGCTTTTTCTTTCGATTCTGTGTTTTAATTTTAATCTTTCTCAAAACTGCCTTGCCTTGCCCGCCCAGCATTTGAAATGTTGATGTAACCAGAAGCATGGCTAGTTGCACTGAGCAGTAAACTGTGAAATCTACTGGGTATATATTAAATTTGGCATTTCTGCTGGTGATCATTTTGTGGAGAATGGATTTTCTTCACCCAGCCAGAGGCAGCTCTGGCAGCTTGGGAGCCTGTTACTGAAAGTTGAGAGAATGAAGGAGAGAAAGAGAGGGGAAAAAAGCTCTGCTTCTGACTTGAGTATAATTTGGCTTAATAGCACACCAGATTATTTTTTTGCTATTTCTATTCTAATCTTTACTAATGTGTAAAGATGGTGACATTTCCCTCAGCTTGCTTACCTGCCCCCTTGAAAACTTAATAACCTCACTATTATTTTTGATTTTGAAAGATTTATTTGGTAGTAAAAAACTAAGAACACTGAAGGTTTTGATTTTTGCCAGGCTTCAAAGTCATCATGCCAGAGATCCGTTTTGCTTTTAGATCTGCTCTTTCAGACTTTTTTCAGCACAGCATTGATTTACTCTTCATTCACATTTGAAAGATTTTCTTTGCAACCTTTAAGACCCAGAGCCTGAATTTATTTTAAATGAAAAATGAGATCCTGGAGCACAAGATGGCATCCACAGAGATAAGTGCCGGGTTGCTGAGCTGATATGTTCTAGCTGATCTGAATTCCTGACTGTAAGACCATCATGACTAATAAGCCAGTAACAAAGCAGATTCACAGCTTGAGCTACAATCTTGTACCCTGGGCTCCCAAGCTGGCTCAGAAATGCATGCTTTTTAATATCCAATACATTTCACAGTTTTTTCATGGCAAAAAAAGTACTTCTTACCAGGCCAGCTTGGGGGACAGAGGGACACTACACCAAGCAAAGTGGGGAGAAGAAATTTACTTGGTAGCAGCCTGATGTAACTGTGCCTTATGTAAGAGGCAGCAAAGTAATGAAGTGTGAACCCCATTGGTCTGCTGACTGTTTCAATTGGGATTTTGCTGGGAATTTTTTGTTCCAGCCATATTATGTCCCTCTCTATATTTCCCAGTGTCAAGGCTGGATGTGTCTGCAATGTTGTGAGCAGGAAGAAGTTGTTTTCTGGTAATCGAAACTGTCCCCCTAGTGTTCCTGGTCTCTGAAGACATAGGCACTGGTGGCATAATTATGACTGTTCAGTTCTCCAAACAGTATTTCACTCTGCTTTTCCTACTCTTCTCTCCACTGCCTCCACATCTCTCTCTCTTTCTTTCTCTCTCTCCTTCTCTCTTCATTTTCCCTTTCCAAGGATGGCGAGTGCTGATCCATTGGGGTAAGCTCTAGTTTTGGATTATTCCTGTTGCTGGACCTGTTGTATCTTGTAAAGAAACTTTTCCTTTGCACTTCACAAATACAATACAGGCTGATAGGCTGATATACATCAGTGGATGAGTCTTTGCAGCAGGGAGAGAGAGATGTGGGAAGAAGCATTTTTTGTTGCTTTTGTGTGCTTTTGTGTTGGAGTCACACTCCGTATAATTTACTTTAGGGTTCTTTTCTATCTCTTGTTTGTCTCTATGTTTCAATGTCTGTGGGTGCAGAGAACTATCCTCAGACACAGTGCAGGACACCTTCTCTGTTTAGCACTTTATGTATCTGTTTGACCCTTCAGTTATTTTTATCCTAATTTATCTTTTATTCTTTTTTACTATTAAGCTGAATCTCATCTGTGTTATTAAAAAATGCTGAGTATTCCCACTCTTTTTAGCATACTTTTTCTTAAGAGGTGAACAGATGGCCCTGGAGAAAGATATATCTTCAAAGCTTTTTATTTTAAATAAAGAGGGTATAGGTACAACTTGGAATGCAGTCACGCTTCAAATTGAAGTTCCATTTATAAATACTTAACAGAAGGAGAATATTTTATTAATAGATTACTTAATGACAACATTGCAATAGATCACTACAGACTACAGCAAAAGAGAGAAGGTACGTATTGAGAAAGCTAATTAGCACCAGTAACATTTACTTCTCATGTTTGTTGCATGCTTTACTATTTATTAATTCTTTCTAAACCATTTATAAATGGAACTTTAGTATAATTGGCCAATTAAGGAAGGTTGTGCTGTTGAACATCACCCTCTAAGTGCACTGAAAGGAAGAAGAGGTGTGTTTGCAACACCTGCAGTCCTTCCTCTCCACTTTATGTAAGGCTTCATCTTATAAGCAGTTATTACCATGGGTAGACCCTCTGACTTAAGCTCAAGTGTTCTCAGTAAGAGGTGCTATACTTAGTGTGATCTGCACAGTTGGGATTGTAAGATAGATGAGCATCATTCTTTTCACATTCCCTAGACAGGGAGCAAGGTAGCACATCTTTTGGACACCCAAAAGTAATAGTGATGAAATGTTGTAACACACAATGCCTGACTGCTCAAACTTCAGATCATTTTCAGGGATCTCATGCCATGAAATGCCGTTTAGCATTTTTTGGCTTTATTTGAGTGAGCAAGCAAAGAAGAGTATCAAATTCCACCCAGTTTATGTTTGAAGCAAATAAGAGGTTGCCTGGATGTTTTGGGAATGACTTTCAAAACTATGCATGGAGTCAAACTAGTTCAAAGTTTCTGAGGCATTTCACCCATGGACACAAGTCTGATGCATTACTGCATGCTGCATGCATGCTGCAGGCTCTATTTGGAAGCATGGCTCCAGCTTGACTGGCTAAGAGGCTGTATTTGGCATCCTGGCAGAACTGTGCTGTGAAAGCAAGTTCTGCTGGGACTGCAACAGGAAACCAAACTTCCCTTTAATTGTGAGATTTTCTGTGAGATGGTTGTTCAAAGAAGAAACAGATGCCAAATCTGGCCCAAATGTTTAATGCTGGCTGTGAAGCTTTTACTCTCTTCTGGTGTGCACTGGCAGATGTACTGTTTATAGGACTTGAAAATGGATCTGAGTGAAGGACTCTATAGAGGTGCTCTGTACCTGTGCTGTATGTGTAGTGTGGTTACCAGGTCCACTGTGCTTTTCCTTGTATTACTCTCTGCCTACACCTCAGCAGTGTGAGACTTTGGCCCTTTATCTCTTAGTTCTCAAGAAATCATGCAGTTCTCGGAAAACAGCTGGAAACCGGATTCCAGCTCCTCAGTTTCACCAGTAAGAGACTACTGGTCTGACATGAATTGGGCCTCATATGGCATCCCATTTGACAGAAGCTGACTAAAATGAGTTAAAACTTACTTTGATATTTTGAAGTACCAGGTAGATGAAATAAGTTATTAAGCATCGCATCTACCAACTACAGCCTACACATGCAGAGTTTGTTTCAGTCCTTGGCCTCCCTCTTTTGTAGCTCAGATGTCTCCAGATTCTTGTCTGTGGGAGTAATAGCCTGCAATGATCTCACTGCCCATTTTATGATTAGAGTCCCCTCCACGTCTTCCCCTACCTTGGGTCTGGTTCCCTTAGTTATTTTTTTTTAATTCCTTTCTCCAGACTAAGCAAGAATCTCTTCTTGTGTGACTAAATCTGACAGTGGTGTTTGTGAGAATACTCTTTCTCTGAGCAACTACATTAAGTTTTCTACTTGTATTTTCAAAAAGTTTTTGGTGGCTTCCATTGAGTTGGTAGAACATAGCAATGCAAAACACAGAGCAAAATGACACACTATGCTCATAGCTTTCTAGATTGTTGCATTTAGTATTAAGTTACTGGAATAATTATAATACTTCAGTGACATTTAATGCCTATGGAGACTCTTAGGAGGTTATTCCCTAATAGATATTTAGTTCATAGCCATAGAGATAAGGTGATGTCATATTTTTGTTCTCTTCCCACACATACGATTGTCTAGGTTCTGCCATGCTAATGTGCTGCCTGCAGGGCCTTATACTTTCATTTTCTGGCCAGAGTGATAAAAAATTAAATTCTCTCTGTTCTTTCATTACAGCATTTCAGAAAAATGCAACATTTTCATTATTTTGGCTCTGTCCCAGTTCTGTCCACCTGAGTCTGAGATACAGGAGCAGTGCATTTAAAAAAACACATTGTAGGATTTCCCAGCGAAGACGATCTGGATGGGAGGGACAAATCTTTTTTGCTTAGCATTTTTGTACTGGAGTGTGGAATCCATCACAGTACTGAGTTTTTATAGGCAGTTTGGAAACTAAGTCTCATTTGTAAAGGTAAACTACAGGAGGTTTGTAAAACTGAGGGAGATTGAGGGAGGATCTCCTCAGGCTGGAGGTCAGATCGTGTTCCAGCACTCCCTTGTTACGGGGAGAAGCTTTGAACATGTACAGCTGTCTCTGCCCCCCAACACTTATAACCCAGGATTCTTTAAACCCTTCCCACTGCTCCTCTATGCAATGTCCAGTGTGGACAAACTAAAACTTGATATAGGTCCTTCTTTAGTTCTTACTTATTTTGCATGTAAATAAGCAGCAGGAATAAAGCTTATTCAGTAGAAATCATGTGAATTCTGAATGCATTTCCAGGAGGATTTCACACTAACTCTCTCTTCTGTCCCCTACTTCAGGCTCCTAGGCTGGATGAAAACAGAATACACAGCAAGGCTTTTTCAAATATTGCTTCCAATAAGGAAGTGGGAGTTGGGAGGTGGGGTCTGTCACGTTTTGCCCTCCTTGTGTGTATAATTTTTGTAAAAAAATAGGAGGCAATGGGTTTGGGAGGGGAGAACTCAGGACTGTTGAGAGCATCTGATTGCAAAGAGGAAATAGCAGATTGAAATTTTTAACCAAGTATCCTGGAATTCAGGTGAGTGTCAGAGAGGACTTTCCCACCGCAATTAAGAGTTGGTGAAAAGAGCTTCTGGTGGGAGCTGAACTCCTAGGTAGGTGTTTAGCTGCATCTCTAGTCACCTAAATGCCTTTTACATTTGTCCAAGATAGTCTGTAGGCTCTTGAAATTTACAGTTTGGTGGAAGCTTTATCTGATGACTCAGATGAGGCAGATTTTAACTAAATGGACTTCCCGTATGCACGAAATCTGTGTTCCACTCAGCTATGTAAAAAAGAGCCTTTCAGAATTGGACCAGACAGTTCTCCCCATAAAATTACTTAGCAAAAGCTTTTATAAGAGTGCCTCAGATCTTGATGGTGCAAATTCAGGTTTGATGTAGTGCAGAAGAATGCCATAACCGAGCTTCTAGTTTCTGAGTGCTGTGATGGGCAGAATGCAGCAGGGCATGAGAGAAAGTATAAGTGGGGAGTTTCTGCATAGAATGAGCACACAGATTTTCATGATGTGAATTTAGGTTTAGTCTGGCAAAAAAGCATGCTGAGACTGGGCTTCTGGGTTTCACCTACTTACAGTGACAGACAAACTGTAATGAGATACAAAGAAAGCCATCAGTGGGAGTTGCTGCAGAGGATACAAATACAGAGACCTGCAGTTGTGTTCACTTGGAGCTTACTCTTTCCTTGGGAATACTGCCTCTTTTGCAGTGCACATATTTTTAAATAATTCTACAGCTCAATTATTTTAATAATATATGTCTGCAGGACCATTTCAAAAACTGATTATTTTGGTCTTACTCTTCTGTAACAATAGAAGAGAGTAAACTGAGACAGTTCACAGTCTAGATTTGTTCTGTATTCTCTGATGTTTAGGCTGACATTAACCATGTGCCCCTTTGCAATTTTAAATACGTCTGTGTGCACACACAGACATAGACACATATGTATGCACATACACTTGCACACTCTTTATTCCAGGCACCTACAGGATTTTGCCTTCTCATATTTGTTGCCCGAAGGCAAGTAATTGCTTTCATGGCTCTTACTGTAGATAAAACTTTGGTAGGTTTGCTGTATTGACACATTGCGTGGTGGTTTTTGAATAACTAGGTTTTTAGCCAAGTCCTCTCCTATAAGATGTTTCAGTCTTTAAGACAACTTTCTAGGTAAGAAGGATAGAAATCTGCTGCCTCTGGGGCTTGCTTATTCATGGTTAGGTGGAGGGGTTTTTTTTCCCTGCTGGGCAGCCCTCCTCCTGGAAAGCGCTACTACTGAAGTGTTCATGCATTTGGCCTGTCTGTCCTTTGAGCACATTTAGTGTAGCACATTTGTATGTTTTATTGTCTACAGCTGATGTTTTCCATAGGTAGCATAAGAGCACTACAATACAGGTGACCTTGTAGGCAAATAGAAGTTTATTCTCCTTCGACAGGCCTCTTTTTGAGGGCACTTCGGCTGTTATCTTGATACTAGTAAAGTCATCAGCAACTCATTATGCATAGAGAAGATCCGACTTGTTTACCAGCAGGGAATCAGTGAGAAACTGGAAAGGATTATGCCAAATGTGAGCTTTTCAACAAATAGGAAGTGATTGTGAGCCTGGGTTGTGGAGATGGAGTTTTTCTTACTAACTAGAAGGAACCTTAGCCTTTGTGCCTTGTACACATGGTGCTTTTCCATGTTGCTCATGACAGAGTACATCTCATTCTATGCAGAAGAGAATTCTCAGCACCACCATAAATGTCTCAACAGTCCTTTTTGAAGTCATCGGTTCAGCTTGCACAGGTCAGAGGTTGTAGCTGCTACATGCTTGATGACCAAAACAAGGTAGCGATTCTCTCAGTGAAAAGAGATTTTATTATCCTCCCTGAGCACCAGGGGTTTTATGTTTTGAGGGTGGGACTACTGAAAAGTGTTACAGCAGTGAAAGGAAAGAGTCATGTGCTTTTCCAGTGACAGCATCCCTCCTCCTCCTCACTTCATGCCTGTGCCTGTGGTGGCTGGTGTTCAGGGTTATTACTCATCTAAGTTTTCTGAGAGCTGTTTTCCTTATTGTGTCCATTCAGGTCTCGGTCAATCAGCGGAGCATCATCTGGGCTCTCCACCAGTCCTCTCAGCAGTCCAAGGGTAAGTGGTGCTGCTTCAAGATCTGTTGGTCCAATTCACTCACACATGCTTGATGCTTTTCAACATCTGTTGCTGCAGAGCAGTGGCTCTTAGCTGGGATGTTTTGTTTTTTCCGTGGCAGCTTGTAAATTTTCATGGGTGGTTAGGGAAATGTTGTTTACAAATGCAAGCAGAGAATTTCTCCAAGTTCCCTGCACTGTTAGCAGGGATCTCACTGTGCCCCTGCCCTTTTTCAGTCAGAAGTACATAGAATAATGTTGCTATGACTAAGCACTGCTGTATCCAGCTGAAGTCTTTGTATGGTGAGGTTTCAGAACAAATATCAGGAACTATTTTCAGTCAGGTCATAGCAGAGAGCTAAACCATGATTCTGTTTGCCTTGGAATGACTCGTATTAGAAAGTGAGATGAAGTAAATAATACAGATTTGAGAGCTAGGAAATAGAAAGGGAAAGTAAGAAGTCAGCCAATTGAGATGAGAAAAGAATGTACCTATAAGTAAGGTACTCTACTAGTATTGGTACTCATTTAGTGCAAAACATGCTTGATATTTCATGTTGTAAAATTATTACAGTTTCTGTGTGCAATGACATAGGCCTCCCTCACCTTTGTAACTTCTTTGAGTATGAGATATTATAGGAATACTCCTAGTGCCTGACAAGGTCAGCTTAGGCACTTCAAATCTGCAGTCCTCAGTGAGAAGCCTGTGGGAATCCATGCTACCTATTTGTCTGGCCCAGAGTCTTTGGAAGATCTCTATGTACTTTTCATGACTTCTTGAGAAGGTGGCATTCTCCACTGGAAATGTATTCCAATTGTTAGGGTATGGTGCATGCTCTTAGCTATGTGACAAAAACGTCAGTATTCAAAGTATTAAATATTATAATTCCCCAGTAAATTTGTGTAATTCTTATGCAGAAACGCACACTATTGGACATCTAATAAAGTTTCCAATTTCTTGATTGATCAAAATATTTTCTGAAACATACTCTGGGTTCCTGGCAATTGTTACCCCATTTTGCAACTGGCATAATGCGTTTGTGCTCCCTTCCACATCTTTAATATCAAGGAACCAGTGAAGATCTATTTTTTTACTTCTGCACTGGAACACCTGGATGTCAGTGTAACAAAGCAAAGGTCTGAGAACTCTTATGCCACTGCAAAATGCACTGAAAAAGAGCATGGACACAGTTTTCTGCACAAAATAAGCATCCAGTACAGCAAACCTAAATCTTGATCTCATTAATTGATCTCTTGGGACCAATTTCTGATACCTCAGTAGAACTACTTCAAAGAGTAAGGATGACAAGATCTCTTCTATAGTTGCTGTATCTTGCTGTTATTACTTAATAGGCAGTTGATTAAATAGCCTTCAAAGGGATTTAGCAAACAGGTGGCATTTTCAGTAGATTGTAATGATAATAAGGCAGGTCATATTTGAGGCTTAAAAGGAAAAGGTGGAACAAAAAAAATTCTATTTTTAAAATGTCCCTACCTATGCTTCTAATAGCAACTTAGAATATTGAAAGAGAACATACTTTAAAAGGAAAATATGCATTTCAGTCTATGCACTGCTGAGGTTCAGTTCTATGAGGAATGGAATTCCACAGCAACACTTCTTAAATCTCATATGACGTTGCTAATGATGTTCCCCATTGCACCAGCTGAAGTATAGACCTGATAATTTTCTTTATTTGATTATTTAAAATATGATAATTAAGGGTGACTCTTCAGATTCTTAATGACTTGAGTGGGAGTTGAATTTTATTTCTTTCAGATTTGTTTCTCAAACCATCATGCACACAAAATACAAAAATTGCAAGAAAATGTGCCATCAGTTCGTTTTATTCATTGGTGCCCCTTCTAATTGGTTAATAGTCAGATACTGATAATGACTTCCATAAATTAATGATTTCCTTCATCTTTTTCCTTTCCTGTTGGTGATGAGAAATTACCAATGTCAGACTCTAGTTTCACTTCCCTAATGGTTGGGTGGCCTCACCCTCAGTTCTTTAAATTAATTACAAAAAAATTGATACAAACTATTTTATAAAGTGATTCTTAAATATATTTCTGCATTTTTAAAATATGGCATCATTGTCCTAATCCATCAAACTCAGAAAGTAAACTCAGTAGTGATTGTGCTTACCAGGAGCTGAGATTTGGGGCATGATGACATGTCCGTGGTGTGTCTAGGCAGTGCTTGATTACAGATTTTACATGTTAAGAATGGGTAATAATAATGGTAATGACAATAAATCATACGTGATAGGTAATAATTTATGGAAATATAAATCTGAGTGCAGATCAAATTTAAAGGACTTAAGTATTTATTTCAATTTTTACAATTCTGCAAGTGTTTGTAATCTGAAGTTTTAACAGCAGTGTTTTGTAAGGACATTCTTTTTGTTTTAAATGTGATTTTTAGCTTGCTGATGTTCCTTTAAAAGGCTTCTATTCTCCTAAGTCTGTGTATTGCTGTTTGCTGTTGACATGAGTGGTTTCCCAAAATGTCTTTAATGTGTAAATGTTCTTGTTTGAGGAAAAAAAAAAAATCATAATCCTGTCTTGATAACTCACTGATGGATTATGAACTTTGTTGTCTTTTTCTTTTTAAACTGTGTCTTACAAAACAACAACTTGCCCCACTCCCTCAATAGAATTGGGACTTAATAGCAACTATTGCTATGACTTTATGAACAAAATTCTGGTTATCAAGCTGTCCTTTGATGCAGTGAGAGATGGTGCAGGAGAAGCATAAAGTCTGATGGGAAGTATCATTTCTTCTCAGATAAACAAATTCACCAGGCTTCTCTGAAGTTTTTGCTTTATCTGTTTACAAATCAAGGGCCAACCTGAGATAATATTTTTCTCATGGTGATGCATGCTCAGAGACCTTCAAGTCAATGCTGAGCCATTTAACCCTCCAGGCCAGAGGAGGAGAGTGGATGCCCACGTGTTACCACTCTCCCTTTTCACCCTCTTTCTCCAATGAGTGTCTGCAACCAGGGTGTGCATTAGCCAGAGTCAGGGGTAAAGAGGAAGGAAAGAGGTTCTGACTGGTGTGTGCAGTAACCTGTGTGTATCGCCTACCACTCTGTATGTATCACACACCTGTTTTGAGTTTCATCACTCTACTGGGTTTGCATATGGGCACTTGGAGCTGAAAGAGGTGGTCCCATTCTTGACACATCTCAATTTGTCTGTGGCTTGAGTGGTTCTTCTTCCCCTCCCTCACCTCCCTACGGCATCATGCTTCTCTCACTGCAGGGAAATCAGAACAATCCCAGAGAGATGGCATTTCTCTCTTCTTTTTTCTTGGTTACTTTCTTTCATTTTTTGGTTTTGTTTTGGTTTGTTGGTTTTTCTTTTTCACTTTTCCTTTGTTTCACTTTTCTTTCTGTTGTTTTCCTTTGCTGACACGTGGTTGGTTAATATGATGAAGCCTGTTATGACACTGTTGTTCTTGCTGCTGCCGCTGCTGCTGTTGTTGATTATGCTGTGTTCCCAGCTAACTGCATGTTCTTTTTTTTGTTTTTTGTTTGTTTGTTTGTTTTTGTTTCTTTGCAAAATCCCTTCCCTCCCACTGCCCCTTCACCTCCATCTCGTGTCCCCTTGTGACATGGTGCATCTTTGTGACTCGGATGGATTTTATTCTGACTTTCCTTTCTCTGCTCGCCCGCTCTATGCGTATTTCACTGTTTTTGATGTGCATGGACACTCTGTGTCTGTCTCGTAGCCTATCAGAAAGTTCTTCATCCCCCCTCAGACCTCCGACCTCCCTTTCTCTCCCCGACCCCAAGTCTCCTTGGACCCTGATGCTTGTAGGAACGCCTCCAGGCCTGGACATGTACTCCAACCAAAGCCAGCACTTCAGCCCAACCCAAAGACGCAGACTTTGCCATCCAAGAGCAAATTGGCCGAAAAACCACTCCAGTCTACTAAATCCAACCCACTCCCTGCCAGCAATACCAGCAATCCCTCTGCCCAGAACACCCCTGTGCCGAATGCTCAGGGTCGCTCACCTGCTGCCGGCTTTAACCCACAGCTGGCTGTTCCTAAAATGCAGAACAGCCCTATGTCTCCTGTTAGATTGCTCCCTTCTAGTACTGACCCAAGCACCAAATCTATCCCCATCATACAGGTCACCCCTCACCCCTCTCCAAGGGGAAGTCCCCTCCCTACCCCCAAGGGGACACCTGTCCATACGCCAAAGGAGAGCCCAGCAGGCACACCCAACCCAACACCACCATCCAGCCCCAGCATTGGAGGAATGCCATGGAGAACACGGCTCAACTCTATCAAGAATAGTTTCCTGGGGTCTCCTCGTTTCCATCGTCGGAAATTGCAAGGTGAGTGCTCACTCAAATACACAGGGTGGTTCTCAGCTGGGCAGACATTCAGCATCAAGTTGATTCCTCTCCATGGCTCTGCAAATTTCTGATGCTGAGGGCTAAAAATTGGTACTGAAAATATGAGTGATGGTGTCAGCCAGCCCTAACTCAAGGCATGGGTGAGAAGACCTTACAGCTGCTCCAACAGCATTTCCAAGCTCTCTTCCTTTAGCGCTGTATGGCAAGAAAACATCTCTAGCAATCCCTTGTGTGGCTCTTAGAACACTCTTAGAAAATTTATCTTCAGTTTCTCCACATTTTGTCAGAGAACCTAGAGCTCAGGCTTTTCTTCTATGGCTGTGCTCCACTGTCTCTCCACAGCCACAGGCTGAGCTTTCTGCTGATAAAAGATTGCCACAGGCAATAGACTGAAATTGTCCTTCTGAAGCACAGCTTGTTTGATCTCATTTGCTGCTTTTTTTAACCTTCTGTGGTAATTGGTGTAAAAATTTCTTTAATACAATCAGTGGTTTTGTATCTGGCTGGCCTATTTCAGTTTTCAGTCTCCAGAGGGTTGAGATGTGCAAAATTTTCTTCTTCAAACTCCACATGGCTTTTGCATTCTGGCAAAGGGCGCCCAATGTCACATGCATTATCTTCAGATATTATTAGCAGGTTTTACAGGATACTGCGATGTGATCCCATGGGGAAGGAGGATTATAGCTATGGAAGGGTTAGGTTTTGAGATATCATGGTCAAGGGCTTGAGATGATCAGAGAACCAGAAAGGATTGAAGCAGTGCTAGGTGCAACTGGACTAAAAAGTAATTGTAAAACAATCAATTGCCCCAGTGTTTGAGTCTGAATCAGAAACCATCAAAGCCACCACACATAATGATTTAAGGAGGAGAAGGATGAGCCTGGAAGTACAGCACTTGATCAGATGCAGTGATCTAGAGACATACAACCAGCATTCAAATGTCAGAACTAGACATCAGAGGCAGTGCGCAAAGGGAAGAAGGTGTAACATCAGGGTTGTTTCATTAGCAAAAATCAAAGCTTTATTGAATCATCAATTTCTTTTTTCTCCTCCCTCTCTTTGTCTGGACATGCACGAGCAGTACCTACACCAGAGGAGATGTCTAATTTAACCCCGGAATCATCCCCAGAGTAAGTAATTTGCCAGCACATTAATTTTTTTCCACCATATACCAATGTCATTTTCTTGCCTGAATGTCACGGGGTGACACCTAGAGCACTAGTGCAAGGATAAGTGCTGCGCTGCACAACCTGCCTGTTGAAGTGTTCCAGAAAAAGGTAGGAAGTCCTTATTGCCAGGTAACTGCAAATGGGTGCCAAGCAATGTAAAGACAGTTCCAAACATACAAACCAGATTTTGGAAGCTGTTGGTATGAATGTAGCAACCAGGACATGAGTATTGTGAAGCACTGAGTGTTCAAAATGTCTAAAAATTAACATTCATACAGCACAAAACATATAGCACTGAGTACTTAAAGCACCCACATTTGAAATCGAAGGGAACAGTGAGAGGTAAAAATCAGATATCAAAAGCAGACGGGAGATGATTGAGGAATTTCAAGCAGAGGGACAATAGCCCTGCATTGTATTTTGTTATCCCCTGAGTGCAGTGAAGATGTAAAAGGGTTCTTCTGCTGAAGACCATGTGTGAAATCTATGCCTGAGCAGTGGCAGGGGAGTCAGCAAGGGATGAAATGGTCTCCCAGTAACCACCTCATTTTAGAATCATAAAATAGTTCAGGTTGAAAAGATCTTTAAAGGTCACCTAGTCCAGACTCGCCACAATGAGCAGAGACATCTTCATTTAGATGCAGTTGCTCAGGGCCCCATCCATCCTAACCTTGAATGTTTGTAGGAATGGGGCACCTCCACCTCTTTGGGTAACCTCTTCTGGTGTTTCACCTCCCTCAACGTAAAAAATTTCTTCCTTCCAACTAGTCTAAATCTGCCTTCTTTTAGGTTAAAATTATATTTCTGTCATCACAACTGGCCTTGCTAAAACACCTTTCTTATAGCTCCCTTTACGNATCACAACTGGCCTTGCTAAAACACCTTTCTTATAGCCCCCTTTACATACTGGAAGGCTGCAATAAGGTCTCTCCAGAGCCTTCTCTTCCCCAGGCTGAACAGCCCCATATCTCTCAGCCTGTCCTCATAGGAGAGGTATTTCATTCCTTTGATCATTTTTGTGACCCTCCTCTGGATTTATTCCAACAGGTCCATGTTTTTTCCTTACTGAAAATTCCAGAGCTGGATGCAGGTACTCCAGGTGGTGTCCCAGGTGGTGTCCCACTAGAGCAGAGTAGAGGGGCAGAATCACCTCCCTCTACCTGCTAGCTGTGATTCTTTTGATGTAGCCCAGGATGCAGTTGGCCTTCTGGGCTGTGAGCTCACGTTGCAGTCTCATGTCCGGCTTTTCATCCACCAGTATCCCAAAGTCTGTCTTAGTAGGGCTGCGCTCAGAGCCTTCAATCCCCAGCCTGTATTGATGCTGGGCATTGCCCTGACACAAGTGTAGGACATTGCACTTGGCCTTGTTGAACTCAGTGAGGTTCACATCACCCACTTCTTGGTTTTCTCATGGCTTCCTAAATTTTCTAGGTTTGTAACATGTCCTTCTTTCTCCTTTTATTTGATTGTCAGGAAGATCCCTCTTGGGGTGTGCAGAGAATAAGCAATGGCCACCACAGGCACCAACTATCACTGGAAGGTCTTCCTCTTAGTACAGGAGAGTTTGCATCCTCAGGATACTGTGTAGAAGCCTCTGATAAGACAATTCAGAGACAGCTTTGGGTAGAATAGTAAATGCAGTGTTGATTTTGAGGAACAGCTGTGGGACATACAGAAGCTGTTTCACATTCACCAGACCTGTTCCTAAAAGTGAGTGTACATTTCAGCCATTTCACTGCAAAATGTATGTCACTGCATGGCAGGTTTGGAAGCCCCTGCCAGAGAGTGCTGCCCCAAACACTTCCTAATATACACAACAGATGCCAAATTATTCCTTTTTATTTTCACAGCTTGTGTTTGTGGACCCAGAGCCCATAGACTTACCCTGCCAACTAAGACAATTTGGTCTTTTGTCAAGATACTTACGTGAAATATTCATGAATTATAGATGTAAATTCTGGGCCCAAAGTTTTCTAATTGCTGACAATGGTATAATCTCAATAACTTACCCCATACCTGGCATTTATTTGGCATGAGATAGGCACTCTATATATAATGCTGCAAAATGGAGAGGGGGAAAGACTTCAGGATAGGGAGAAGTAGGAAATACTAAAGTTTAGCGAAAGGAATCCCAGAAGACAATTCAATGAACTATGGTTTAAACACTTTGGAGCAGTAATAGAGGCATGAGAGAATCTCATAAAATAAATGGTTCCTTATCAAAGAAATATATGACATTCATCTCAAATGTTTTTAAAGCTGTTTGGTGAAAGTTTTTCTGATAATTTATTGCCTTCTCTGCTTCCCACTATTTAAAAACTGGTATAGAAAAGTAGTGCTTGTCATTTGAGGCAGTTTGGATGCAAGTCAAAGCCCGAGGCCCTTTTTTCTTTTTGCTGCATAATTGCCAAATTGATGAATTCAGTTGGGCTGCTCCCTGCAGTAAACATAATAAAAGTCATAAAAAATAATGAACTGGATTATATGTTAATGATAGATGTCTTGTTGCTCAGTGCCCACTTCCACATGTCTTTTTTTTTCTAGTATTTTATTCCTTTCTGTAAGAAAAAAGATACCAATAGCTTCATTGACCTCATAGGCAGAATGATAAAAATACATGTCCTTGCTCTGGTACAGCATTCTTTAATGACTGACATTCATTTAGCAAACCTGATGATTAAGTAATGCACTTTGACATGTCTGGGTAATGCTATACTTTCTCATATGAAAAAGTCCTGGGAAATGTGTTAGGGGTGGTATTTAAGGAGGCATAGCTCCAGCTGCTTTAAACCTGCAAAGCTCCATTTGCTTGAGTAGAAATGCTGTTATTTATGACAAACAGCTAAACCTCTGGAGGTAACAGATCCACACATTCAGAGACAGAGAAGACAGGCTCTCCACAAGGCGATGCAGTCAGAAGCTCCATAGGTAGGGAAAGGAATAGCGTTTTAGCAATGAGAAATTCAGTGTGAAGTAATAAAGCAGTAGCGCCCATTTTCATGCTAATAATCTATTTGCTTTTCTATCAGCCGGACACCTGATTAGATTCCCTGGAGTAATCTACATACCCAGCCTCCCACACATATCTCCTCTCTCATTCCCCTTTAGGACATTTGCCATGACAAGAGAAGATTGTAAATTTTAAGTACATTTTTTTTACTTATTACAGCCTGATCTTGTGAGATGCTAGAGCATTTCATTCAAAGTGCTGAGGATTCTTTGTTCATACCCAGTTTGGCTCAAGTTAGTTGCATATTTCACTCTCTAAGAGGAGAATAACCTTTACTGTGTCAATTTACTCCATAGCTGCTTCAGTGGGCCTGTTCTCTGGGTGTACAAGTACAATTAGTTCTGCTGATTTTGGGGAGAAAAGCCGATGCAGATGTGCTATGTCTTGGTTCTCTTCATTCCAGAAGCAGAGGCACAAGCATCTATTCCATCTTATGTGACATCAGACAAATTTAGTGAGTTCCAGTGATTTACAAGCTGGAGCCTAGCCCAGGCTATTGGTGAATCTTCCAGTGTCAGCATTACTGGAGAGAACCTTGCTTAAAAAAAGAGCCCAGCCCCTATGTTCTGGGGCCCTTTTAACCTGAGCTTGTTAACAGATCTGTAAAGCAAGAGCCAACAAAACCATTACTGAAAGTACAAAAATGAAAAGCTGTATTTTAGCATGTCAGCCCTGCAATTAAACATGCACATTTTTCCCAGGCCCAGCTTTCATGTGTGTTGTACACTGGCCCCCTGGAGTCCATATAGCCAACCCCAGTTCAGATTATGATACACACAAGCCTGAGACAACCAGCCGTTTTAGATGGATAACCAGGTGCTAATTTACTAATGAGCACAGACCCTTTACATGCAGGGAGCTATTGCCCCAGCTCTCCAGGGGCTTGTGGAGTTGTTATGGTGTGTGTGAGACACATGAGCTAATTAGTATGTAATTTCCTTTCACACTCTAACCCTGGTTCCTTAACGACCCATTTAAATGAGAGGCCCTTTTTCTTTACTGCTCCCTATGCTAAGCTCTGGCTCAGTGGCTTAGTTACAGCTGCCTATGAATATTTTAGGAAGTGACAGTTTTCCAGACGACTTTAACTGAGGGGTGGGGGCAGCACACTTGTTTACCAAATTGGAAGTGAATCTTCCACTACTCTTATTTTTGGTTGCCTGCAATAAGTAGAAACAAATGATTATTTGCGCAGCTGAGCTGCCTTTCAGTTGTGGTCCCTCTGCTGTGTGCATTAAATAGGCAGCTTTGTTCTTCATCTCACAGGTCCAGTCTCCAAGTTAAGTTTCTTAGTTTGTTCCTATGGATGCCCCCTCCCTGGAAGTGTTTAAGGCCAGGCTGGACGAGGCATTGAGCAACCTGGTCTAGTGCAAGGTGTCCCTGCCCATGTCAGGGGGATTGGAACTAGATCTTTAAGATCCCTTCCAACGCAAACCATTCTGTGATTCTCTGCCATTCCTCATTCTGCCTGGGTCTGAGTCTTTGTCCTAGAAAGCAAGTAACTCTCCTAATAACTCTCTCCTGCTGTTTATTGCTTTGCTGGAAAGCTGATGTGTATAGTGATCCTTTCTGCAGATGACTCTTCTTATCTGGAGAGGTTGTTTTCTTGCACTGGGTGGTGAATGTCCACCAAAAGAAGTAAAAGCCAATTGCTTGCCATACTGCAAGCTGGACAACAGTTTGCCTTCCAATGCGAGATAATGGGATTGTCCTGTCAGCCCAGCAGGACACCTTCAGAAAAGGAACTTTCCAAGTTCTAGAACATCAAACGGGTGGAAATTGGTTGGGAAGGAACTTAAATTGCTGTGTTACCAGCATCCTCTTATTGTCACAAGAAATTGAGCAATATGAAGAGACAAGACAGAAATGTCTCCCCAGGCTTTTATGCACTTTATATATGCAGTATTAATTGGTATTTTGGCTCAGAGAAAAGACTCACCATTGCTCCTGACTTCTCATCATTGCTCACACATGCTACCAGAATAACATTGTGTGGAGTATCATTTTAACAGTTTTTTCTATGTTTTCCACTTACTGTTAGTGATAGTATCACATCTGGAGTGTTATCAGACTTTCTGTGTTTTTTGCAATATTTTTTTTCTACCTGGAGTTATATAGGAAACAGTGCTTAATATTCTAAGCCACCTCTTTCATTTCATCACATCAGGCTTGCCAAAAAATCCTGGTTCGGTAACTTCATCAACCTGGAGAAAGAAGAACAGATTTTTGTGGTCATTAAGGACAAACCACTAAGCTCCATTAAAGCTGATATTGTCCACGCTTTCCTCTCGGTAAGTCACCCCTCTTGGAGACATAGTTCACTGTTCAGTTCCAGGGCTCCTTGGGCCATGTATTACTGTCTGTGCTCCTTCAGTTTCATCTCCTGTGAATTTAATTAACATGGCCAGTTGATTCAGGCTTCTTCTGGACCCTGTCTGAAATTCAAAAGGAAGATAATGCTCTCTAAAGTGAGAAAAAATATCGGCCTTCTTGGCAGGGTCTCCAGTTTGCCAGTGCTTGGAGTATCACTGCAGCTGGAGCATGCTGCTGGTGTAGTACCAAGGTGGGGATTTGCTGGTTTGTCAAAGTCACCTTACACTTACACTTACAGGATGGGCATCAGATTGAGTCTCCCCCTGCTGGGTATGTCCTCCACTGCTTTAGTCAGACCAAAATCCTGTCTCACATCTGCATTTATCATTTTAAATCTCTTCTTCAATGCCATACAGCAGAAAGAAGGGTAATTTCCTCTGGTGACCAGAGCATCAGTTGTTGCAGATGTGGTTTATTTACTCTCTAGGAAAGCAGAGTCAGATTATCTTTTTTCTCCCTATAAAAAATCTTATTCTCCCTATGAAGACAAAAGTTAATTTGAGAAATTTCTCAATTCAACATTTACAAAATTAGACTTTTTCAATAGAATTAAGGATGTTTAATTTTCTACATCACTTGTTGAATTGATACTGCTTTCTACAAAATGCTGCACTTTTTTAGTTTCTATGATGCTGCAATGAATTTCTTCAAAAAACCCAGCCTTTAAACTGCATTGTCATACAAGGAGCACATGAAGTGTAACACCATGTGTCAGACACTGGTATCTATTTGTCTTAGATTGGTTTGAAGCAGCCATGTTAGTGTCATAAGTTTCATGCATTAAGCTGTGCTTGTAGGTTTATACTGTGGCATGTTGAGCACTACTGTCAGTACTGGTGATCGTGTGCATACCCCACATATATGAGTTGAGATTTAATACAGTGATTTGTGTGTAAACTGCATGAATTGTCTCTTACAGCCAACTTGAAACTTAAATGCATTGTCACAGCCTGTTAAGTCCTTAAGTCAGCCCCTCAAAGAACTCATCTTTTTTTTTTCCTCCTAAATTAGAAGCCATATTTCCAAGATACTTGAGTGGGTTTTTTTAAATCTGCTGGTTTCTGAAGCAATAAATAGAGTGTGAGCATGTTAAATTTTGTAAATGGTAACTGCTTGAAATTCTGTCACAGGTCTGAAGATTTGGATAATACCAGAAAGCTTCTCAAAGTTCTTTTACTTATTGCTAGGAGTCGTAATTTGGATAAGTTACTTGCAGGTGTGCTTTCCCTGTGGATATCCTAGGCACTTGTCAAAGTGTCTGCTCTGTGTCCTGATGTCTGTTTGATATAGAATCACCCAACAGTTGAGCAGAAACCATTCAGGAGGTCTCCTACTCAAAACAGGATCAGCTATGAGATCAGAACAGCTTACTCAGGTGGTTAATTTGTATGCAGTCTTATATCCTGCTGTCTTTCTTCTTTTAACATCAGCTTGCACTCAGCAAAACACATTTCTCAGATCTGTTAGATGAGCAGGAAAAGAAAGACTGAGTGCATGAAGGTATGCAACGTGTAAATTTATAAGCTGGCCTTACACCAATATTCATCCTTTAAATATAGGTCATTCCTGTAAGGAGCAGAGCGTTCTTCTGTGGTGCCAGGCAACCTACATTCTTACTGATTTCACAAGAATACTCTATGCATTACAAAGTCAAGTCCAGAAGCAAACCTGCCAAATGTTCTCCACTCTGGAAATGTGTATTGTTCTAAACTGAATTTGATTCCCTTTGTGCTCTGGTTCTACTGTCTCCTTCTACCACCCTGTTTCAGATTCCAAGTCTCAGTCACAGTGTCATCTCACAGACAAGTTTCCGTGCAGAATATAAGTCCACAGGAGGTCCTGCTGTCTTCCAGAAGCCAGTGAAGTTCCAGGTGGACATAACATACACAGAAGGGGGAGAGGCACAGAAGGAGAATGGGATCTATTCTGTCACTTTCACACTCTTATCAGGTAACTGTGGCAAAGCTGTAAAATGTGTGCAAGCTGGCTTGCTCCTTGTTAATACAGATACCTGCAAAAGAGAGCTCTAGCACAGGAAAAAATATGTCTTGACCTCAGGGAAAAATTCACATGGGGGAAAGAGGACACTGGGAACAAAATCAGTGTTGGTATTAATGGAAATGCTGCAAGGAAAAGAGATGAATTTGGAACTACCATGATTAGTGCTAAAATGGCTGTTCTGTGCATCTGAAGTGCCTCTGCCTGCTGTCTCTTTGTTTCATCCAGTGATCTCAGTGTCTTGGCTGTGCACTGTGAGGCCACTAGTTTCTTCAATCTGCCAGAAACATGCAATCACCCTTTTCTTCTGGGTGGCCAGATACCACTCACAGGGGTTAAAACAAACAGCCCCTACACACCTTTTCTGTCTCTACAGAATGCATCCAGAAACCAGCCTTCCTCCAGTTAAGTCCAGCATATCGCAGCCCCTGTTAACTTGGGGACTGCACGATAGCTCCATGCCTTTGGCTGAAGGACAAATACACTGTCACTACAATCTTGGGGAGATGACTGAAGGGAAGATACTTGTGATCCTTTCCCTCCAGCCTGCATTCTATAGGATTCACCTCCTGCTCCTCTCACAGCTACTTGTGCCTCTTCTCTCCTCACAGGTCCAAGCCGTCGTTTTAAGAGGGTAGTAGAAACCATTCAGGCACAGTTGTTAAGCACACATGACCAGCCTTCAGTGCAGCAGTTATCAGGTAAGTAGTTTCTACTGTTGAGCACCTTGCTTCAGCAGGGACAGGAAGGTAAAGTGCCTCTGAGGGAGGCCATCCCTCTGATTACAGCAAGAAACGAGCTCCATTGAGACAGAGCAGTAACTCCCCACAACCACCCTGCTCCTCCCTCTCTCATTCCCACTCCAGTGCTCCCAGCGCATTTCCCAGCTGAACAGCTTCTGCCCTCCTCCCTCCCAAAGAGCCATTTGCCCACTTCTCCATCAAAAGCTGCATCATCAGTAGATCTTCCAGACTTTCTCTGGCTCCAAAATTTCCCAGAATAGGGACATGCTCTAGAAAATACCTGATTTTTAACCCCTTTAGGCATGCTTTAGAAAAATCCAACTTTTCAGATGGTCAGAAAGTGGGTAATAGTTTCCAGTACCGTGGTCAAATTTTTGGCCTGTTACTGTGGCAGCACATATACTAAGATTCTACAGAAGTTATATTTTATCTATTTTTAAAGTAAATTTCAGTTACTCATGGTGGTAAAGAAAGCCTTAGGCTAGTAGAGGAATTAATTCAGCATTTCATCCTGCATTTAAATCCCAGATATTCTTGGCTCATTACACATATGGGTTGCATCCTTCTGGTCTACCAGTGTGGCTTTAACAGCTGAAGATAAAATCTCTTCATGTAGTGTAGTGTATGCTCACTACATAACAAAGAAGTGTGCTGAGTTCAGAAAATAATATTTTCCCCTTAGCTCTTGCCCTACAGCACTGCCTGACCTTCTGCACACTGGATTGCAAGGATGCCAAACACATGGGTTATTCTGTTAGGAGACAGGAAAATAAGGATACTAGAACTGGGGTTGATTCAGATTTTTGCTGTCTGGACTTTAGAAGTTAAATCAAACTTGAGGAAGCTGCTCGAATTTTACATCAGCCCTTCCTCTAGGGAAATGTCAGGGCCAAGTGGGAGTGAGGGGAGTTAGATAGATAAACCATTCTTAGAGTCTAGTTCGTATTACCTGTGCTGTCTGAACAATGTTCAAGCATTCCTACATTGTTTTGTAGGGAAAGAAGTGTAACCTTGTTTTCTGGTGAGGAAAAAATGTTTAAAAAAGTATGCATCATGGTGATCTCTCAGATTCTTCACCCTGGTATGTGCAAGCTGCTGAGGATACTGAGTCTCTAAATGGACTTGGATCCTGTTGCACACTTGAACTTGAAGCAGGATATCTCCCTAAGAAAGTTGTATTTTAGCAGGAATAAAAAACATTCATTTAACTAAGGTTCAGGGAGATGTTTAGGGCAAACTGTGCAGTGGGATATCTGTCTGACTTACAGGTTTGTTCTGGTTCTGGTTGAAGAAATCTTTTGCAGGCACAGAATCTCTTTCTACTGCCTCAAGCTAAATGAGGGCATGTTGTGCTAGCAGGGAAAACTCAAACTGATCTTAGAAGCCAGAGTGACTCCACATGGAGCAAAACAAAAATGAAAGCCTCTTGAGACTTAAAAATAAGAGTTCCACTGGCCAGGGAGTTAGCAAGGCAAGAAAGCTCACAAGAAATGGGATGCCAAGCTGTCCTTCATCATATCATCTGACCCGTTCAGTAATATGCAAGTCTCTTGAAAAAGAAGTGATTCAACCTGAAAAATTTAGGTGAGAGCGGAGTGCAAGGGAAAGAGAAAAGGAAAGAGGGGAAAAATTATTGTTGCAAAGAAGAGATAACCTGTGCATCAAAGTAAGGAGGCCCTGGGTTTCACATTTCCAGCTGATGCAAGAGTATGAGGAAATGAAAGAGATAAAGGGACAGCAAGTGTTCACATTTCAGCACTGTGCTCTGTTACTGAGGTTGGGAAGATATGTTCAAGAGTTCCCTAGAAATTGCCATGGAATTACTCAGCATTTCTTACTAGAATCCAGGCAAATTCTTCTGTGTTTCTCTTCTTCTCCCATATTCCCAGCCCTGAACACCTCACAGGGATTGTGGTAGTTGGACTCATATTCAGATTCATAGTTTGAGGATACCCTCTAGGTAGACCACTGCTGCTACAGAACAAACTCACAGTTCACTTTGAATCTCCCCCTCCATGGCTCTGACCAGCAATGCTGGCCCACCACTGGAGATTTTCCTAGTTCATTCTGTGTCATTGTCTCCCCTGCCTTTTAGTTCAGATGCCATTGCAGGTGGGATGATGAAATCTCCCTATGAAAGGTGCATCTGTGTAAAGTGAGACCTTCAGAAGGGGAAGATTCAGTGACCACAGTATAAAGCAAACAGCAAGACCTAATAAGCATTCTGCACTGATAGTCATTCTCTCTCCTGCCCCTCTTTGATCTGTTAAGCAGCATGCCAGCCCACTAAGCCGGCTTGCCTGGGTTTCAGAACGCACTTTCCTCTTTCTCCTTTCCTCCTGCTCACAACAATGTTTGTAGATGTTGTGTTACCCATGCATCTCTGTGTGTGTGTTTATGAGCCTGATATGTACCTGATGTAGGCAGATGTGTTTCTGTGTCACACTTGAGCACCTTACAATTTCCCTTCCCCCTGGATATCCCTCCATTGACTTCCATTATTCTTCCTAAGATTCGCTGCACTTATTTCTTCTGACATACTCTGAAGCAGGAAAATAACCTTTCCTCCCTTTCCTAAATAAATATGTAAACAAATGAAATCTACCCCAAAAGCTAATGTAATGCTTCTAAAATCCATTGTCCACTTGGCCAAATTTAGTGCAATGTATCAGCCTTCTACTTTTATGTTTCGGGACAGCAAATCCTCTATGGTATAACCACTGAGAGAATCCCAGGGCTGCAGACTCACAAGAGGCATAGAACAAGTATCTGGGGGTTGATTGTTCATTTTTTTCAGAACTAGAAGCCATTATATGAATGTAGTGGAAGCCGTGTGCAAAAAATACTAGAAGGTGTATATTCATGTAATGTAAGACCTGTGAAACTCCTTGCTGGAACAGTTTCTGAATATGAGGAGCTTGCAGTCAATCATCTTCCCCTGAGTGCTTCTTCCTCAATGAGAGACTAGACAACTCCCTGGGAGAGAAATCTTCTTGAGGATTTCTGAGAAGAGAAAATTGCAGCAGACATTTGAAAGTTATGAGAAAGTGAGACGGTGCTAGGAGAAAACATTCTTTGTGCTTGGCCTGCTGTTACACTTCTGAGTATCTCTATGTAGCTGCTGGTGGAGACAGTGCACTGGACAGTTTTGGCCATCCAGGTCTGACTAAGTGTGATGGGTATCACACCAAAGGTTACTTGAGCAAACCTCATCCTGACCAGTCCATGGGACTGTGCTCTTGCTGTCTGTGAGAGCCACTGGCCTTGTCTCTCGTCCATGTGTGGCTCCTCTCAGGAGACTTTTATTCAGAATCTGAATCTCTACTTAAGCCATCCCTAGGCAGGACTGCCCTTTGGTGGGCTAACAGGACCTCTCTTCATGGAAGAAAGTATCTCAGATTTGTGCCTTTGTTTCAGTCCAATAGTCTTTCCATAAAATCATAATCTGTTTTCCTCCATTGCCTTTGAATAGAAACAGCTGGTGGATAGGGATATGCAAAAGCCATCTGTGATCATTCACAGGGTATCAATTTTTATTTCCCTAATATTTTCTTGCCTCTTTGGGCATTGTTTTTAAGTGTGGGGAGCTACATATTCTCTTTTTTTTCCCACTTTCCCATGTTCTGGGAAATCAGCAATACTAAATTAGCCTTTATAACTTCTTTGTAATAGGTCTTCTGTTTATTATATTAGCTGGCTTCATATCAAAGTTCAGAGTATCTCAGCATCACTGCTGGAAATGCATTTCATCAGCTTGAACAAGTGTTTAGAGACCATACCCAGCTTCAAAACAGGGCAGAACAAGTTCTTGCTCATTGTGTGTATCTTCTGTATACACACTCGGGCTCTCTTACTGTGCTGACATCCATATCAAAAAGCAAAACATATTCACATGACTCAAAATAGTTTGCAAGAATATTGCAAGAATATTGCAATTCTGGGTGTTCTTTATGCCTCACAAGAGCTGTAGGTTGGCTAATGTGCTACAAAAAAAATTAGTAAGAAACAGGGTTTTCAAATGCGTGAAGCATTTTATCATCAAGAGAGAAAAGGAAGAAGCAAATCAAATGCCTTGCAAGGGTAAAGTTCCAGCTGCAGACTCAAAAATGGCTATGCAAAGGCCAGTTTGAAATTGGTCTGCAAGTCATCTTTATCTGGGATTCATCTAAGTCCCAGGTTTGTCTTGTTTCCTTCATTTTTGCATGATACTTTATGTCTTATCAGTCTCATAGGGTCAGGGGCAATCACTTCATGATTCCCACCTACAGAAGGTGCTGTGTAACACCTAGTTGGATTGGCAAAGAACTGTTTTCTTATTTTTAGTAGTATTTTTTAAATTATTACTAAAAAAATCTATAAAAATTAACTGAGTGGTCCTGAAATGAAGCATTCAGAAAAGAAGTCCAAGCTCTCTAGAGTTTTGATAGGAGAACAGTGCATTTCAAATAAGCACCCAAACACTGGGGAGTTCTCATCTAAATGAGAACTGCCTTGGAGCAGAGGAGCTGGTGGCTCCCTAGACATCATGTCCCTTAATAGAAATGTTTACTGGAGACTATGAGCAGCTGGCAGGAGATGCTCAATACTTTCTGGGATTTAGCCCTGGGTCTGGAGATCTCGGAGGTGCAGCTGTTTGGGTGAGATTGCCTGGGACAAATCTCAGTCTCAGAGATAAAAGAAGCATCAAAAACCAGACAGCTTGACTGTGAAATTTATGCAGGGCAGAAACAGTGAATTTAAAGAAAATAAAAGATCAGTAAAGAAAATTCTGCCAGCAATCTCTGTTAAATAAGGAATTACCTTATCATCAGAAGAATTGAGATCTGACACTACCACTGTGCTTAAATTAAAAAATTAAACAGCCCAAATTAAAATGCAGTTATGTGACCCGTTAGTGCTTCTTAGAGAGCTAAAGGCATTTGGACTCTGGTTTTATTCACCTCACATAACACCTGATTCCCGCAGTCACTGGGTTACAGAGCAGAAGCTGACTGCCAAGAATCTAAGGCTCTCTAATTAGAATGAAAATTGTACTTTGAAATGATGAAATATTGTATCATACGGAGTATTTACTAAAGCAGATGTTACAATATGATGGAAATGGAAGAAGCATTAAAGTAATTATTAGAGAAGCTGAAGGCATATTAACTCCATTAGTCTTTCAAGAGATGTGATATGAGCTGCTTGTGGTGTGCTCATGTTTGCTATGCCTTAAGAATGAGGGAAAATTAACCCTGTTGGGCCTTAGAATGGACAATAAGAATAAATTGCTGTACAGTTCCCAAGACTGACTATGGCAATCACAAATTGTGGTTTTGTGTTAAAGTTTTGAGAAAAACAAGAGTTTCAGTGTGTTTCTTTGATAGTTTTCTCTGGTCTTACACTTCTAAAGCAGGACTTGTGTTTATCCAACAGCAGTTCTGTAACCTTCAAGTGTTAGATATTTAGGAAGAAAACAGGGTACAGAGCTGTTCCACTCTGAAAAGGCTTCTGTTACAATTTTTTCCTCCAGAAGTCTGTATTCTGATTACACAATCAATGGATGTAGATCTGTTACACAATTAGCTTTAAATGAAATACTGGGAAGAGCAATGCTGGTTGGAAGTGACTTTAAAAAATTGAATATTCTGAAATACTAGCTTCAGAATATTAACTTGCTTATTTTTATTTTTTTTAATAAATCATTTCAGGAGAATCTTAGTAAAACAGGCACAATGTTTGCCTACTCTGACATTATCCAAATAGTACCTTTTTGTTTCCAGGCTGTGAGTTACTGTGTGGATACAGTGTCAGTCTGGTTACACTTGAAAGGAAAATTCCATGTGTTGGAGGTAGGAATCAGAAGCAGTCTTTTGATTATATATGAAACTTTCCTTGCTCTTAGGCATTATTTTAAGGTATAAGTTTTGCTACCAATTGAGTGACTGCTCTGAGCTCTACCACTGTAGGCCTGAATTACACTGCATTACAGCAAGGTGTACTTTACTCAGAGGGGGCTGCATTCACCTCCTGCTGATGGCTTCATGGACCCAAGATGGCAAGGGTGACCTTCTTGCTCCTAAAGGGTGATGAGGGCCACACACACCTCAGCTGTATGGATGCCAGAGGCTGGGCTGCAGTGGATTGCAGGTTACCAGCACATGGGTCCAGAGGTCTGATTCTCCCCCTGTATGTGGGATGTTCTGAGTTCAGCTCTCAGACAAGCCACCCTTTTAGCAGCCACCTTCCCCAGCAACACATGGGACCATGGTTGCTCCTCCCTGGAGGTGTTCAAGGCCAGGCTAGATGAGGCATTGAACAACCTGGTCTAGTGGGAAGTGTCCCTGCCTATGGAAAGGGGTTGGAACTAGATGATCTTTCAGGTCCCTTTCAACCCAAACCCTTCTATGAATCTATGAACAGGAACCATTAAAAGGCAAGAGACAGCAAACTTATCCATGTTATTAAAGAAAAAAACTGATACGAATTTGTGATTGTGACTTCTGGTCATTGGCTCAATCAGCAGCTGAATGAATTTCTTAAACCTGTTAGGCATCATCAGGGAGAAATGCGTTTTGGAAGCAACACTCAGTCAGAAGAGACGAAGAATTTTGAAGTCCTCTCTGATAACTTATTCCAGTTCTTTAATCCTCTTTTCCTTCCTTTTTCCCCTTTCTCTCAGCCTTTTGCCTTTCTGAGAGACCTTTCATGGGTATCATCTCCCACTGACCTCTGTCAGCCCACCTCTAGCCCTGAGGATGGAGAGCATGTAACTGCTGCTTAGATGCTTTGGCCACTGTCACTGGATCAAGCATCTGTCCTCTCTACTCCATAATTTTCAAATTATCTATGCTGCACAAAGTAGCAGCTCTAGAAGAGCATACATACCATATCTATGCTCTTTTAGCGTGGGTTCAAGTTACCTAAGTCTATCCAGCAGCCCTTTCCCCTTTTTAGAAATTACTTTTCTTGGTATTTAAGGGTAGGAATGCCAAGAAATTGTCCTATTCCTTTGTCCTGCAGAGTTTTCAGCAGTTAGAGCTTTCTAGCAGTTAGACATTTTCTGATTATTCATGCATGTTTCCAAGAAGCCAATTCCTTGAATACCCAAGTGTTCATCAAGAGGGCAGGTAGGAGGAGATCTAAGACTGAACTGAGTGCTTTAACTGTTAGCCACTTGCTCAGCAGCAACTGGCTGCTCCATATTACCCAGCACTCATAGATTTAGATCCTAAATATAAGGGAATTCCAGCTGACAGCAGCAGATCTGGCTTGCCAGCAGATTCCACATGGGATTGTCCAGCAGGGCTGGTCCTTCCCACTTTAAAGTGGATATATAAAGTTCCTTCTGGTTGGTAAGAACCACTCAGGTGCTGTGGCAATGGGAGCTGTACACAAAAGAGACAGCAGTGTCTTAGGGCCAGATTCTGCCATCCTTTCTAGAAGTAAGTATATTGCTTGTGATTAGTGACATTGAAAGCAAGAGGAGTGAGAGACTACTCACATCAGCAAGAGAGGCAGAGTTTTGTTGAGGACTTGAATGTTATCTATTTAAGTCTAAAGGATGTTTTTGAACTATGTAAGTAGCCTTCTCATTCCACATCCAATAGCACAGTGCTGCATTTCCTCCCTCTCTCCAGGTTTTTTATGTACATGGATCAGCTGGCTGGACATTTCCTGGCTATTGCAGGCTAACTACCAAAGCTGGCCAGGTGAAACACTATATTCAAGGCTTTTAGTTTGCTAATGAGGTGGCAGATTATTTTCCACATCTCATAAATATGTATAACTATGATAAAGAGGTGAATGGAAACAGTGGGACTGAATCAGCCTCCTCTCTCAGTCACAGGGCCAGATTTGCATGGCATACAGTGGGTGGCAGAATTTGATGTGTATATGTTTCCTGCTTCAGTTAATAATGTGCTAAGTTACTACTTTATGCACAGAGGTATGGAAACCATTTTTTATGTTTTTCCCTCCCTCCCTCCTCTTTCCATTCTATGATCCAGACACCACTAACTGTATGGAGTTGATGACTGGCAGACTTTCCAAGTGTGGTAAGAACTTCCTTCCATTCTGCCTTTTCTCCTTCCCCAGCCCCTGCTGAGCAACATAATAACGTGCCGTCCTCCCCCTTCCACCTCTCCTCCTTCCCTATATCCCTGCTCTCCCACGCTCTTTTCAAGGCTACTCACCCCATAACAGCCCACTATGTCTTTCACTTACCTGGTGAACACAGCACAGCACATACCCCTTACTCTGTTCCTCCTCATCCATGCACAGATGCACAGGCTCCACCACAGCTTTTCCCTTCATAGCACAAGTGTGTGGTGTTGCACTTGAGAATCCTTCCCTCACTGTGACCCAGGCCAGTGATTTCCTTTTTTGTTCCTGTTTTTTTTTCCCCTACTTTTGTTTACTTACCTCTGGTTCATGGTTCTTCAGTCCTTTTCCTGCAGTGAAGCTGAATGCTGCCCTGCTAGCTGCTCCCTTGGTTTCTTGCCACTTATTGAGACAGGGTTGCTATGTTAAATTCCCTTTTGCATCCACTCCCTTCTTCTGCAGATATCCTTGGGATAAGACCCTTTCAAATCTTCTATAAAACAAGCTGCATATTATCTGTCAGACACTTATCCAGGGTAAATCTTTATAGTTCCAGTCTGGTCTTGGGGAGGATGGGGTGTCTCTAGCTGGAGAGTAGTGAACTTACTGGAGATTCAGAATTTTGCTAGGAATGAGAAAAAGACAGTGTTTCCTACAAAACTTGCAAATCAGCTTGGTTGAGGTTCCATGAATTTTGGTTGACTTCTTCCTTGCCTTCCCTCCTCCTCTCACAGGAACTTTATTCTTCCTTTATTTCCTGTGCCCCAACTGACTTCTCTAAACACAATAGGGGAAATACCCAAATACTGTGAGAGGTTTTTGTCTTATTTCTTACATCTTGTGCAGAAAAGTTCCCTTTAGATTTCTATTCTGATAGCTAGGCAGAATCTGGATATCTCTGTGAAAGAGAACACAATCTGCTGAGCTAGTAGACCTTTCCAACTGGACCTACAACTTCTGCATCGTCTCATCATAAACTGAGGAAAGTTGTTCCAGAGTTGTTGTGGAGTCTGTAACAACAAAGGAAAATTGTCATGGTGGAAATAATTTTTGGTTTATGTGACTGAGGCAGAATTTGGCCTGTGGTGATCTCTTTGCCTTAAGGTGCAGCTTTGCTAGTGAGAGTTTTCCCTTTGCTCTGAAAGGAGCTGATTTGATTTGTTGTTTGAGTTTTCTCATCTCCTCATGAGGACTCATTTAAGTGTAGGCAGACCTCCAGCTTCTTCTTGAAGTCATCAGATAGCAAATCTCTCTTCTTCCTCAAGCCTTTGTTTCTTGCCTGGATCTGGCATTCCCATCATATGGATAAAAAAAGAAGAAAATTCTGATTCTACCTATTGCTTGCAAGTTAACTGAGCTGTTCATATAGCCAGCCAGTACTCTGTGTTCTCTAGATAGAGACCATTACTGCTCACTCCCAGTTCAGGCAGGCCCTCCAGTTCTCAAGTATCAGTATCAATCTAGCAAGGGACAAAGAGGACAAGGTGAATGCCAGGAGAGAGACTATTTTGTTACAGCACAGACAGAGCACAGATGTATATATATGTGTGTGTGTGTGTTGTGGATATATATACAGAGAAGAGAAAGGATGAGTTACAGAGGTTTAGTGGAACTGCTTTCTTTAAATCCTGTTCCTGTTCTCACACACAACATAAGCAGTGGTGACTGCACCAACCTGAATTCTACCCTCCTGTATAAGTAAAAAGCTATTTAATGTGCAGGAGAGCTCACCCACAGCTTAGAGGAAGAGAAGGAAATTTAGCCTTTTGATGGCAAAAAGTCCTCTGTGACTTTGAGGACAGGGAACACTCTGTCAAGTTCACACAGTGTTTACGTAATAACAACAAATAGTCTAAGGAAAACTAAACTATATTTTTGTGACCTCATCATAGTTCCATATTCTGAGAGTGGGCACAAGGGGTCATTTTTGCCAAGAAGTGGGTAGAGCTAATCAGTGAAATGTCCGGTGAGAATGAAGAGTATCTTTTCACCCACTAAGAAAGCACTGATTGTTGTAATTAACAGCAAGGCAAATTTATTTAGTCTTCTAAATGTTATCTTCCGCAGCAGTGGTGATCAATCTGAGAAGTGATTTTGCATATAGCCATTGGCGTTGAAAACAAGTTAATGTTCAACAGCAGAGATATGTCATAGGAGCTGCCAATGTCTAAATGACTTAACAGCTGCTGTGTCAACCCTACCTGTGCACAGTAGAAAACTGCTGCCAGCTCTTTATATTTCACAACAGAAAAAAAATAACTTGGCTCATAATAAAGTTGAAGTGCACATTGGGATGAAATGTTTTATTTTGTATTTCCAGCCATTTCAGCAGGAGAATGGCCATTCCTGTTTTCAGAAAGACTCACCTTGTTTTCATTAATTCTTTCTCATATCTGTTCATAAGATTAAATTTACCTCATAAAATTTAAAACCTTTGCATTTAAAATGCAGCTGTAACCTGAAAACTGCCTATAGGAGTGATACTTTCTGACTTAGCTGATCTATTCCTTCTGTGTATATAAAGCCAAATTAATTGAGTGGCAAAGAAGCTTTACCACTTTATATGCTGCTCTTAGGTCTTATAACATGAACACAGCTCTAAAAGAATGGGCTGGATTCTGCTTCATTTGAGGTGGGATCAAGAGGACTTTTCACTATCATCTAACCTGGTATTTATGTCTACCTCAATGAAGAATAGATTGTATAATTGGCAGTAAGGTTCCAATAGATTCTGTAGATAAATAGAGTTAATTCAGAAATTGAAAAGCCCTCCAGCTTCAACCAAAAAGCTAGGAATTAGAAAGCAAGTATCATTGTAGAATGAGCAAATTGGATCTGGAGCTATTGATATACACCAGACAGAAGCCCACAGTACCATGTCAGAAATTCTTGTTCAGAAAAAAGTCTATGGACTTCAATGACTTTAAGTCCTTTAGTGAGCTAAAGACTTTTTTGGGTGGTTGACTTAGTAGTAAAGATGATGTATAGCCCTTGGAAACTCCCCTTCCCAGCTATCCCCAGTTTTTTGAAGTCCTTAGTGACTGTTTTGCCAAAGTGCTGGTTGCTAATAGAAAGTTCTGAAAAGTCTGCCTTATTCTTGACTTATTCTGAGAAGCACCTAGCATGGAACATGTGAGCTTTCCAGTCTCCACACTGAAGTGGCCTGTGTCTGAATTTTGCTTTCAAGTAAGGCAAACATTGCTTGTTGCTTTCTATCCCTCATGACTCTTGGGAAAGTCTTAAGTTTCATCAGTGACACTTCCATGGGTCTTGGTGATGTTGGTACATATGTATGACTAGTGCAGCTCTGGTCATATCATGCTGTTGTGTTAGGCACTGCAAAAACATGTTCCTGCACAGCCTTGGCCCACAACCTTGTGACAACAGGCTGGACAGAAGACTTTGTTTTTATTCTTAAACATCCCGTGTGGCTGCTTACAATTTGAAACCTTGATTCTTGGCACCAGAGTGAAACAAAACATTTTATGGATCCTTGTTTGTAACAGTGGCTGTCACTAAAATGATCTGATTAAAGCAGAAGCACAACAAATCCAATTGCCTTTCATATCTCTCCAATCTATCTCTCTCAGATATTTTGTTTACAGTGTTTAGGCCTTGACATAGCTTCCTTTTCAGAGCTGTCAGACCTTCTCCCCCATGGCCAGTCAACTTCTGTGCACAAAGAGCAGTTGTGCTGCAGTAAATGCTTCTCTTCATAGCACCTTGCAATCACGGTTTGATTTATATAGATGCAAGCTTTTGTCAATCCCAAGCTACTTGAGAAACGAGGGGACATTTTGTAATTTAAAACTGGTTGCATCACATCAGGGTTGTAGTTGCAGCATGTAGCTTTGTGCGATCTACTGGTGGTGATAGTAACAGCAAGTATCTGGATCTGGTGCCCTTTGAAGTGTTCCTGATCCATATTGGCATGAATTAGAGTAATCCTGCTAATCACAAAGTAGCTATTTAATGGAAGAGAATGTTGGTGATTTGCATTCATAAAGTCTGAACTGGTGGCACTGATGCTGAATGGAGCAGAAGAAAAGCTATACTGTGCTCAAACCTGAAAGGTTTTTCTCACCACTGTGAGGTAGTCAGGACAATATGGCTTCAATTAGCATTTCTGGAAAGTGTCCTACCTCCCAGTCTTTCCAGTTATGGGTAATTGTTCTGTCTAAATTGTAACCCAGAGGAATGTTAAAATGAAGACCCACCAGAAAGATAACTTACTTACTCACAATGGGTGGATCATGTTAAGTAACACAGGTCAGATTTTCCGAAGAGTTAGTGCCAGTTTTCCAAATTATCCTTGCTCATTCTGCTAGTGTTTCTTGCTGTCTGAATGGATGGCTGACTCCCCCCATGCTGTAGACATATCTCTTCATTCCAGTGTTAGGGACACATTTCTTTTCCAATTCATGACTTACGTTTTCCACTGTAGAAGAAGGTAGCAACAAAAATGGCAGTTTGGCACAAAAACTGAATCTGGATGATGAAGCTAATTGGTACATAGCAGATTCTGTTTCGACAGCTATCACTAGATTTTTACTATCCAATACAAGATATTTTCCTCTTTCTCTGTAATAATATATAACAAAGAAAACACAGATATATATGTATATCTCAGCTAAGGTCACAGAACTTTATTTATGGCAGGCAGTGCTTCAGGATACTCCCTGTGAATATTTGCTTGCTTTATTAAGCTAAATTTGAGAAGACCTCCTTGGAATAGAAAATCGTATTTTGAAGGGATTGATTCTGAAGAAAAGAAGAGGCAACGTTTCACCAACAGAGACAGGTCCTTTTGTTTTTAAGTAACAGGTCAGAGAACTTAAAACCCATAAGATCATACTTGAATATCCATCTGGCAGGAAAGGAAAAAAATCATACTATTAAATGCCAAGACATTTCTGACATTTTCACAGATGAGAAATGGGAATGAAACAGCAGAAGTCTTCAGAAGAATGGGTAGCAGCAATACTATCATCTGCTATGGCTTTACAAGAGCAGGTCGTTATCTTCCCCACTCAGCACACACTTGTGCAGGCAGATCATTGCAAAAGGGCAGGCAGATACAAAGAATTCTTGAGCCAATTTTCCAGAACAGCATGATTCCACAACAGAATCTGGTTTCTCTTCATCTTTGCCTGCTCTTTCAGTGCCACCAGCTGTCCTAACTAATGTAGGATTAACTCCTCTCCGTCATCATGTCTCCTTTTTTAATGTTATGTGGTGGTGCTGGATTGGGCAAAGTTATTCATCACAATTGGACACATTTGTTTTCCAGTTAATTACTCATGTCTTAGCTCTGCAGAATGTCACAGCAAGGAAATATGCCTCATCTGTTTGGGTCTTTGTTGCCCATGTTCACCATTCTCTAACTTGTTATGCAAGAGTCTCAGTTATGATGCCTAGAACAAGAGAGGCTGAACTAGATCTCAGCTTCCTTATGTGTGCATGAAAGAGAGAAAGAAAATGTGTAAGATAGAGGCAGACTGGCCATCTGCAATGCATCTGACTAGTCACAAATATTGGGCCACTTTCTTGCAGAGGAGATGGGATGTCTTTGGGGAGTAAGAACAAGGATGGGCTATAGAACATCAGTTAGGTTGTTCTGCCCAAGTAAATTGTACTGAAAGTTCCCACATTCTGCTGGTAGCATGGACACCTGTGCTAGGAGTGTGTGATAGCCTGAGTAGCAGTCTGTTTCTCCAAACACTGTGTTCAGTTGGCATTTTTGCAAGCAGAGTCTATGGACTCTGGAAAACAAGTTCTATTGTTACCTTTGGAAGTCACCTTCTTAGGACATGTCCTGGAGTTGTTCTGTGGACTGCCTGTCTCCATTTTCTAGTCCTAAACTGAAAGGAAATCAAAACAGCTATCCCACTAGATAACTAACTGGGGCAAATAATAAATGGGAAAACTCATTCAGTGACAATTTATAAACCCAGTAAAAACCACACCCATGTCTTTTGAAACACTTTCCTGAGTTCCTGTATATTTAGACAAGTACCCTCTTGGGGTTTCTGCAGTTTCTGCAGCTCACCTGAAGTGTCTTAGGATGGGTTCATAGAGTAGGAGGAAGTTCTGTGTCATGGCCTCCAGCAAGATATCACAGTGGCCTTTTTGTCACCCTTCTCCAGTCTAGAGGGAAGCTTTCTGTAGCCTTCTTCAATTTGTACAGTGCCTTGGTTAGGGACCCTTTAGTGTGGAGGAAGACACTTACATGACATTACAACTAAACAAAGAGGAAGAGGCACCTCTTACCTTTATGTCATCCCTTTCACAGCATATACTTTTGTGGTGTGTTACATGTTTTAAGTCTTCTGATCTTGAAGGCAGAGGGACTCTGCCAACAGAAACCAAGAAAACAGGCAAAAAATGCCTAGTCTGAACAAAGAGGACTAGAAGTCTGTCAAAGTAACAAAATGGGTTTGAAATTGCATGTATTATCACCCATCAAGAGTATTTCACTGCTTTGTGTGAAAGGACTTGGAGTTTTGTTACATGATTCGATGAAACCACAGCTGCTATTGAAATACAGAGCAAGCTGGGATGAAAAAGACAAAGAGATAAAAAGAAAGAAATGAGCATAGGAGAAAAAGCCCAGTAACAGAGGCAGGCAGAAGATAGAAAGGATGTGAAAGCAACAAGGGAAGGAATATGGGCAGTCAGGTTGACAAAGGGTATTGCCATTTCCAGAGACCTATCTTTTCCCATTGAATTTCTCCCAAAGCCTAAGCTAAAAATACAGAAACCCAAAATTTCTGAGGCTATACAGAGTATAATCCCAAAGATGCCATATTTGTCTTGTGCAACTTTGTGTTCAGCACCAGAAAGACTAGTGCATTAAAAATACATAGACTCCAGAGAGATGATTTCACAGGAGAAGGAAGTGCCTCAGGGTTTGCTCACAGTTAGTCAGTGGGAATATTACTGTTTGCCTCAATCAAAAGAAGACCAAGTTTCAGCTAACTTTCTTAAAATGCTACAAAACCGCAAGCTCTAATCACTGTCTGAAGCCTCCAGGATTAGGTCAGTGGCAGACAGACTACCTAAGAACAGGTGAAAAGCGAGGACAGTGGGAGGTGTTACAAGCCAACTACCCAGTTCCCTTTTACATTACTGTGTCTGTCTCCAACCCTGTTTCTTCCTTTTAGTGCCTGTGGTATTCAGATGCATGCACAGTTTTGACTTCTTTTATAATATCTATCCATGACAGTGCTGCACACAGGTGGCACAGACCAGTACCTTCTCCATAAATATATTTCTCTAGCATCCCTTCAGTACATGATGCTTCCATAAGCTTCAATGCTTGTTTCCAAGCCCATTCCCCTTCCCCTTCTTGCAGCATACAGCTCCTTGGTCTAACTAAAAAATGCACATATATCCATCTCCTCCTACTAGCTGTAAGCCTAATGCTCTGAAACTCCTTTCCTCCCTCTGATCCTTCTCACAGTTTCTCATCCTTGCTACCCTTCATGCCTTTGCTCTGTGTCGGTGAACGTTTACTCTCAAGGGGAATGAAGACCTTAGTTACAGATGCGTGAAACATCAGGGAAGTTTTGAAGAATCAGTGAGCTAAAACCTTCATCCCTGTCCAGAGGAAACGGGATGTCACCTCACTTTCTGAAATAAGAGAAGCAACCTTTTTTGAGGCCGCAGATGGACTTACAGGTGTAAGAGCCTATCACATTTGGCACTTAATGCTAGGAGTGGAACACTGCTGAAAAAGCTATTCTAATCCATTGTCACCTGCATTTTCAAGGCTTGTTTTACTGGATGCATAAACCCAAAGGGAACTGAGAACTAAAAGGACCAATACTAAGCACCATTTCCATGCTTCCTGCAGAGCTTGCCCATGTTTACATACCTCCAGAGAAAAACATGAGGACTCTCTGTCTTGCCAAAGACCTGTATCTATACCAGCCCAAACATGGGCTAGCAAGCTGTCATGTAGACATCAGTGCAGTGGTTGTCTTTATGGTTTGGTGGAGGACCAGTTCTTTCTTGACTGTGGGATCAGAGAGCATTATTATCTAGTATTTAATTACAAGTCAGGATACTTCAAAAGGCAAAGGTAGGAGAGGGTTAGTGAAATGACCTATTTTATTTTCCAGTGGCACTCTTTAAATACCCCTAAGGATTTCTTACCTTCCATTAAAATTTTACCTGAAAATGCTGATTTTAAGGAACCCAGTAGTGATACAGAAAGAAAAGCAGACTGTTAAATACTTGTGCTGCACTATATCTCCAGGCACTTGAAAGCCAGTAGGGCATGGGGAGGAGAAAGGGTGGATGAAACAGGGGCTGTATATTTCAATAGAATTATTAAAAATCTTGTATTAGGACTCAGCAAATACAAGATGTATGATTTTTAAATTGTTTTATTGCTCCATTCTTGCAAGTTGTACTTTTGTCTACTGTTCCTGTCTACAAACAAAAAACTTCAACTCCTGCAGAGCCCTGCTTACTCTACTTTCTTTCCCTCAAAGCTTGTTGAATAAACTGCTCAGCTGAGTAACTAGAAATATTTCCCTCCCCTTTTCTCCCAACCTAGCAGTCTTTCCCTCTCCAGCATTTTTTTTCAGTGCTCTTTTTCATTCTCTCTGCTGACTCCATTTGCTTATGAAGATGAGGGGTCCAAAGCCACATAAAAAACAGATCTGCCCACATTCCTGCATTCAAGGCTGAGTGTTTGATTTCTGTTTTTCTTTCTTTTCATTGAAATAGAAATTAGTCTGAGCAGACAGAAAAAAACCTAAGCAAAGCACATGCCTGCATGCTTAAAGCTTAAGAAAATTTCTGAAATAGAAGTTGTAGATGTGGAACTGATATCCCTCTTCCATAGCAATTTAGGTGTTTGTGGAAAGAAGTAGGTGAAGTTCGCAGAGGTCTGACCCTGACTGAGAGTTTGGTAACTCTTCTCTTCTTAGCCTAAAATTGAGATACATACTTTGCCTGGCTGCTTGTTTGGTCCCATCTCTATGGCTTTAGTCAGTTGGGCCGAAGTGATGTCTTTGCAGATAAGAGCCATTTGCTTGTGGCATTGATGTGGCTGAATGCACAGGCAGAGACAGGAACAGCAGTAAATTAACCTCAGAGCAGCAACTAAAGGAAGAAAAGGAATGAATCAGATTCTTAAGGTGGAGTTCCTTCATTGTATATGCCAGCCATGTGATTTTTCTCAGTGTCTGTTAACATGCAGAAGAAAGCAGCATTTACCTGGTTAGCACAAAGCAGGAAAGAGAGCAGTACATTCAGCTGTGCAGGGCAAATATTATTTTCTCCTCCTTTGTGTTAGAGCAGTTGATGTCTGTCTGGCATTTTCCATTAGAGAGTTAAAAAGCACTCAACAAGCTCTTCAGTGAAGTTACCCTGCACAGAAAGTACCTGACTGCTGTAGTAACTGGTTTGCTTGTGTTTGTGATGAAATTGAAAGGCAATATACTATTAGCAAGCCCCCAGTCTCCCCCTGTGCTACAAAGACACTATGAATAAATCCCTTTGCTCCCATCTGAACATTCCCATTTTGGGATGAAAGGTTCTGCTCTTCACAGCATTGGAAGGTAGATGCCAGGACCCATGTCTGATCAAGATTAATCCCCCAGTTCAAGCAAAGGTTACAGTAGCCAGTTCCTTTCCCCCAGTAGTACCCCAAAGCTTCTCCCCAGGTGTGACCTTCCACTCATCCTCTGACACAGGAGTGGATTAACAGCATAAAGCCCTGTCCAAATGGTGTCAAAGATTGTGTTTATATGTGTAGTGCCCAGCCCATGTTAACTCTGCAGCCTGCTCCAGTGGTTGGCTCAATGCCATGCCTGGACTATCAACATGCAACCCTGCACCCCTCTGTGGCTCCTAACTCTGCTGGTGTAAATGTCTGTGTCGTGGAAACTGTACTAGAAAGCTCAGCAAGGCTGGAAAGCAAAGCGTTGGTTGATGATCACATCTAAATACCCTGGGTTTGTAACAGCAGCAGAAGGATGGGATTTGTCTGTACCCAGTATTACATTCATCAAATTTTCAGTGCAGAGTGGCCCAGCGACTTCAAGTAATAGTAGCAGACTGAGCTATTTCAGCCACGTGGTGCTGTGTCTTCCTGCTAGGTGAGACAGCAGTGCTCCCCCTCTCAGGAGAAAACTAGGACCCTTGCCCTTAGGTGCTTTATTCTCCCACCCTCTTTATTTCTGTAGGTGTCCCATCCTAAACACTCTTCCTCTTCCTCCTCATTGTCTTCATCCCCCACACACCCCCACGCACGTGGCTCTGGATCTCCTCATCATGTTCTTCTCGTTAAAAACCCCATTGTTCATTTGTTTGTTTGTTCTCTCTCTTTCTCTCCTCTTTTTCTCTCTCTTTCCCTCTCGTTTTTTGTTTTGGTTTTTTTTTTTTTCCTTTCTTCTTTCTTTCTTTCCTTCTTTTTTTGTCTCCTCTGTTTTGTGTACCCAGGCAGCCCATTGAGTAACTTCTTTGACGTAATTAAACAACTTTTTTCAGACGAGAAGAACGGGCAGGTGAGCCATCCCCCCGGCACGCCAACCAAGCATAGCGCAAACAGCAAGCGGAGCGATTCCGGTTCTAATGACTATGGGTCTAGAGGAGACAATAAGTACCCTGCTGGCAAAGACAAGGCAAAGATGGTCTCATCAGTCGGCCTACAAGACCAACCTTAAATAAACACATAAAAAATTAAATAACTTAGAGAAAAAAACAAAAACAAAAAAAGCAAGAAAGATTGAAAGAATATTCCTTAGCAAGCTAGCCTCTAAACTAGAAGGATGTATATACCTTGCCACAACAGTACAAAACTGTCTATAGACAAATTTTGTATGAAGGAATGACTGTATATATATACATATATATATTTATATATGATATATAATATATATCTCAGAAACAAACACAAAAACAAATGAAAGAATGAAAAGAAAGAAAAGGTAGCACAGATGACAAAACCCAGTTCATCAGATCTTGGGTTGTGGTTTTTTTGATTGATTTTTTTTTTCCTCCCTTTTTTTGAATGTTTTGCTTTTTTTCTCCTTCCTGATTTTTTGGGTTTTTTTATTATTGTTATTTTTTGTTTTCTTTTGTTTTGTTTCTTGTTCTGTTCATGCTCTCTCTGTGTTTCTGACGACACCACTTGTTTCCGCTCTGCTACCAGGAATTATCCCGAAAAGTTAACATGTCAGCCACGGCTTCACCTTCTGTGCTCTGCGGACACTTGTTGACGGAAGGCAACCGATGTAGACTGTCCAAGGACCAGTCCTGTTTGAGGTTCCCAGCCTCCCCTCTCCCTTCAGGAAGTGGGTTTCTCCCCCACTTCTCCCCAGACACCTCCCCAGTGCACGCTTTTTTTTTTTTTTTTTTTTTATTTTTTTTCCCCAACCCCCTTTTTTTTTTTTTAAATTGTGTTTCCCAAACCCTCTTTTTTCTTTTTTGGTGCTCCACGAGAGAGATCTGCTCAGTTATGGGATTGCAGAGTCTGGGCTGAAAGGAGGTTGCAAATGGTTGGAGTGAAACCTTTACCCTTGGCAACTTCTGTCCATGCGGGTGACCACAGCCTGGAGCAGGGGGGTGTGGGGAAGGAGCTGGGCATAGCAGGACCGCAGTGTTTCGTGAATCCAGAGCGCTTTCTCATCAGAAAACCAGCCAGGAGCAGCTCAAAACTAAGCGTTGAACCAAGACAATATTGGGGAGCTTCATAACTGGATTTTTCTTAACCTTCTTTTTCTCCCCACCACCTTTTCATTTTCTTTTGCCCCCTTTTTTTATATATACATGTATATATGTGTGTATATTTAGATGTAAATATACATGCGTACATACATATATATATACTCAGAACAATTGGTTGTTTTTTGGTTTTTTTGGTTTTTTTTATAATGTATCATTTTGCTTTTTGACCTGCTGGAAGGGGAAAGGAGTAAACTTAGGAGGGAGAGGGGGTTCAATGAGTAAACACATACAAACAAAACATTAAAACTTAGGGAAAAGGCAACTTCTGGTAGCAAAGAAGAGGGACAAGACTCTGCCAAGGACTGTCTCTCCCGCCACCGGGCACAGTTGCCACTGCTGCTACTGCTGCTCCTCCTTCAACACCTTCCTCCCCACCTGTCAACTCCCTGCCACTGTGCCACCTCGCTGGGACCTTCTTCGACCAGCTGGATCCTCCACCACACCCTGCATTTAGAGGCAATTGTTGTGTTGCTAGTGCTGCATTGATATCAGTATTATTATTTCTTTAAGTTACCAGTTTCATTTGTTGGCTGGGGTGATTTTTTTCTAAGAAAAAAAAGAAAAAAGTGGGGGGTTATTTCTTAATAAAGCGGGGATGAAGAGGAGGAAGAAAAGAGACTTATCTTGGGTTTTATTTCCTGTGTGTGTGTGTGTGCAAATTACTGGCACTTAGTTCAACTATCAGAGCAAGACAAGGTGGAGTCAGGGCAATGGGAGACTTATTCACGAAGCTACTGTAAACTTTAAAAATTACTGCAAGATATTTTTATAAAGTTTTAGTTTTGGTTTTGTTTTGTTTTTTGAAGGGGAGGAGGGCGGGGTTGGGTGGATG
>VZTY01017207.1:35918-90805 GCA_013400935.1 Turnix velox | reverse complement strand
TTATTTATATATACATATATATATATTTAAAAAAAATAAGCTGTTAGATATATCTTCTGTTTAATAACTGTGTAGAGACAACATTGATTCTTATTTATTTTGGAGAGGAGGGGGAAAAAAGACACTGAAACCCTGTAAGTGTTCAGCTTGTGACTTTGAGAAAGAAAAATCACTGCCTTTTTTCCTCATCCTCAAGAGTTATGTGACCAAGTGTAACTTATTCTGGCCCAAGTTCAAAGGTTAAACAAACAAAAACAACCGTGGTTTTACGCGTGGAAGACAAAACACAGTGAGAAGTACTTCTTGACTGAGATTTTAAGAATGTAGGCTTAGCATTAGTGTTCAGCTCTTTTATGACCTTCGATTGCTGCTCGTTGGGTTCCTATGGGTGTATGTTGTATCTCAAGATTATTTTTTTTAATGATAATGTTGGATGAGTTCTTTTTTGTTGTTGTTGTCGTTGTTGGTTTTTTATAATTTTTTCCCTTCTTGGACCAGTTTTACTTGTACATAGGTTTGAAGATTAAAAAGAATTTTTAAAGACACAACTGGGGCAAAGACCTTTGTCTTTTGCTCCATTTCCCCATTCCCCCAAAATGGGAGGGATTTATTTTAAGTTGGTTTTTTTGCTGTTTTTATTTATTTATTTATTTTCCCTATTCTTAAACTTTTCTCTCTCGTATTGCTGTGTGCATGTCAGACACCAGGGAGTGATGGCTGGGGAGGGGGGGAGGCAAGGGTGCAGGAGAGGGGGGCAGTTTTAATTGCATGACATTGCTGTAAATTAGTCTCTTTTGCTTTCGTTGTCTTTCCTGCCTCCACCCTCTCTCTACTTCTCCTCCGAGCTCCCCTCCCATCACCCTCGTCCTTCTTTTCCCTCTTTTTCTCTTCCCTTGTGTATAGATTTTGATGCTTCTGTTACATTGTACCTCTACAAAAGGCTGGGATTTCAATACAAAATAATAATAATACTTTAAAGATACCTATATCAGCAGAATTCATGTGGTACAAGCAGGAAGGGGATTACTTACACAAGATATAAGAATAAATGAAAGCAATACCTCTTGTTATCCTTCCTATTTTGTACTTTGAAGACACACACACGCGCACACACACATATACAGACACAAACTGACATTATTTAATGGTTTAAAATGGACAAAAAAATCTGATGTATCCCTTGTTAAATAACTGTGAGCAACTTTAGTTCAAAAACCAATAAATTCATTCAGTAAAGATAGTAGCTGTTGAGTGTCCTGTTTATGTCCGTGAAAACGAACAACTTCTCGCCGGCACCAGACGCAGTGAGTACCTTGGCTTTCCACACCAGGGGAGCTGAAAATGGCTGGTGTTGTCCTGGCCATAGAATGGCTGGTGTTGTCCTGGCCATGGAATGGCTGTCATCTCCTCACAGTGCTGGGGTGCTGAGGTGTGCTCCTGGCGTGCTCTGCCCTCACAGCATGGACATGCCACGTAAAAACAAGGACAGATCAGCCCCCCGGGCCTGCTTTTCCACAGTATGATGTTGGAAAAGATTAATCCTAAATTACACAGCAATCACGTGCTCCAGGCCTGGTCTGGATGGAAACCACTGCTGCTCCTGATCATTCTCATCTCTAACCTGAGCTTCTCATGTTGCTTCCAGATATAGCATATAGGAAGGATTTTTCCACCCTCCCTGCCTGAAACACCCTCCATCACATGTATTTGACAAAGCTCATCAGGTATGTCCCTGGCTTGTGTTGGGTTTGGGGGTTTTTTTTGCTGCTGGCCTGTCACATGTCTCTCTCAGATTTTAGGTGTTCACCATTCTGCTGGATTTGTAACTTCTAGATGTCCACAGGAGCCTGGCAATTCACCTCTGTGGTCTCAGAGGAGAGAACCACTGCGTGGTTGCCGGCACAGCCAGGGTAAAGCTGGCAGGCCTGAGGCTGCAGCGCCTGAAGTGCCATCACTGCAGGCCTCTGGGCCCTGCCTGCGCCCTCTGGCAGTGTCCTCTCACTGCCCCAGAGCCACCCTCTGAGGGGGCAGCCCTTCTCTGTGGAGGGAAGAAATGGAGGCTCCTTGTGTGTGGTGGCCATTGGGCACTGCTGCTGGCAAGCTTCCCTCTGTGGCACCGCCTTTCTTGGGCATGGTCTTTGGTCAGCATGACAGCCATTGGTGAGTCTCCAGTGGCAGAGGGAGGCGGGTGGAAGCATGGTGGGGGCTGGCCTGGTCCAGCCTGATGGAAGGCGGCAGAAATGGGCGGGTGGGGCCTGTGAGAGAGAAGGGGTGGTGGCAGGCAGGCCAGGGCAGGGCTGTTGCCGGGGCAGCAGGGAGGGCATCACAATGAGATGCCATCTAGAAGGTTCTGTGGTGCCGCCCCACCTGTGGTGGAGCAAGTAAAGGACAGTGAGGCTGTGCTGGGGGCAGGTTGGTGTGGCCTGTGAACCCTCACACCACAAGGACAAGGCTCTGTTAGAGCAAGCAAGAGGAATAGTTGCCACCTCCGCTTCTCCTCTATGTTTGGGCCACCATTTGAGGATGTGACCCTTCTCTGCGAGGTGCGGCTGCATTCGCTCTCCAAAGGTTTGCTTCTGGGCCTGCAGGTGACAACCTCTCCCACTGGGCAGCCCAGTGAAAACCAGTGTGCAAAGAGAGCATGCACACTGGTAGCAAGAGGTACACCAGCAGCACCACAGCAGCTGTCATCTTTCATGGGTGCAATGGGGATGGCTGTGGCCTGTGACATCTTCCACAGCCTTCTGGAACTCTGTGATGGAACAGTGCAGAGGCTGGTAAAACTGACACTTTCCAGGCAGGAGTGACACAGAGAGGGTGCCTCAGAAGGACGTTCCTGCTGTGGTAAGGTCTCAGTAGGTTGTGAGACTCTCAGCTGTAGTGGACTATTTCCTAGGAAATGGTGGTTCTGGCAAGCAGGGGGTTGGTGGTAGCACCTGCTGCAATGGTAGGATGTGAAGGCTTGTGCTGTCTGTATCCACAAGGAGGGACAGAGATGTCATGGAGGTCCCAAAGGTGAAGGGGCAAAAGGGGACAGGAGTGCAATCACTTTAATGTCCTGAATGTTGTTCACAAAAAACACACCCCGAGGAAAAATAGTGGTTTTTTTGTCTTTGGGGGGAATTACTGTTTTGCTAATACCAAAGGAGAGGAAGTAACAGGAGCAGGAGTGGAGTGAAGAAGCTGACAAAGGTCAAAAGATGAGGAGAATCATGAGTGGTGCAGGATTAGGTGTTGGTGACAATGAAAATGTAGAACTAGGAATGGGCTGGGCATCGTTTTCAGCTCTGAAAATGAAAGGATGTGCTGGGCTGCAGTGTACTAAGGCAGTGTGGCAGCAGCTGCAGACTTCTTCTGTATCTATTTCTCTCTTCCCATGTTTCCAGAAATGTTCATAAACTTATATGATATTTTAATGTGTCCAGTAGTATTCACAACATTGCTAATTATGGTCTCAAAAACCTATAAGAAGAAAGCAATGAGTTTGCAAAGTGAAGGTCCTCACAGTTAGGGCCTACCTTCATTTATTATTGGCCATGTTACAGCATAGTCACTAGCCACAGGATGCTTTATTATCACCTGCAATGTGTAGGGGGAGCTGCACTTCTGAGCAAATTGAGTTTGTATTTAAAATGTTCTCTGCAAAACAGCCTTCCTATTTTTTAGCTTAAATCCAAATACCAGCAACAAATGCAGCACAGGATACGAGTATGCCTCTGTGGTTGAGGCAGTTGGATTATCTCTGCTGTCAGGTGGTGGCAATTGTCCTGATTCAGCCCTCTGCCAGCTGATGTCTGTGGAGATGTTGTGAGCTGTGACACCTGACTTCAATTTGCTGTGGTGCTGAGATCTGCAGCTCTCTGGTTCTCTTGGAGTGACTCTTGGAGTCACTGCCTCAAAAGCTCCATATGTTTAATGTTCCTTTATCTGATTTCCTCTGGATAAAACAATGCAGCATGTGATCTTCCAGGTGTGAAATGAAGACAAGGCAAGTGTGTAGCATTCCAGTTTGTCTGTAAGTGTGTGGGTATTAACTTTGTGTAGATACATGAATGTCTGAAAAATGTATTTTATCTGTTACTAACTGAGCCAGTACCTTGCATGTGCTGTATAAACTATGAATTGTGTATATGCATCAAATGAGCAGCTGAGCCTGAAGTCATGAAGGTAATGCTTGTTGCCACATGTCAGTGTACAGGCTGTTTGGGGGCTGAGGAAGAAGCCAGTTGTGTTTGAGAGCACTAATGCTGATTGTCCAAGCCTTGTAAGTGGTGCATGAAAATGTCCTCAGTGGTCAGGAATCTCATAGAGATGGCTGAGCTCTAATGGTCCACACCAGGCATAGGTTCAGCCTACAAATCAGTGTTTGCAAAGACTCTGAAACTTGTGTAAGGCCTTCAGGTAGTGCTAACTGTGGTGCCTGCTCTTAGGAGTTTTATGCCTTTTTGCCTGTTGGTTAAGGCTGAGCATTTTACCAGCGGGATGGCCATGAGGATTGGTTTCCCATGTGGAAGTCTGCAGGACTGGCTACACTTAACTTTGCTTCATTTCAGATGCGTGGAACCAGTTCAAGTGAGCTTGTGGTAGAAGGGCCAAGTGAGTTGGGAAGGGAATGGATTTAGCTGCAAGTTTCTAATTAGAGAAAGCAAGAGGGAGGAGAGAGAGACACTTGTTTAAAACTGGAAAGTATCTTAGCTCTTTGTTGTACCATTTAATCTTCTTATTTGATTTAAAACCACTTCAACAGCTGCAGCTCCTGTTTAATTTGGAGAACAAAACCCTAGCAGTTCAACTGTCTTGGGATACTAGAGGCTGTAAGTGGAAAGGAAACCCACATCGAGGGCAAGTCCTTTCTTCTTCTAAATGCACAACTTATTGTGTGGGTTATTTTTAGTGCCCTAATCACACTGAGTGCTGCTGAGAGAAACCGTGCCAGGCAGGCTGGCAGGCTTTGAAGGGCTTGAGAAATGGGATTTCCTGTTCCACTGGCTCAGAGCTGACTCTTGCCATTGTCAGGAGCTATTATCGCCGCCTTACAGCCAAAGGAGATAATGAAGCTTCAAGGTCAGGGAAAACACAAGCTTTCATCAACAGCATTAGCAGAAGGAAGAGTTTTCTTGCAGTCAGGGTGAATGTTTCAGTAGCTGGTTGTGGTCAGGGGCCTCTGCCTGGGGAGAGAGATCTACATGTGGATCAGAGAACCATACAACAATCTGGAGTTTGCTCCCTCCTCTGTCCAGTTGGGTTCTCAACATCTCTGAGGTGGACACCACACAGTCTCTCTGGACAGCCTATTCTAGAAACAGCTGCTGGAGAATGGAGAGAAATTTATTTGTCCTCAGCTTCTAACTGATACACTCTTTGTTGTGGCTTTTGTTTTTCTGCTGAGTGTTACCTCTTGTGCAGACACACCTGGCACCAGACGGTGAGGCATTTTTTAATCCATGCTGTCCAGAATAGAAGAAAAATAGATGGGCCTAGGAAAGCAGAAGGCCTTGGCAGAGGGCAGAAAAAGCAGCTATGTTTACAGTAAAGTCTCACATACTCTTGGGAAGCACTTAGATTGAGGCAGTGGCTTCAAATAGCAATATCCATTCTAGATACTTCTGTGGTACATCCTTGTGCTTAAAATAAAATCAGGTTCAGAGTGGATGAAACTAAGCTGAAACAAGGCACTCCTGACTTGATAGCATCCTGGAGTTACCTGGAGTTAAGTTCATGTATTATGCTGTCACAAACGGTTAACTTGGTCTTGTTACTTATGTAACTAGAATGGTGGAATAGTGACTGCTCACCTGTCTGAAGGAAATTATGTTCATGGTCCTAGTACAGTTCACTGGAGCCTGCTGTTCACAATTAGGAGCAAGAATGCATCAGGGAGTGTAATTTGGGCTGCATGTGTTAGGGTATGTGCAGAACCATTTTTAGGACTGTTACAGATGGTGTCCTGACTGAGACCTCATGTCACTCTATGAGAGTGCTTGTGAGCTCCAATTCATGGAGGTCCTAATCTATACTCTTGTGTAGGAAGTTTCTGTCTGCCCAAGAGCTTTCTGTTTTAGGACTGAGTTGCACACTGAGAGCTGAAATAGGCACAGACTAGGCAGAGCTTGTGTTTATAGAAAAGCTTAAAATAAAAAAAAAAGAAAAGGTCCCTTTCTACTTGGCTTAAGGACAGTGTTTTGATGGGCTGTGATAACCTTTCCACAGCAGGGCTCCACATGGGGTGGAAAAAATAAGAGTTGGATTGGAACAGCAATGTGTCCTGAATTTGGCTTTTGCCTCCTGTGTGGCAATGGGCAGCCCCTCTTTCTTCCCATTGCAGAGACAAAGAAGCTGAGGAAGGCCAGCAGCACTTCCTTTAGACTTTTGAGGAGCACTGTTAAAGATGTAGTACAAGAAGTACATTATTTTGTTAGACTCTAGTTGAAGAGCAGAAATTGGTATTGATTGGGAAGCTAATGTTCTGTCTGAGACACAGCAAGTTTGCCGTGGGTCTCTGAAGTTGTTGGCTCCTGATAGAGGCATCCTAGTGTGTGCTATTCAGATGCTGTTATACTTCATGTAAGAGTCAGGCACCTTCTTTTGCTTGCACTGAAATAGCTCAGGAATGTCTCTGGAGTGACCCTGTGGAGAGCAGACCTGGACCAAGCACAAGCATCTGAGGAACGTAGCATGTCTTCGTTGTGTCCTAGTCTTAAATTTCTGAAGTTTATTCTCCTCTATGGAATCCATATATAGACTCAAGTAACAATTAACCTTAACTATTCATTGTGAAGGTGTTTAGTTGCCAGATGACTAGATAGCACAGCAAAGTTGGCTTTATCAGCACTTTACAGAGGAGATGACTGAAATTTTAATTGGGCTAGGTAATAGCAGTAAAGAAGGATGCCTCTTGGTCTGTTGAGGTTATAGGTGAAAGCAGGTTGGTCCTTACTCTGTCCCTTGCCCTTTGTTGAATGTGTAATAGAATCTGTGCAGCCAGGTTCCTTATTTCTGATAATACCAGTGCCTGGCTTAGTGTGTGTTTTGCTTAGCAGGTAACCCTGCTCTGAACATTGTTATTCACTTGTCATGTAGAATAGGTGACTTTCCAGCAGAAGATTTATGTTTTTCACCCTGAAAAATCTTTTCTCACCATTCTGCATTTTGTCTGCTTTCCCTGATTCTGTTCTTCCTGATTATTATTCATTTACTCAGCAGCTGCAGGCTTGGCAAATGCTCCCAGTCCTTTCCATCTTGACCAGGTGTATATTAGTAGGGCTTTTTCTGGCCTGATAGCTAGAGAAGACAGTAGGAGCAGCCCTTGAGGCTTCACCCTGTGAGTGGTCAGGTTGCTGGAACCTCTGGGGAGAGCACAGCAGCCTCTCTGCATCCCCAGAAGCACTGCCTGCAGCAAGTCTCACTGTGGGAATGGATTTATTCTGGGAATGATGTTTGGCATTGGCCTTGGACTTGATGCAGCCTCAAAATGCTGCTGTTATTCAAATAACACTGCAAAATATCTCTTTTATTTCATACTAAGTAATAAAGAATCTAGCTTGAGCTTCTGATTGGAAACCCTGCAGTAAGTCTGGTAAATCTTTTTTTCTGCAGTAGGAATAGGCAGCTTTCTGCTTTTCCCATGGATGCCCAAAGCAGAGAGTGCAGACGCATGTCTGCTGAAAGGCTGAAAACAACCTCCTGCTGAGAGATGCCCGAGCTAGCTATAAATGAGCTGGTTTGGATGTGGGAGGTGGTTGTGATGTGTTAGTTCAGGGTAATGCAGCTCAACTGGGTCCAGTACCAAGCCAGCTTCTCTGCAGACACTTTGAGTATCACTCTGTGATGCAGAATTGATCTACTCCCTACTGCTTTGGAATTCCAGGAGCTGAAGGCTCCATGTGTTATTTCAGGCAGCATGGATATATTTTTGGGGCTGGACGTGTCTTCTTCGTTGGTTGAGTAAATTTTAATCAGTCTTTCACTTTACCCTAAGACCGTTTAGAGCAAGAAGCCTAGACAAAATGCCAGCATTTGTCTGATGAGGTATATACAGATCTGAGCAGCTAGGGGTCGTCTTGTTCCCTATGAAATCCTGGCATGCGTATGGCTGGTATCCTGGACGCAAGCAAGGAGGCACACAGCTAAAGAGAGAACTAGCAAGTTCTCTGTCTGATGGAGGTTGCTCACTGATACCAATAGGATGGAAGGTGGCACATCTGCAAGCTGTCCTGTTGCAGGGTGCTCTTTGTACTTTCCACGTGTTATCCCTGCTCAATAGTTGAGTCACTGGAGGTCACAAGACAAGTGGTTCTTGTTCAGGTATCAGGCAGCGTGTGCAAGAACTGTTTGGATTTCCAACAGCTTTGGACCTGCAGCACCTTGCCTTGCATAAAGGCAGTGATTCAGAAGGACAGTTCAGAAGCTGTGGCTCAGATTTTAAGTGCTGACATAATTTTTTCCTGCTGGGAGCATATTTAACCAACCCTCAAAACTTCTCAAAATCTCATGTTACTGTAGCTGAACTAAGCCTTGGACTCAGGCTGGCATGGTGCACAAGTCAGTGAGGGAGAAAAGGTTAATTGCTAGGAGAGACTTTGACTTGAGTGTAGAGCTTGCCATGCCTGTGCAATCTCCAGCTAAGCTGTGCCCTGCTCTGGCAGTAGCCCCATCCTGCCACGGAGCAGGAATGCAGGACCTGTCTCTGCAGCCTCTTCTTACCAGGAAGAAGATGAGTTCCTGTGCCTCGGTGTGTTCTGTGGGGCACATGCCCATACAGCTGCTGTATGTCTTTGGCACTGGGGAAGTGCATCAGCTGGGCAGTGGTTTAAAGGAGGCAGTGAAAAATGTTGTCCAAGCCCAGAATTAGGCCATACTTTTAAGGAGCACAGGGAGAGTGTGCTTTTCTGGCCCTGTCTTAAGAAGAAGAAACCATAGGAAGCAGCAATACAAACTTATCTACTGGCCTAACAAGAACCTCTATGTATCAATTCAGGTGATTGAGAAACAAGTCAACGTTGGAAGGAGGAATCCCATTTGTACTGCTTGATAGTGAAAAGATGATCAATAATGATGATTTATGCATTGGAAAAGACTGAGAAGATATAGTTGGTCAAATCAACATGGCAATGGCAGTAAGACATAGAAAGGGAACTTCAGAAATAGTTCAGGACAGACTGATAGTTGCTGCTTCAGCCAATAGAAATCTGCAGAGTTTAGTTGGCTTAAAGTAGCTATAGATCTAACCCTGAACTAGCAATAGTTATGGCTCCAGGTTCCACTTCTGCCTTGCTGTTCTTCCCTTTTGCTGTGTTGTGTGCTCAGCTCAGTTCAGAGCGCTGTGGCTGACACAGCTGCTGCATCATCACAGAGTTCCAGGGAAAATGTTTGAGTTTTGGCTTGGCTCTCGACTTCAAGCAGAGAATGAAATACAAGAGCCTCTGAGAATGTTGTTGTGGCATGTGATACCTGGGAGTCAGAGCACTGCTTCCTTCTGACAGGGATATTTTTGAAGAGTCTCATCAATGATAATGGGCTTGCTTTAAGCTGGTAAACTTCAGCACAGTTTATATGGTGATCTACCCTAAGCATCCTGGAGAGGAATTAAAACCTTTAGAAAAGTTCTTTGTTTAAACACAGTTCTAGCTAAGTTTGCACTAGCAGTAGTATTTAATCACGTTGGTAGCTTGTGAGGACTTGGTTTTCATTGTGACTCAACCAAGTTCCAGCTACAATCATTATATTTAATAAAAGATAGTTCTAAAAGTATGCAAGATGCACTTGGAAGTATGTGAGCTGCAGGATCATACAGTGAGGTGTGAAAGCAGACACAACCCTGATTTCCATTTTCAGTGGAGTTAAACTACACATTTGCTTTAGAAAAAGGGAAGAAAGAAGAGAGAGCCTGTCAGCAAGCCAGAATGAGGAAAGCTGTTGCCAATCAATGTGTCATATGGGAAAGGAGAAGAGCTTCAGTCTCCTGAAGTTACGCTGCCCTGTAACAGATAGGGCTAACTACTTGTTGAGCCACGTGTGTATTTTGTGCTTGGTCTCTGTTCAGTTCACTCTCTGCTCAGTTCAGTTTCTGCTTGTGCTTGGTGGCTCCATCTCCTGGGGAGATGGGCTGCAGTAGTATCTGCAGTCAGCCAGAACCTAAAGATCAGCAATGGCCATGTCCAGCATGAAAGGGTATGGCAACCCCTGTGGTTGAGTGGTAATGAGTAGATCCAAGTGTCATGACGCCACTTGTGAGTACAAAGAGTGTGTTGTGCATGTTTCTAGTGTGTTTGACATGAAGATAAACTTCCCTGTCTGCCTGCTGCTTCTGTGGCAGCTGCTGCTCGACTCTCCACGAAAAAAAGAGGTGGAAAAGTAAAGATGGTCCTTGTAGGATGCACAAATCCTGTAGAGAAATGGAACAGATGTTACATGAAGCAGCTGAGGATCTGTTGTGCTGCACGCTGGGCCTTGCATGATGCCCTGATGATGATTTATTATGAAAAAGAACAGTGACTGGAAAGCAGAGCCTTCATCAGAGAGGACTGAGTAGTGGAGAAGCTGTCTTTTCTCCTTGCTTCCTAAACACTTGTACTAGCTGAACCATGTGTCTGCTGTCAGTTGTGCTGTGCAGAGGCAGGAGAGGATGAGAGGTGTGAATATGCCTCTCTCTAGCCTGTGTAGATTCTACATATCTGTGCAGAGACGTGACAGGGATGCAGCTAAACACGGCTGAACATCACAGTCTGTTTGTATGAGGGGAAGGACCATGCATAACTTAGACCTTCTCCCAGAGAAAGCTAAAGCCAAGCCATCACGGAAGCCTGGAGAGATAAATACTGTGATGTATCATTGAGGCTTATTTCATTAGCACATGGAAGTTACAATTCAGTTCTGTTACGTTCTTGGATAATGCAGCAAGGGCAGCTTTGTCCATGTAGGTGTGATAAAGAGAAACAAGCAGGAAGCAGGTGCTCCCTGTAAGTAACGAGTAACACTGGGTGTGAGGACTTAACCACGGTCTCCACCCTGCAGAGGCTGAACTGTGCCCTTGTGGCCAAGAAGGCCACAGGCATCCTGGGGTGTATTAGGAGAAGCATAGTCATTAGGTCAAGAGAGATTCTTCTTCACCTCTACTTTGCCCTGGTGAGACTACATCTTGGAGTATCGTGTCCAGTTCTGGGGCCCACAGTTGGAGAAAGACTGGGAATTGCTTGAAAGTCCAGCGCAGAGCCACAAAGAGAATTAGAAGACTGGAACATCTTCCTTCTGAGGGAAGGGTGAGGGAGGAGGGTCTCTTTAGCTTGGAGAAGACTTCAGTCATGTTTATAAATATGTCAATGGTGAGTGTTGGGAGAACTCTTTCTCAGTGACCTCCAGTGATAGGACAAGGGGTAGTTGGAACAAGCTGAAACACAGAAGGTTCTACAGAAATAGAAGGAAAAAAATTTCATGGTCAGGATGACAGAACACTGGCACAGGCTGCCCAGAGAGGTTGTAGAGTTTCCGTCTCTGGAGACATTCAAACCTCACCTGCATGCCTCCTTGTATGACCTGGTCCAGGTATTCTAGCTCCGGCACGGGGATTGGACTAGATGATCTCTCGAGGTCCTTTCCAATCCCTGACATTCTGTTGTCTTAATCTGCAGCAACACATTCTAGTGAGCAGGATTGCCAACCACTTCAGTGGCCTGTCTCTAAGGACAGATGCTTTAATTTCTCAGCACAACACTTTAGAGTAGCTCTTTTCAGATGCAAATGCTACATTTCTTTTTTTTCACAATGAAAATTTTTTGTCATTTCTTCTCTACTGTGATAGAGCACTAAGATCCTGTATGTTTTCTGCAATCTGAGAGACTGCAGAATAAGCCTAGATCACACAGATTGTCCCAACTGTGCAAGCAGATAAACAAGTGCCTACATTTCAGAAGCTGGATTTGTACAATTTGTGACTTGTGGTCTTGTGTCCCTTTGGGTTTGGGACTTTTAAGAGTAATGCAGTTTTCATGCAGGTTCTTTGTCATCTAGTAACAGGTGAGGACTGGATGCAATTTTTTCCTTGCTTACAAAAGTTAAGAGTTCATTTACAGGTTTCATTTGTCTGCTTCAATGGTTTTCTTTTTCTACAAAGCTTTCTAACCATATTGAGAATCCTACCTTTCTTCCAGTGTGCTTGAAATCAGACAGTGGTTCACAAGTTTGGGGGAAGCAAGAAAAAGAGACAAACAAATGGAGTCTTTCTTAAGCTTTCTTCATTTTGGATATCTGTTTTTTGGGTTTTTTTTAAAAGCCTGTGTTTTCATGGACCAGAAGTCTTTCACTGCAAAACAAAACAGTGCACTTGCAAACCACCTGAGTTATTTGTCTGAGGAGCACCTGGATCAGAAATTAATGCTAATCCAGTAATAACAGATAACAGATAATTAAACTGTTATAATGGGGTTTTTTAATCACCCTTCTCCAGCTGTAGTTTTGCTTTTTACCTTCATCAGGGAGATTATAATGAAGCTCAGAGGGCTTCTAATCCAATCAAAATTCATTGATGTGTTGGATTTTTTGTTGTTGGATTTTTTGTTGTTCTTTCACTTTTAAGCAGCAGTTGTGGCACAAGTTTAACTTCAGTCACAGCATTGCCATCTTGTCACTAAATTCAGCCTAGTGGTTTCTTTTTGGCAGAAGGGTGATTCCAGGGTAGCTGATGCCTTCAATGGTCTGTGAACACCTGTGTGGCAGGGCCAGGTTTGTGAAACTGGCCAGCAAGTCCACAAAAGCTGCACCAATGTCCTACCCAGTCCTGAGGGCACCCACAGGGTCACTGCAGTTCTGATTTGGCGAGGTCCTTCAAACAGATGGATGCAGGGGGGATTTACAGCCTATCTTAGGTTACTTTCTCATGAAGGTCTGCACAATATTTGCTCTATTTGAACTGCCTTATCTGCACACGGTTCCCTCTGCCAGGTAGCCTAGTAGTTGCTCAAAAAGAGATTCAGATTCAGCTTGGCTTGATTTGGAGCAGGGCAGATACAGATCATTCCCTGAAGGACTCCTGTTCTTGCCTGCAGCATGTCACAAGCATGGCTTTTGACCTTCAGTCCATCACAGCATGCAGTGGGGAGTTTGGGGCTGGGAGTGCAGGATACAAATGTGCCCTGTATCTCTATGCTGAACATCCAGCTTTGTTGTTTGCGCAGAGACTGGGCTTTGTGATTCAGGTGATGTTGTCCAGGCTTGTGGTGTCTCAGTGCTGAGCTTTGTGTGAGCTTGAACTGATCTGGCTTAAGCCCTGCACTCAGGTGGTGCCTTTGTAGTTGAAAACCTCACATGGAAGGAGCCTTACCTGTCCAGCTGGGAACTGTGTGCCTTTTGCTCCATAGATTCCATCGGATTCTACCCAAGTATCTGAGCTCAAATTGGGATTCCTGTTTGGCAGAAAGATGCTGACAAACGTTGATGTGCAGTGTCTGACTCCTACTGCTGTCTGCTTCCTCATGGGACAGCTTCCTACTCCCTTCTGGGAGTAAAGTGAGGTACTTCATGTGCAAACCTTACTGGATCAATAGGTGAAAATTCAAGGAAATGCTAGTTCCTTGCCTTTCTGCACACCATGTCACTGGTGTAATAATGAATGAATTCACAATCGTGAATGATATTGAAGTTCTGATACACATTTCATTTTAAGGTTTGCTAGGGTGCCAGGACTGAGACACTCTTATCACAGCACAACATCTGTTCTGTAGATTTTGTTTAAGCTAGTTCAAAATAGCTTGCAAACTGGTAACATCATTCAAAGACATTTGTTTTTATATCAGTGCTGTCATGAAAATGTTTTTAAAGTAGGTGAAGTTTTCACAGTTCTGCTGCAGTGGGTGCAGCTGGGTTTTAGGCATAATTTGTCTTCTGCCTATGTTCACTCCCACCAAGACAGGTTTTATAGCCACAAGGATGAAATTAACCTTCATAAATTGCTGAGTGTCTGTAAACCTGGCTGAAAGGACACTGAGTTCTTTCTGTTCCAGCTTTTATGTAGATTTCATGTAACTGTAAGAATCTTGGATTAATCCATGTCAGTTTCCAGTTCTGTTGTGGATTATGCTTTTTAAGTGGAGCGAAGCACAAGGTTCTCTTTACTTATAGAAGTAAAATCTTTTAACAGGTAGATGTAAACATTCTGCCTGTCTGCAATACCAGTCCTGTCTGGTACGTGTGTCTGCAGATTTTTTATGGAAGACTTTGAAAATCAATGTATTTCGATCTTGCAAAAAAAATTACCCCTTACATTTAGTCATCCAAACCCAGATATACTATCTCTACTCCAGCATGGGAGGGACAGCAGATATTCTAGCATTAGCCTGCAGTAAAACTGAACAAAAACCTCTCTTTGTCCAAGACAGAAAGTTGGAGTGACTTTCTGTATTAATAGTTTATTTCATTGTCCACCAGACTTTGTATGAGAAATTTAGTTCTTCAGCAAGATCTAATGCTTAAAGATTATTTTGGGAATGAGTCCCATGGAAGTCAGATTTTTGTGTTTGATACTGGGTCATGTGCAACTCAGAAGGGAGAAAGAAGTCACTAAACAAGTCTCATCTGATTGTAAATAAGGCTTTCAAGTCTTTCCAAAAAGAATTTGGCCAAAGCAGAAAGAAGGAGCCCAGGACTCCCTAACTGCTGTATGGCCATGTGGGGATCTAATGACTATGTGTGGCCAGAGAGCTGTGCAGCCAGTCTTTTCTTTATCAGAAGCAGGGTTCACCTTCAACTCTTTGTACCCCCACATTGGCCTTCTGGGGGAACCCTGGACAATGTCACTGTCTCAGTGTGGTAGTTGAATTAGTAACTGGTGCCAAGGACCAGTTTGTTTTCCTTTTAGGTTTTCTTCTGCAGTCCTAGAGGGCAGTACCTGCTTCAGGGCAATTGTCTTCTAAGCCTCACTGTCAGGTGAAGCAGTGCTTTCACAGAAGTTGAGTCCTTTGTGAGGTGGCATTTGACCTTTCTGTACCTGAGCTGGTTGAAGAGAGTTGTGCTCTCTGCTGAGTGGAAAGTCTGTACCCTTTCTTCTGAATTATCCCAGAGAATACTAAAAGGAGGAAGAGTTTTAAGTAAGGGACATGGCGCCACTGTGTGAGAGAATGAGAACTGTCTGTGCTGGTGTGTGGGGAAGTGTCAGTGTATTTTAATGCCTCTCTTGTACATATAATGAAAAGAATTACTGAATGATGACAACAGAGAAGTGAGGCCAGTCTCGGGATGTTCTCTCCTCTGAGTGCTTGGCCACAACAATTTCTGTTTTCTGAGTCACAGCCTAACTTAGTTTTAAAAAGAGCTATTGTTTATGACAGCTGCTACAACTCAAACCGTTCTTCTGTCTGTGAAAAGAATGGAGACCCTATTGCCACACTGAGAGGGGTTTGACAGCTGTTTGATGTTTTTCTCACTTTCTATCATCAGCTCCGTTGAGAATATTGAGATTTGTTTCTACTGCAAGCGTTTAAATTATGTCAAGATTTCAGATCAGTAAATTCTTCAGGTACTGAGCCTGGGTGTTGTCACAGCAGCACAGGTAACAGGCTGTACTCTGTGCTCTATCTACTGCTGGGCATTAGAAATGGATTTGAACTGACTGGTGTTAACCATTTGTGCTACAGACGCAAGCATTGTTTTCATTTGTTTGATAACTTGGAGTAGAATAAACAGCAGCCTGTTCCTCTATCCTTAGTTTGGGTAATGGAAGAGATTCTGGGTTTGAGGTTTTATGTCAACAGCTGAAATGTTGAGCTAAGGGTTGGCTGGGACAAGGCACATGACAGATGTGAATCAGGATCTGTTTGAAGCGTGGCTTTATGTGAGATCAGCATATTTAGAAAGCTCATGAAATTGGCTTTTTCTATTCTGGGATTGCTTGTTTTTGTGGCAGTCTTCCAGTCTTATGCTAATTGTTACCTGACAGCATCCACATGAGCTCTTCCAGGAGCACCATGACGTGTGTGATTGGACAGAACTGGTGGTATCTCAGAGACGGAACACACCTTTCTCCCTCCTTAGGTCTTCTCATCGTAAAAGTGTCCCATAAGAAGTGCAGTAGATTCTTCTTAAAATTCTTGGCTGAAAGTTTGTTACTTACTTGAAGAATGCAGACGCTTTATTGGATCTCAGACTTGAGAATTTTCTGCATTTCTCAGACAGGAAAGAAGGACAAAGTTCTGATTTTGCTGGGCTGAAGGAGATGAGGCCTAACTCACCTGACAGCTTGTCACTTCAGGCCCTTTCTTTGGATTGGGGTGAAGCTTTTCTGTGACCTCTGTGCAGCCTCACTGCCTCAAGGTCAAACCTGGAAGTGGCTGTTTGAAATACTTGGGGGCACTCTGCCTGCCTCCTAGTCCCATCAATGGCTGGAGGCAGCCCATGTAATGGACACTTGGTACTGGGTTTGGTGCTTACTTTCCTGCTGCTGGCATTTATTCCAGATAGCACATATTAAGAAGTTATTTTCCTCCTGTTTTCATTTGCAGGTACTTATGCTTGGCTTTTTTTAGGAGATTGGTGTCAAAGACTTAGAAAATGGCATTGGGGGGAAGTATCAACTCACTATAACTTTTCACCCTTTTGCTCCAGTTCTCTGCAACCTTGGCTCTTCAGCACATCATGCATGTCCAGAGCAAGCAGTGTCAGGAGCACAAGCCTACAAATGAGTGGTGTTGGTTTTAAGGGAAAGACTTTATCCCTGTGGAAATGCTGCCTGCAAGAACTCAGTAATGTGAAAGAATAGTAGCACACATTGTCCATATGCAATATTGGTACAATACTGTACCCACAGATACTATGACACAATATTTGCTACAAAATTTCCAGAAGCCCCCTGCATTGTCAGAATGTATGTATGAGGAGGAAACTTGCTCCTTTCCGAGTGTTGCTCATCTCCAAATACCTGGGGAGGAAGTTTCCAGTGCTACTGCAAAAAGCAAGAAATTGATTATAAATGTAAGGTTACAGAGTGGAAGACAAACATTTATAAAGTTGGCTGCCAACAGCATTCAGTAGCGAAAGGGAAGTTGTATGGGGTGGATTCCACTGACTTTTGATGCAAACACAAACACAAAGCTTATGGTTGATAGATTTGTTTTTATTATTATAGAACAGATGAACTAAAATAAGCCAACAATATAATTTTATGCCAACAGCCATCTTTCTAGCACAGGCGGTGACTGACTCATTGTACCCTTCTCCCCCCTCCCCGGGCCTCTGTTCCCTGGGAAACAACTGGTGGTGGCTCTCACACATGGGGTTGGGACTCCAGTGATCCTCCTCTTTTTATTTGCAGAGGTGTGCCTGGGAAAAGAGAAGGCAGGGGAGCAGAGAAAAGAGTATATATGTTGTAGGAGCAATAAGCAGAAAGGCTTGTGGATCCTCTTGAACATTCATGTGTTGTGACCAGGCAGATGGGACAACTGGAGAATCATGCCCACTTTCAGTAGGTAGCAAGCCCCTAGCTGCTACTCTAGTCAAGCCAGGAGTTTCTTTCCATTCCAAGCTAACAAAGGGCAAGATGCACTCAACTGGGGAGTTTTTGGCAGGGTAAGGGGCAGTCTATGTAAAACCAAATCAGAAAACCACCCCCGTCCCCCCAAAAAAAACCCAACCAAACCTGCATTTTAAGCCACTTCAAAGTAAAAGTCACTTCTTATAATATAATAGATATTTTTTTAAATGGCAGGACCACCATACTAGAAAGACAAAGGGCTTGCACTCAAGACCAAAGAAAGAAAAACAAAAAAACAACCAACCAAACAAAACAAAACAAAAAAAAAAAAATCAACCAAGAAAACCCAAGAGTGGCCCCACTCTCAAGCTTGGCTCTTCTCTAAAAACAGCACTCGCCATCCATCTGAACTGGTAAAAGGAGGAGTGGACAGAAAATAAAATAAAACTGGTGCAACTTCTCGCCAGGTGGCTCAGGAGACCAAAGCTCCGCACAGTCCCAGACTGACTACGCGTCCTGCGGTGGCAGCATCATTTCTTTCAGCTCTCACTGCTGTATATGTCTGTATGTATAGCTGAACGTATACATACACATTGAATATATAATATTGTTTTTAATGTTAGTTTTCATCCTGTAGGAGGACTCATCTCTCTTTGACGTGGTTCTGTGCTCCTGCGCTGTTGCTGCTCCCGTTGCCGCCCCCGTTACTGCTGCTCCCACTGCTGCTGCAGAGGACCTCTGTGAGGTCTTCCATGATGGTGGTCTCTTTAGGGTCCACGAGGTTGAACTCCCTGATGAATAGGATAAAGTGTGTGTAGAGTGTGTTTAAATGTCCGTGCAGCTCCAGTGCCAAAGTTTCCTTAAAGTGTGAGGAGTAGATATGAGCCAGCACATGGAACAGGTACTTGCAGATCTTCTTCACTAGGGATTCAAAGGAGTTTGGGAATTCCTTGCCTGAAAAGAAAACAGGGAAACACCATGATAGCTCCAGTTGATCTCCTTAAGCCCCACAGCAGCACTGGTTTGGGCTGAGCTGTGGGTAAGAGCAACTAGCCCACCTTATACAGCAGACAGCTTGTGGGCCCTGTATCAACCTTTCCTCTTGTTCTTTTTACAGAATCTAAGGAAGTTTTAAGCATTTCCATTTGAAGTTAAGTTTTAAGTTCTATGGGTTAAAAATTCAGGAAGCAAGTGCAACCATTCTTTAAAACCACATCATTTTCTGCTACTAGCTGTAAATATAATGAAAGGTTCTTCTGGGACTTTATCTCCTTTGTCCAGGAGTAGCAGGTTTTTTTCCCTGGAAGTCCACAACAATGTTTGGGAGACCAGTTCCCACATCCTGAAATGGAAACTAAGGTACAGAGGATGTGGTAGCATGCACCAGCTTGACTAATTGTATATAATAGCTTTCCTGGTTTGGTTGTTGAAATTCTATCAAATGAGAAAAGAAATAGAAGGAAACACTGGGTGCTTTCCATCAGGTGCAGCTGAAATTGTGCTTGCTGGGGTGGTTAGTGCTGTGCAGGCCCCAAACTGCTGCATTGGTAAGAATTAAAGTGAAGAAGAGCAAGCAAAAAAGCAATATCCACTGTCCTATGTGTGACACACAACACACAGCATGTCACTGGTCTAAAATCCCCCTTGGCTTCATGGACAAATCCTTTGTATGAAGGACCCTTGTTGCCCTTGAACTACTGTATTTATTTCTAAAGTCAATCGCCCCAGCTCACTAAATACTGTCTCTTTGCAGATCAAGATGCCTGCAAGCAAAGGCTGGTAGCTTAATTGTGTGTCTTTGTTCCCCAGTTATGTGCTGAAGGGGCTCAAGGCCACAGCTGCTTTTAGCTGTGATTAAGCCCACCTACCATAACTTTAGGTCTCTATTTTCTTTTTCTTAACCAAAAGCATTGCATGTAGCAATCTTGTCAGGGTAAAAAAGTGAGTTAAAATTGTTTTCTGATTGTTTTTCAGTCCTGAAAAGATCATATTCTTCTTTAATCTTTGGAAGCAGGGAAAGACTGCAAACAATCTGTGAGATAAGGCCTGGTTGGGCCAGAAAGACACAAAGCACATTCCTGGCAATTCAATTTATTTCCCCCTGAATGCACCGGAGCTCTAAAAGAAATAGTAAGCCAGTAATGTGGATAAATTTCACTGGCACAAGGCTGTATTGAACACATAAGTGCTGACAGCTTTCACATTTTCTACCTCTCTGAGAGTAGATTTTAAAATGCTTGAATAAAATGATATAATAATGGTAAAATATAAACCAAAGGGACAGGAGTTTGAGCCCGTTAGCCCAGTTCATCTGCCAACAGTCTTTCTTAGGGCAAGATTGAGTCAAACTTGAAATATCTGCTGTTCCCTGTTCTTATCTTCTTCTCCACCCTAGAAAATCAAATGAGTCAGAAAGCTGTCTGGGGTTAATCCTTCTGGTATTAATCCATATCCTGAATGCTAACTTTCACCTCACTTAATGACATCCGCAAAGAGCCACGGGAAGCACCCATGGAGGATGGAGCCAGGCTTTTCTCAGTGACATGCAATAATAGGATGAGGGGCAACAGGTGCAAGATGGGACACAGGATGTTCCACAGAAATATGAGAAAAAACTTTTTCACGGTGAGGATGACAGAATTCTGAAACAGGCTGCACACAGAGCCTGTAAGGTCTCCTTCTCTGGAGACATTCAAAACCCATCTGGATACCTTCCTGTGTGACCTGATCTAGGTGTTCTGGCTTGAGCAGGGGGATTGGACTAAATGATTTTTTGAGGTCCCTTCCAATCCCTGACATCATGTTACTCTGTCCAAAAGCAGACATACCATATTTTGTTGGAAAGACATCCTCATCTGTTACTAGTTTCTGCACGGAGCTCATGACGAAGTCAACGTACTGAGGAGCAGTGCACTTGATCTTCTTTCCCCGCTCATCATACCAGTAGTACTGTCTGTGGAGAGAATTGACAGTGTCACCACATTGTACCTTGGCACCTCAGTTCCCCTCCTTTAAGAGGACTAAATAATGTAAAACAACAGCTGCAACATTACCAAACTATATCGCAGTTGCTATAGATGAGATTCACTTCAGCCTATCTTTCTACATCTAAACCATTGAATTTCTGTTAGCTAATTTGGTTTGTCTCTATCAATTTAGCTGTAGTACCAAGCACAGAAAGCCTCTAGACAAGTCTCCATGGAGAGGGGCTCTGCTGCCGAGGCAGTGACAACTCCCCGACAGTGACAGGACAGGTGACCAAGGGTTTACTGGCATTTTCAGGTCTGTACAGGAAAGCAAAATGTAACTATTTTAACAAAGGGCAACACCACCACCCAGTGACAATCGCCTAATCTTCTGGTGCTTTACATCCCTAAACATGAAATTAGTATTGTAGTGTAATGTTATTAACTAGACAGAAGGTGGCTCCAAAACACCAGCGTTTTCAATGATTTTTTGAGGTCCACAGGCATTTTAATTTTAAAATTACAGCATTTTTAAGCGCTACAACTGCTGGTCCAAAAATCCAGTCTGGAAAAAGTTTACAGGACCCCCTGGGCACAGCCCTACCAGTGTGCCTTACAACTCTGCTTCCCCCAGAACACACAAAGTTACATTTGACTTAATTCTGTTGCAGCTTCAGGAATGGAAGATATCAGCACATTGCCCAGCTCTCTCAAAAGTCACTGTATTTCAATGGGCTAATCATCTTGAGTAACTTCAACCACCCCTCACCTGACAGAGGCATGCCATCCATACAAAAGTTCCTAAGGTTGAGGGGTTTTTTTTCAAAGTCCTGGTTAATTAAAGCACCTGTAAATGTTACCAGCAGTAGCTAGCAATCACACTAAGCGCACACACACAGAGTGAGAAATGTTCTACTTGACAAGGGATTGCCTGTGAGGGGTGAGGTGTCCTGAGTTCCAGTTACCATCCTGCATCATTATGGAGTTGATAAGAAATCCACCATCCCAGACTTCCCAGAAAACATCGGGGGGTTTGGCTGCCTGCTGTTGGAAGTGGTTTGCACATCAGAACTTTTCTAGAAAGACACCTCACACAACAACTGAGCCCAAAAAGCCAGGATCCCATTTTTTGGCTCACTGTTCAATTACAGCTCTGCAGCTGTTGGCTTGTCATAGAGTATCTGACATTGCTCACACAAATCACTGAACAAGCTTCATTGTAGCCCCAAACAAAATACCACTTCAGTGTGACAGTCAGCCATCTTTGGACACCTTTCTTTTGGCATGAAAGAAAGATTAGATGTTTTTTCTTTGCCTAACTGGACTAGACTAACAGGCCTTGAAGGATTTATACATGCCAAGTGGAAAGTGGAGCTTATGCTTACTGGCCAGAAGAACACTCCTGAAGGTACTCAAGGAAAAATGTTAAGAAGCAAATGAAAAGTTTTAATTTACAAAGTGTTTTCACTGCCCTAAAGAGTCTTCAGTGGCCTGAGGACAGTGGGGTGAAGACACTAATTGGAGCACCTCTTCCAGAACAGGCTAGGAGATTTTGAAGTTGTTCAGCCTGTAGATGACAATGCTTTGGGGAGACCTTAAAGAGGACTTCCAGTACTTCAAAGAAGGCCTGCAGGAAAGGTGGAGAGGGATTCATTATCAGTGAGTGAAGCAATAGGACAAGGGGGTTAGTTTTAAAATGAAAAAGGGAAGTTTCAGATTAGATAATAAGAAATTCTTTATTGTGAGAGTGGTGAGACACTGGAACAGACTGCCCAGAGAAGCTGTGGATGACCCTTCCCTGTAAGTGTCCAATGCCTGGTTAGATGGGGCTTTGCAGCCTGATCTAATGTGAGTTGTCCTGTTCATGGCAGGGGCTTGGAACTAGCTTTTCTTTAAGGGCCCATCCAACCTAAACTATTCTGTGATCTTTTGACACTGTTCATGCCCCAGGCCATATAGAAACAAGAGGAAGCTGCAGAAGTTGAGTAGCTCTACCTTTAAGAGAGGAAAGTCAACTGAAACCTAGTTCTGCAAACACCTATAGCTTAGACTTCTTTCAACTCATTTTCATCATGTGATGCTTGGTCATACTGTTTGCTGTTTACTAGAGGGACTGACTGCAAAAGTGCATAAAAGGTGAGCAAGTGGAGAAATAAACAGCAGGAGTTAAAAGCTATTTGTAGAGCTATGTCAGGCATCAAAAGTAGCCTTTGGATCCTCAGGCATAGACTGTGTTCTTCATCACCATTTACTTCCTTTATACAATCCACATATAAGGAATTACACAATGTGGTGCACAAACACAAGCCAGTTCTAGGCAACTCAGACTTATTTTGGGTCTTAACACACTGCTCATTGCCAAGAGCAGAAGCAGCTTGGACTGTCTGTACCTCAGCAATTCTCTTACACTGCAGAAATCTACATATGTTAAAGCTGCCCTTAGGTGCAAAAATGAATCTGGATAATTGGTTTTTAGTTAAAATAAACAGTTTGGCAACTGTACAAGTTCACATATATGAAAAACATAATAAATCTGCTTTAACATCTCATTGCACGCCCTTTTTGCCTTTCCTTGAAAATTGGACTAAATATGCAAAATAGGAATTGAAGTGATGAATTGTTACAAGTAAGGAGATAACTATAAGGATTTTCCTGTGGATTTCATTTGTCTTCCTCACATTTCCAGGGCTGTGAACAGTCTTCACAAGCCTTGGAGGAAAAGAGGAACCCCTGAACATCTTGCACCTGGTACAGCCCATGCTGGAGTTATCACCACTAAGATAGGAAGAAGGCTGGGTCCATCAAAGGGCTGGCTTGGGCACAGAAGCCTGGCTGCATTCCATCCCTGGCACAGTGACAGCATAGCCCTGCATTAGGCAATGGATGGGAAGCAGAAAGGACAAGACAACACTTAAAGGCACTTGTCAGAGTACTCACACTATACAGATTTTGATTATTTCCTATGTGAAATGCTGGCAGATTTAAACTTCCCTGGGATGGAAAGCATGAGGAATTTCCAGCTTCATTCTAAACCCCATGGACAAATGCCTATGGGTGTAATAGAGAGAAGTAGTAAAGTATAACACACATTTGTCCCATCTCTGGAAGTGTTCAAGGCCAAATTGGATGGGGCTTCGGGCAACTTGGGCTAGAGGGAGTCCCTGCTGGAGGAACCAGCCGGTATTTGGGGTCCCTCTGACCCCAAAGCATTCTATGATTCTGCAAAAGTCATAACCACAGAATCACAGGGTTGGAAGGGATCTTCAACACCCGCCCCTGCAGTGAGCAGGAACATCCTGCACTAGATCAGAACCTCATCAAGCCTGGCTGTGAATGTCTCCAGGGATGGGGCCTCCACTAGCTCTCTGGACAACCTGTTCCAGCCTCACCACCCTCATGGTTAAAACTTTTTCCAAAAATTTCATCAAAACCTGCCCTGCTCTAGTTTAAAACTATTTCCCTTCATCCTATTGCTCCATGCCCTTGCAATGAGTTCCTCCCCAGCCTTCCTGTAGGACCCCTTCAGGTACTTATGAGCTGCTGTGAGGTCTCCCCAAAGCCTTTTCTTCTCCAGGCTGAAAAGCCCCAGCTCTCTCAGCCTGTCCTCACAGGAGAGAGGCTCCAGCCTCTGCATCATCCTCATGGCCTTCCCCTGGACCTTCTCCAATAGTTCCATGTCCTTCTTGTCCTGAGGGCTCCAAAGTTGGATGCAGTAAATCCAGGTGGGACCTCAGGAGAGCAGAGTAAATGGGCAGAACTACCTATTCCAATCTGGCCATGGCTTTGGTGATGCAGTCCAGGATACAACTGTCCACCTGAGCTGCAACCTCATGCTGTTGACTCATGTCCAGCCTGTCATCCACCAATACGCCCAAGTCCTTTTCCATGGAGTTGCTCTCTATCACCTCTCCTCCCACTCTGCACTGGTAATGAGGACTAGCTTGGCCCAAGTGCTGCACCCTGCACTTGTCCTTGTTGAACATGATGACCTTCGCATGGTGTTGACTGCACCACTCTGGTGTCACTGGTGTCATCAACAAACTTGCTGAGGGCACACTCAATGCCACCGCCTTTATCATTGATGACAATATTAAACAGCACTGGTCCCAGCACAGATCCCTGGGGGACACCACTCATTGCTCCTCTCCACCTGAGCATCAATCCCTTGACAGCTGGATCATTCTCTGGATGTTACCATCCAGTCAGTTTCTCGGCCACATAACATTGCACTCATCAAATCTTTATTGTGCCAACTTGAGAAGGATGTTGTGAGGGGCTGTGTCAAGGGCTTTATAAAAATCCAGACAGATGATATCCATGGGTCTTCCCACATCCACCACCTTAGAACCCCCTGGCCCATCTCTGTTTGTTTGCAGGTGTAATGCAGCACCTTTAGTACATGCAGTCAGTTGAGAGCCCTCCCTAGTGCACTGGGCCCCTAGCCCTGATGTGTCCCACAGCTTGTCACACACAAGCCTGATATCATCATCCTTCTCCTTCTCATCTAGTTTAACGCCCTATCAANATCTAGTTTAAAGCCCTATCAATTAGCCCTGCAATCTCTTGGGCAAAGCCCCTCTTCCTCCTTTGAGACAGGTATCACCTGCTTGATCTTAACACTGCTGGTGCTGTAGGGCATCCTGTTATCAAAAAATCCCAAACTGTGCAAGTGACATCAGCCACAGAGCCATGTACTGATGGACTGGATACATATGTTCTTTCCAATATCATTTCTTCTCAATGGAAGGAGCAAGGAAAAAATAACCTGTGATCCAGGTCCCTTCAACAACTCTCCCAAGGTTAAGGCTCATTTGATCGCCCTGCATCTGTAAGTTACAGTCTCCTCTCTGCCAACATGGAACATAAGCAGTGGACGGTAGTCAGCTGACCATAACAGATTTGGGAGGTTCCTGGGCACATCCTTAACCTGTGCTCCAGGAAGGCAGAGGCTTCCCTGTGAGTGGGCCTCCTCCCCCCCCTGGCTTAGGAGAGAATCTCCAATGACTACAGCCTGTCTTCTTCTCCTCATGGATGAGGTTGTTACTGGAGCAATGTTTGTACCTGGAGATGTTTGCAGTGAGGAATGTTTGTACCTCACATCTTTGTTCACTGGGCCTTCAACAGCCATAACCTCCTACCTGTTGTTCAGAAGTGAGCAGGGAGGGAGCTCTCCCACTGCCCTGACCACAAACTTCAGTCCAGTCACTTCTCTGCTTGGTGTTTCTGCTTCTGCCTGACAAGGGCAGGCTGCAGGAGCACCATGATCCTGGCTCTTCTCTGACAGGGACTCCTCCTTTTGATTGAAGAAGGGCAAAGTCTTGCTCCATCGGTCTGTTTTNCCTCAGGAGAGCAGAGTAAATGGGCAGAACTACCTATTCCAATCTGGCCATGGCTTTGGTGATGCAGTCCAGGATACAACTGTCCACCTGAGCTGCAACCTCATGCTGTTGACTCATGTCCAGCCTGTCATCCACCAATACGCCCAAGTCCTTTTCCATGGAGTTGCTCTCTATCACCTCTCCTCCCACTCTGCACTGGTAATGAGGACTAGCTTGGCCCAAGTGCTGCACCCTGCACTTGTCCTTGTTGAACATGATGACCTTTGCATGGGTCTCATGTCTCCAGCCTGCCCAGGTCCATCTGATGTGTTGACTGCACCACTCTGGTGTCACTGGTGTCATCAACAAACTTGCTGAGGGCACACTCAATGCCACCGCCTTTATCATTGATGACAATATTAAACAGCACTGGTCCCAGCACAGATCCCTGGGGGACACCACTCATTGCTCCTCTCCACCTGAGCATCAATCCCTTGACAGCTGGATCATTCTCTGGATGTTACCATCCAGTCAGTTTCTCGGCCACATAACATTGCACTCATCAAATCTTTATTGTGCCAACTTGAGAAGGATGTTGTGAGGGGCTGTGTCAAGGGCTTTATAAAAATCCAGACAGATGATATCCATGGGTCTTCCCACATCCACCACCTTAGAACCCCCTGGCCCATCTCTGTTTGTTTGCAGGTGTAATGCAGCACCTTTAGTACATGCAGTCAGTTGAGAGCCCTCCCTAGTGCACTGGGCCCCTAGCCCTGATGTGTCCCACAGCTTGTCACACACAAGCCTGATATCATCATCCTTCTCCTTCTCATCTAGTTTAACGCCCTATCAATTAGCCCTGCAATCTCTTGGGCAAAGACCCTCTTCCTCCTTTGAGACAGGTATCACCTGCTTGATCTTAACACTGCTGGTGCTGTAGGGCATCCTGTTATCAAAAAATCCCAAACTGTGCAAGTGACATCAGCCACAGAGCCATGTACTGATGGACTGGATACATATGTTCTTTCCAATATCATTTCTTCTCAATGGAAGGAGCAAGGAAAAAATAACCTGTGATCCAGGTCCCTTCAACAACTCTCCCAAGGTTAAGGCTCATTTGATCGCCCTGCATCTGTAAGTTACAGTCTCCTCTCTGCCAACATGGAACATAAGCAGTGGACGGTAGTCAGCTGACCATAACAGATTTGGGAGGTTCCTGGGCACATCCTTAACCTGTGCTCCAGGAAGGCAGAGGCTTCCCTGTGAGTGGGCCTCCTCCCCCCCCTGGCTTAGGAGAGAATCTCCAATGACTACAGCCTGTCTTCTTCTCCTCATGGATGAGGTTGTTACTGGAGCAATGTTTGTACCTGGAGATGTTTGCAGTGAGGAATGTTTGTACCTCACATCTTTGTTCACTGGGCCTTCAACAGCCATAACCTCCTACCTGTTGTTCAGAAGTGAGCAGGGAGGGAGCTCTCCCACTGCCCTGACCACAAACTTCAGTCCAGTCACTTCTCTGCTTGGTGTTTCTGCTTCTGCCTGACAAGGGCAGGCTGCAGGAGCACCATGATCCTGGCTCTTCTCTGACAGGGACTCCTCCTTTTGATTGAAGAAGGGCAAAGTCTTGCTCCATCGGTCTGTTTTCGCCTCAGCTNGATGAGGTTGTTACTGGAGCAATGTTTGTACCTGGAGATGTTTGCAGTGAGGAATGTTTGTACCTCACATCTTTGTTCACTGGGCCTTCAACAGCCATAACCTCCTACCTGTTGTTCAGAAGTGAGCAGGGAGGGAGCTCTCCCACTGCCCTGACCACAAACTTCAGTCCAGTCACTTCTCTGCTTGGTGTTTCTGCTTCTGCCTGACAAGGGCAGGCTGCAGGAGCACCATGATCCTGGCTCTTCTCTGACAGGGACTCCTCCTTTTGATTGAAGAAGGGCAAAGTCTTGCTCCATCGGTCTGTTTTCGCCTCAGCTTCTCTGATGGAACTGAGCCTTTCCACGTCTTCACGCAGCTCCATCGCCAGGCCGAGCAAACGGTTCCTCTGCTCACAGCCCAGTGGACCCTCAAGAGCTCCCCCTCGATAGCAACGAGAGGCTCCGGCATCGCCCGCAGCCGCCGCCGAGCCGGCTCCATCGCTCTGCGGGAGCTCTCGCTGGACTCCCGCGGCCTTTCAGGTTGCGCTGGGAGCACAACTNTCTGATGGAACTGAGCCTTTCCACGTCTTCACGCAGCTCCATCGCCAGGCCGAGCAAACGGTTCCTCTGCTCACAGCCCAGTGGACCCTCAAGAGCTACCCCTCGATAGCAACGAGAGGCTCCGGCATCGCCCGCAGCCGCCGCCGAGCCGGCTCCATCGCTCTGCGGGAGCTCTCGCTGGACTCCCGCGGCCTTTCAGGTTGCGCTGGGAGCACAACTCCGCCGGGTGGAGACCGTCGTTAACGCCTTGTAACCAGTAACCACCGCCCTCCTTAATTACAGGGCACGTCCACCTTCCACTTTGTAATTACAGGGAACGCCCCTTCCCCGCTCGCTCCCGCCTCTCCAAAGGCCCCACTTCTCTGGGGTGCGCTCTCGCCCCGTTTCAATTTGCCGCCGGGGGCAGCCCGGCCTCACCGCTTCCTCCAGCTTCAAAAATCCCGGAAAACGAGCTTCTTGCCGGCTCTTTTTTTACCGAGATTCCTTTCCTCAGCACGGAGCGTCCTCCGTTGGAGTTGCGTCTTAACATATCTACATATTTTATCCCTTTTCCTCTAAAACATTCTGAGTTTGCTGATAACACAGACGCCAAAGCAGAACAGAATAAGCACCAATGTGTAAGAAAAGCCTCTGGAAGGAGGNCCCCCTTCCCCGCTCGCTCCCGCCTCTCCAAAGGCCCCACTTCTCTGGGGTGCGCTCTCGCCCCGTTTCAATTTGCCGCCGGGGGCAGCCCGGCCTCACCGCTTCCTCCAGCTTCAAAAATCCCGGAAAACGAGCTTCTTGCCGGCTCTTTTTTTACCGAGATTCCTTTCCTCAGCACGGAGCGTCCTCCGTTGGAGTTCCGTCTTAACATATCTACATATTTTATCCCTTTCCCTCTAAAACATTCTGAGTTTGCTGATAACACAGACGCCAAAGCAGAACAGAATAAGCACCAATGTGTAAGAAAAGCCTCTGGAAGGAGGAAAAGGCCACGGCCATTGTTAGTATGGAAAGGAAGGAGAGAGTCCGGCCAGGAACACTGTACCCAATGCCAAGGGGAGCAATTTGGCACTTGTTACAGCTCCCAATGGCTTTGATGGTTCCATGGGGCAAAGGAAAAAAAAAAGCCACCATGTAGAAGGATGTACCTTGGGGAATTTAAATATAAGAAAATGCAAAACATGCAAGCTTGAGTTAAGATTTCTTAAAGGAAATACCCTCCATAAAATATACCATATGCAGAGACATTTACGACAAAGCAGGGATGAGAAAGGAAACTGTAAAATTTGTGGGGAAAAGGGAATTACCAATTCCAGGTTTCCTAATGGTATAAACGGTTTCATTTAGATTTCAGTGGACCAAAAGCTCTTTCACTCTTATCTGTGTGCTGTCTAGGAGTCTGCCATCATCCATCCTGCTTTTCTGCCTTAGGCATTTTGTAACCTCAACATCATGAACAGCACTTAAGTACAGTCTTAGTTACTCCAACTTCAGCACATTTGAGAAGTTTTGCCCAAGTGTCGGCTAGAAAGACAGTTTATAGCTCATGATACTTTCAAATAGTTTGTGTAATACTAAGCTATAAAACATACTAAATCTAAGTAGTAAATACTGTGTTAAAATACAGTGGTAAAGTACTTGTTTCTCAGCAAGTGATAAAACCATTAATAAGTAAAATGAAGTCACTCCAAAAGTTACATTAATGCTGCCCTCATTAAATTTTGAAGATAACTGGTCATTCCAGTATTTCTCTTGGCATTATCTCACCTTACCAGCAAATGCTTCCATCTGTTGTTCAAAGAGACAAAGTTTTGGACAGATGTCTCTTAGTAACCCTACGCAAAATTTCTCCTCCTCATTGAGTGCAGATGGCTGTGCTATCTCATGTATCTGACAGAGGGCTGAAAGCTGCCTCTGTCTGCAGTTTGTCAGTTGGCTGGAGCTTCTCTGAGATCTTAAAAACCTTTCCTCAAATATTTAACTGCAACCGGTGTTTATTTTGCCAGCAAATCCTCTAAATTTAGCATTGAGTATTTGCAGTGCATTTGACAAGCAACCTGTGCTTAGCAGTTACTTCTGCATCTTAACCATAAACACAAAAAGCCTTCTTTAGGCACAAGCAGAATGGCCTGATGCAAACCATGCCTTAGAGGAGGGGACAGGGAAATCACAAAAGCTGACCAGAATGCAGACCTTTGCACTGAACTGCTTAAGAAATCACAGAATCACAGAATATCTCAGATTGGAAGGGACCTCAAAAGATTATCTAGTCCTATACCCCACCAGAGCAGGGAAAAAATGGCAAACTGCACCCTTATTCCAAAGTACTGTCATTCTGTGCCCATCTAATACAGGTAAATGCTATTTTATCCCAAACTATCTGAACAATCACAGAACTGTCACAAAAGGCAGCGTGTCTGTCAGGTTAATCAGCAACTGGTGCTAATGTTTAGGTGATGCTCTTTATTGACTGGAGTCAGGTCAGAGGCACAATAAATCACACCAACTGGTGTTTCTCCAACACAGTAAGCACGTCCTTATCTTTCTTTGCTAGAGCAGGTGTTCTTTATTATGTTTTCGAAAAAAGGGTGTGGGTCTGACATATGGCTTTGTCACAATCGTAAGTAGATATGAACAAATTAACATCTTTGAGGCAATTCCCCATGTTCCATTTAGGCATCTCTCTTCCAAAAGGGAAGAGCTAGGAAAGACAGAACATAGGATCATTGAATTGTTTGGGTTGGAAGGGACCTTAAAGATCATCTAGTTCCAACCACCCTGCCATAGGCAGGGACACCTCCCACTATCCTCATCCACCCTGGCCAAGGAGGGGGCATCCACAACTTCTCTGGGCAACCTGTTTCAGTGCCTCACCACCCTCATAGTAAAGGACTTCTTTCTTATATCCAGCCTAAATCTACCCTCTTCCAATTTGCACCCATTACTCCTAGTCCTGCCACTCTGTACCCTATTAAAAAGTCCTACCCCAGCCTTTTTGTAGGCCCCCTTCAGGTATTGATAAGCTACTATGAGGTCCCCCTTGAGCCTTCTCTTCTCCAGGCTGAACAACCCCAACTCCTTCAGCCTGTCCTCACAAGGCACGTGCTCCAGCCCTCTCATCATCTTCTTGGCCCTGCTCTAACAGCTCAAAGTCCTTCCTATGTTGAGGACTCCAGAACTGGACAGTTCTCCTGCTGGGGTCTCATCAGACCCAAGCAGAGGGGCAAAGTCACCTCCCTTGACCTGCTGGCCACACTTCTCTTGATGCAGCACAGGATTTGATTCTCTTGATGCAGCCCCCCCCATGGCAGGGGGGTTGGAACTATATGATCTTTAAGGTCACTTCCAACTCAGACCATCCAATGATTCCATGATTTGTTTGGCCTTCTGGGCTTTAAGCACACACTGCTGGCTCATGTTGAGTTTGTGATCCACTGACGAGAAATTATTTAAAACTGTCATTAACAACATTTGGAGAACATAATTATGACCAGGGCCTCCAAGGCTGAACTGTGCTGAGGAGTGCAGTGAGGTGATCTCACCCCTGTGGTTTCTCATGGACCCACACAGTTGATAGGATAAAGAAACACACAGCTGACAGCTTGCAAACATGAATCAGTCATCTGCCCCCAAGAACAGGAAGATACTTAAGTTGTTATGGTTTAGCTAAACACAAACCGTTTCAAGTGCTTCACCCAAGTGTAGACATGCTTCCTGTTATTCCCAAAGAGAGCAATTTTTTCATGTTTCCAAAACAAAGGATAGGAACATTCTGCTATCAGTCCTCACCACTAAAAATATAGACTACAGCTGGAGCCACCTACAGGCACTTCCTTTCTTTATTCTGTGGTATGAATTGCTTATAGAGAATTCTTATGAAGACTCACTAGAGCAGAAAGGAGCAACACTTACTCCCTACTGACACCTCCTTCCAGCCACTCTTTCCCATCAGCCAAGTGGAGAAATAGTCCCTTTGGACAGATAGTTCTACATCAAGAATAAAACACGAGAAAGCTGGGGAGTAAGAGTCAACAAAATACTCATCTTACTGATCACCAGTTCTTACTCAGACACGCTGTCTCCTTCTGATAAACTCTGGGTCCAGCAATGATTTATTTCTTTCTGTTCCAGCCTGCTTTCAAAGTCCCTAGCATGGCCTTTAATTCTCTACTGACAGTTATCTTCCCAACTTCTACATGCAAAAATGTCCTCTATACTTTGTGTTCTTCAGAGTGCTCTCAAAGAAAGCCCCTGAATATTAATTTCAAGTATGCAAGATAGCCCAGTGCATTAAGCAAGGATCCCCTTCTAAGAGCTATCTAATAATTGTCAGACATACAATATATTGCTCTGATTCTATTGCAGACCTTCCCTGGGATGTTTGTTTGATGTACTACAACATTAACTGCTCAGTCTTCTGTTTCAAAACCCATCTCACACACACATGCTAAGCAAAAAAACAAAAAACCCACCACACAACAGGCTTATTCATACTCTAGTAGATCTCAAATTCCATCATGTTGGACTGTGCTAATCAAGAGCAGAAGTTTATGGTAACTTTTTCTTATATTCACCATGTACAGTAAAACTACAAAGCTTTCTTTCATAAGTGACAGCTAGTTGATGTTAAAAAAGTCCAGTAAGTCCTACAGGGGGAAAGTAGTGCCAAACCAAAACGTTTCCCTTAGTCTTTGCAAAGCTGCCACTTGTGTTCTCTGTGCCCAGGGGCTTGGGCAGAAAGCCAGTAGCTCACATCAGGCTAGAGGTTATCTGTTGGTAGCCCAGTGCTCTGTCAGCATTCCAGCTATCAAAAGAATCCTCTGAGGTTTCGTGATCCATTTATCCTCTCTGGCCTTCTATGGAATCCCAGCACTGTCAGCAGGAAGGACAGCTTTGCCTTGCTCTTCTTCCCCCCTCTCCCCAAGCTGCACACATGTTCCTCTGCCTCTCTGATGTGACCTTATGAAACCAGCTCAGAACAGTCAAAGATTCTCACCTTTCTAATCCTCCACGGAACCAGATTTCCACCACCCTTCACTGTTGAAGGAAGAGAAGAGGAAGTACAGCTGCCACATTCTCACTAAGGAGAGGTCTGCTGGAAAACTCTTGCCCTATGCCATCCAAATGCCATGCCCTCCCCAAAAGCAACTCTCAAGACTTGATGGAAACCCTGTAATTGTAAACATGGACTTACGTATTGCACACTGCCATGGTCTGACACGACTCTCCTGTACAGAATTCTGAGATTGTACTATACTGTAAGTTGATGTGATGAAAGAAAGTTGTTGCTGAAAAACAAACACAAAGGAAAGAAATTCAGAAGCAAAATACTTACAAACACTGGTTTATCTTCCAGACAATTATTTAAATAGAATAAGTGAAGTGACCTCAGACTCTTGAGCCTGCATACAAATTTAAACATGATTTAGCTAAGTTACCCTAATTATGAATTGCAAAACAAAGAGGGTGCATAGAATGAAAGCACTTGTTTTGATTTAAGATGAAAGCACCATGATGCATAAGCTCTCATTACTCACTAAGCAGTAAGACTGGAAAGTGTCTCCATCATCAGCCTCACCTTTAAGGCAGAACACTTTACTACAGGCTGAAGGCAAACAATTTGGCTGCATTCTTTTGAAGTCAGTCTTAAAATGTACCGTAGCTAAAACCCAGCGTCAATAGCTCTCATGTCATAGATATTTTTTTTTTAAAATCATGAAAACCACTACACTTCTACTTTTTTAGAAATCTCCTGAGATAATGTGACATCATAATATTCCTCAGGGGGCACCTCACGTTTTCTTAATGAGTCCCTATAAACTTTCCTTGTTTAAGGTAGTTTCTTGTGTCTATAACAAACTGTTGAAAATGTTAAAACAAGACTGGGTCATAGCTGCAGGTTAGGACTGTAAGTACTGTCAGGTCTCCTGTCAAGTATCAGTCAGAACTGAGATGCACAGACACAGCATTCAGTCACATGTCTCTGAGTTCCACCCTGACTACAGTTTAAATTCACAGGAATCCCAGCAAAGCTAGGAAGAAAAGAAATCCTATCAAGTCTTCAAAACTTCTGGCTTTTAAGAATAACTTGCTTTTACATAATTATAAACGCCCAATTTTGTGATGCTTCTGGAAAACCAACGGCTTTAGTCAGAAACATACAGAACCAGCCAGTTTAGTAAATAGTCAAAGACAATCTGATGGTCCCCAAGAGAGCATTGAAAACTTTGATGCCCTCAGTGCCACAGTGAGGGATCTGAAAGGAGGACATGCAACAAGGCTTCCATGCTGCTAAGCACAGTTGGTCTGTGCGTAGGACAAGCTTAATTACTATTCAAAGAATAATGACATGCATTATACAGTAAGCATAAATAGTCACTGCATGTTTTTATAGGCACTGAAAACAGTAACAAGAAACCAAGTGAATGAATGCCTTCTTGGGTGTGGACAGCAAGCATAGAACTGTACCATCACGATACTCACTGTTGCTGGCTAGCCACTCGTTGAGGTCTATTTCTCGTGGTAACATCACTAGCTCCTTAAATTCAAAGTCAGTAATTCTGGATTTTGTGTATTCTGGCTCTAGGTAAAGTTTCTTCTCTTCTGGTGCTGGCTTTTTACCGTTTGGCTTTCCCTTGGACTTCCTGCAAGAGATTAAAAAGAAGGAAAAAGAAAAAAGGTTACCTTTACAGTTGCTGAAGAGCTACAGAAAACTGAATTGCATTAAACCGAACTCCTGCATTTGTGTTTACATTGCTCCTCCCACCTCCCCTCCCTTTAGACTATTTTTCCTCTCATTAAAGCAAAAGGCAGTTTCTTTTAAATTTGAACTCAATCACTTTTTTCAAGCAACGCTGAAAGTTTGGAGTGAGAAACGTGGGACTGAGCTGCTCCATCTGCATTGTCCTTTCATCAGCTCAGACTGCAAATTACCGGGAGAGTGACAGTTTCTACGTCAGAACAGTCCTGGCAGCAGAATGGCACAGTGCCTGAAGGAGCTACTCTAAAGGCAAATCCACAAACAATCTGCTGCATCATACACTTAACTGTCACCTGCAAAGCGGGTGTTTGAGGGACAGTAGAAGTGGGCTGCTGCAAGGAGACAGCTCTCTGTTGGGAAAATGCTCCTTCCAAACAATGAGCTGGCAGATTCCTTGTGACACCAGCCTTACATTCTCTCAGATACCAGAAATGAGCACCTGGGACTCCAGCTAGTCACTGCAAGATCACCTGCTTTCTCAGCTCCCAGGATACCTAAGACACAGACATCAGCATTCATTTGTTTTCTGAAAATCCTTTAAGATCCAATGCATTAAGAAATAACCTTCCATATAAAAGCAGACAAATCACACTGCATAAAACATGCATTTCTCTCTTTATGGGGTCTTTACTAATGTGTTTTGTTAACCCCATCTTAGTAATGTGTCCTCATCCACATCTCATCAGCACTACAGTAAGAAGAGACTAAGACTGACTTTCCACAAGAAAGGAACTTCCTACAGCTTGGTCTCCAGCAGTGCCACTGTTCATTGTCTTGAACTAGCACTGAGTCTTACCCTACATCTCCAACTGGGAAATTAAGTGTAGAAGGACTTGATGAAGGTCATCATCAAGGAAAACTTAAGTGACAGCAGCAAGATAAAGACTTATTCTCTCTCTTTCAAACCACAGACATGCAGCAAAGGCTGGAGGAGGTCTCTGGTAGGGAAAAGACAGTCACTTTATTTCCATATGCTAATGAGGAAGGTGGGTTTTGTGGTTAGAGAGAGGATGTCTGTGACAAAGAACACCTTTTAAAGAATACGAACACAGAAGGAGAATATACTGAACCCATTGTATATGAAGATTGATTTAGCATGTAGCTACTCTCACACATTTCCTGCTATCTCCTTTTTCCCCAGCCGTGCATTCCAATTCAAATGAAGCCTGCAGGATTTGTTCCTTGCATTTATTTAATGAAGTAACACAGTCTAATTCTCATAGCTGCTCCACAAAGGGGTGTTACGGGATATGCAAAGTCAGACATTCCTCAGTGCAAGGCTCTTAATACAGAGGGACCGCTCAGTTAGACCAACAGCTCCTGGCTGTCAGCTGACTATTCTCCTCTTCAAACCCTTTTATTTGCTGGGTCTCATTTGAACTTCACCATGTAAAAATAAGAAAAGTCCTTGAAAGCAAGAACTGCAGGAGAGCCCCCTTAAAGCGAAGTTACAAAACATAGTCTTAATTTATGTTTGGGATTGAAACTTCAGATTTTCACAGAACTTTTTTTTCAGATTTAAAGGGAAAATCAAATAGCATAAACTAACAATCCTCTTGCATAGTCTGTAACCTGACTTTACAGCAGATGAAGCAACATGCTGGACCTCTTCCTTTGCAGGAATACCATGTTAAGACTTGAAACTACCTTAACTGGAGAGTCAACAGCATAAATCCAGTTGAAACTATGCACTTGGCTCTGAGCTAGTAAAAAATACTCCAGGCCATTGATTTGCTTAATTCCTAGCACAGGCTGCCTTACTCCTACGCTGCTGAAACCAAGCCTGGCACGCTCCACACAGCACCTTCATACCTGCTGGGCCTCTGACAGATTATATTAAGGTCTATCCAGAATATATTGTTTAGGGTTTTTTCAGCTGGTTGGGTTTAGTGGTTTGGGGAGCTGGTTTGAGGAGGCAGGATTCAGGCATACAAGGATAAGTTGACTCCTAAAGAAAATTATGGTTTGAGTAACAATCATGCAGAAAATACCTTCAGTCTCACAGACTGGTTCAACAAACCACCTTAATCACACTTGGGGAGAAAAGTTATCAGAGAAAAGTAGTTTGGATAGAAAGGAGTTTGTGTCTTTGCTTTACTTCAGGATATTTAAACCACGGGCCCCAGGTTAGGGCTGTGCCACATCAGCTGAGAGCAGTCTTTTGTGAGGAAGAGGGGAGAGAGACAATCTGACATACAGCCAGGCAGTGGAGGGAAACCATAGAAGGAAGCCAGACACACAAGGCTGAGGCAAGTCTTCCATTGAACAGAAATAGATAGTGTGTATCTCATTCTTACTTCAGCATCTTTTGCCCATTTCAAGAAAAGAAATAAAAATTCAACACTAAATATATTTCACAAGTTTTGTAAGGCAAATTACTATCCATCATCTTTTTACAAAAACCAAATCCCCTCATTTCCAAACAGACACCAGTTCTCTGTTAGATTAGTATGTGCAGCTACTTTGCATTGTTTCAACAGATTGTGTCTTTCCACAGCTGCTGAAATTGGAGCATTTCACACAGAAGGCTCCTGAAGGATTCCATGTTCTGCCCTTTTTCAAAGTTTTGTCTCAGTTTAAAAAAGAACCTGACTCATGGACATCATCACCAAACCTGCAAAAATAGCTACAACCACAGCCATCAGAGGTTTGATTCACACACTGAAACCTGAATGTCAAATCTTGCCCATGCAGTACAAAGTTTTTGAACTTTCTGCAGCTGCTGAGAGCTAAAGCAAGAGCAGAGAAATTGTTCCTAACAGCAGATTTTCGTAGCCTGCATGTATTGCAGCTTGGATACCAGGTGGTCCAAATACTGTAAATACAAACTGGAAAAAAAAAAGCAATCTTAAAAATATCAAATTTTGAACTGGACCACACATCTTTCCTCAATTAGGAAAGGTACAAAAATCAAACCTACTCACATTAATTGAGTCATGTTCAGACTAGGTTGTAAAACTGTGGGTAGGTTTAGTTTGGGAACTGTCAATACTAGTCAATACCAAAACATTTTCTTTATAGACTTAAAAAACTGGAGCACACAGTAGTACAGAGGAAAGAGTTTTAGAAACATGATTGCCTATGATTAAGGGACAACAAATAATAGCTCTGTGTGCAAAAGCTTGTACAGTTACAATTTTCAGAATTGCCAGTGTAAAGTTCCGAAGTTGAGCTTCTTTCCTTCTGCTCTCCCCAACCTCAAAGTCCAGTGTTATTTCAAAGACTTGTAACTAAATCCCATCTGCCTGGAACCAGCTGCAAATGTGCAAAGCGAAGTCCCCATCATTTCCTTTTCTGTGAGCTGTTTGTGTTCAAGATGCCTTCCTCAATTTTTCTTTTTATCTTTAAAGTACTCAGATAAAAAAAAAAAAAGTGCCAATTTCTGAGATGTCCCAGAACACGCTTGCAAGTGAAGACAACAGCAGTGAGCATGAAGCAGCACATTCAGCAACAGCTCCTTCAGCCTATTTTCAATGAAAGCAAAAGTGATGAGAATGAAGAGTTCAACTGTTCTATTGAGGAAACACCAAAATTCATGACCTGTAGATAATTGCTGACTAGAAAATGTAACTAAATGTCATGTAACACCAAAAAAAGGAGCACCTTTCAAAACAATGCTACAGGCACCTAAAGCAAACCAGTCCTGATTCATGTTTCCCTGTGTCTTTCTTAAAAAAGAAGATAATTCTGCAAAATACATTCTTAACATGTCCATGTCTCCAAAGCAGCTGAAGGAATAGCTGTTAATCAGCAGTCTGGTGAAGGTCTTGGAAGAGATTAGACCAAAACCTGTCTATCAGTACTTTACTGATTAAGGAACCAAACATCTTCAGGGAGTCCAAGGAGACTGCACTCAGCATGTTTTTATGAAAGGCAAACCTGAGCACAACCTAATTCTTTAGGTAACCCCCAGGACAGGGTTGTGTTTGTTTGATTTTAGGCACTCAATTGAACATGATGCCACAGGCCAAGTCACACCCATGAGTGAGTTTCAGAAAGGGAAAAGAGATGAGAAATGTCAAAAGAGAGGTCATTTGTCTAAATTTATAGTTCCTTAAACTGGCTGCAGCCAAAGACAGTACATTCACTAATACTTCTAGCAGGGCTTCCACACTCAACCTGATGTTCAGGTGAGAAAACACAGCAGCTGGAAGCTTGCCTGAACTTCAGAGGGGAAAGAGATATATAAGACACTCCAACAAGTGACAGGCCCCTTGGGATGTGATGACTTTTTTCTCCCTGGTTTAACTGCTTTGTTGAGATCAAATAAAATGTGCCAATTTCCCAGTTTGTTTTCTTACCCCTCTAATCTCTCTCTCTCATTTCCTTCTTGATCGGATGCCCTGTAGTTTCTTGGTTTTAAAGAACCCACACTTTGGAGCATCTTCAAAGCATCACCCAGGTAGTAATTTAATTTCAAAAACCATATGAGGAAAGTATTATACCCTTTTGGGAGCAGACAATGGTTGCAAGGTTCAAAGTTTATTCATGCTGCAAATACTAAAGATGTTCTTCAGTTTAAACTGATAGAATCTGGAAGGAAGCACATGTGAAACAATCTGATTCAGCTGAGGAAGCTATCAAAGACACAATGTCCACCATGTGGACATGCTTCATAACCTTGTAGAGTTCACATCACACCAGGCATCCATGGTTTTGGTCATGAGAATCTGCAGGGGACAAACTAGGAGTTTATTAAATGACAAACTTCCCTAAACTGATCACAATATCTAAGATTCTCTCTACCATTGCAGGAGACTTTTTTCTCCAGACATAACCAGCACAGCTGGTTTCTTGTTGTCTCCAACAAGTTGTGTAGTTTCTTAGGCTACATCTGACACTGAAATCTCTTCAAGGATTAATGATGATGCTTCAATCACCATCTCCTATCCTTCACACTCAACTAACTACCCTTGGGGTGCGCGGCTAAGTTTTTTTAAATCAGTGGCTTTTCTCTCTTTTATGTGGCATGTTAAAGTGTTTTTAGTACCAGATGTATGAGTAACTTCATAAAGTTAAAAAGTTTATTTTAAAAACCTATAGTGGTGAGGAGCAGAGCTGCAGGCATAAATCCAATCACTTTGTGCCCTCTGGATCATGCACCCATTTCAGATTCCAGTCAAGTCTCAAACACACCGATTTCCATTTGAAAATTGACAGAACGGGTCCAACAAGACTCTTACATGGCAAATTCATCTCCCTCGAAACCTCGAAATTCATGAGACATCTCAAGTCTGTGGAGATGAAAATCACCAGACTGTGAGCCTTACAGGACAAAAATTCTGTGAGTAGTAATATTTATTTAATAACTTAGCTTGTTTCTTACCTGAGGTTAACTGGGATAATCCCAGCAATCCCAAGCAAATTTAGAAGAGAGCACATCCAGCTGTGATACATTCAGTCAGTGCTGGCAAGAGCCCTGTGTTTCACAGCCATGCATGCAAAAGTGACAAAAACAGAAAAACCTGTTTTAAGGAAGATCAAAAAGGGAGATGTTCACAGAAATGTTATCAAAGAAGATTACAAGACCTACTTAAGGCTGTGATGGTTATTTCCAAGCAATCTAGCCTGGTTTTATAATTTATGTGGCTCACAATCTGGAAAATTTTGGGGCTGAAGTGGTACATTCCCAATTAAAACATTTATGTGGAAAACTCAAGTCTCCAAGAACAGAAACACATTGCCCAGGTGAACCTCCATGCTACCAAACTACTGGATACTATCCTGGGTCCTTGATTTTCATTCTGCAACTTTTCCCTTTCTTTTCATGTTTTTCCAAGGCTATGTTTTTAAAAACACTTCATTGATGAAGTACTTTAGAGTAAAGTGCTCCAGCCAAAACCTACTTTTTGGATAATGTGAGGTCTGGAACAGGGTTGCCCAGAGAGGCTGTGATGTCCCCTTCCTGGAAATTTAAGGCCAGGCTGGATGAGGCATTGAGCAACCTGGTCTAGTGGGAGGTGTCCCTGCCCATGGCAGGGGGGTGGAACTAGATGATTTTTAAGGTCCTTTCCAATCCAAACCATTCTATGATTCTTAAAAGAGGAACCAAAGCAGAATTAAGAGATACAGGAATCCAACATTTTAACAGGGTCTTTTAGGTCAATCTTTATGAACACATTCATGTTTCTATTATTACTGATGAATATGGATTTATAATTCAAAAGTGAACAAATGCTGAATATTTTCTCCTCTTCCCTTCTTTGGGTAAGGACTCAAATGGGATACAAGTGTAAAAGAAATACAAATAAAACACACGAAGGTTAAAAAGTTTAATTTGCTAGCTTTTCTCTCTCGTGTTCTCTCTCTGAAGAGGGGAAAAGTTTTAGATTGAATATGATGAAAAATTTCTTCACTGAGAGGGTTTTCAAGCACTGGCCTGGGAAGTGGCTGAGTTCCCACCCCTGGAGCTGATTAAAATCTCTATGGATGCTCAAGTTCATGGTTTAGTGGGAACTTGGCAGTGCTAGGTTAACAGCTGGACTTGATGATATTAAAGGTCTCTTGTAAGCATAACTATTCTGTGAAACCCTAAAGATTTCATCCATCCATACAGGGTTAAAGCTTCATAAGGTCAGCTGCTCACAAGTGTATTTTTTAGGGTTTCTTTGTCTGTGGCACTTTACTGGAAGAAGTTATCAGTTGACTTCTGGTTAGAAACATTCTGCGTAAATAATGGGAGTCACAGCAGGAAGGAAAAAGTTTTATGAGCTAAAATTTGTGAGTCCCAGTGACAAATTCCCATCAAGAACAATGGAGAGGCAGGTTATGCCAGTTTTTACAGGACAGGAAGAAGCTCTTGAAGGCCATTTTCCCACTCCAGCAGCCCACAGTCTATTCTCTTCAGTGAAGTACAAGGAATGGAAGTTTAGAAGTGCTAGGCCACTTAGAACATCACTTCTTGGTAATTCAAAACCTTTATTTGTTTAGCAAACAGGAAAAGGGGAAGTAACAACTTTCATCTGAATATGAGTACAGCTGCCTTTCCAGTAACAGCAACACATATATCACCAACAGATATCTGTCTTTTCCTTTCTTCAAAACCATACAAGGTTAGTATCCCTGTGGAGATTGTTCTGGAATCCCCTGTCCTGTTTTAACCCCAATCACTGCTAAGTCTTTAGCTGAAAATGCCATGTGACAGCACACCCACAAGTCCTGGATGTACACATGCACTGGGGTGGGAAAGAAGAGAAAAAACATGACCAGGGGAAGGGAAGCTGTGTAAGGTATCAACAGCAAGTCCAAATCTCAAAGCGTGACAGAGTGCAGTTGTTCACAGATTACTGCAGATTCTGGGGAAGGGAAGGAGACTGAGCTTTTTAAGTCAGACTCCGTTCTGATTTCTTCTCGCCCCAGGACTGTGTCAGACCCCTCTGACCTCAGTTTCATCCTTCCCACTCCTGCCCTGGGCTAGCTGCAGGCCTCAGCTGCAGGTCTAAGGGGGCTGCGTAGAATAAAATGTGTTTGGCAGCATTTCTGGCCTTGCTTCTTCATTTTTGTTCTGTTTTTAAAAGTTACTAATAGTTTGTTCAGGAGGAGGAGGAAAGAAGAATGTGCCCTACATGCCAGGGAAACTTTTTCTTCTGGATTCTCATAGTGGCTCTTTGCCTTAAAAGGGAATCTTTGCTTGGTCTCCGGATGCTTTGCTGTAAACAGTCGGTGCCAAGGCATGGCAGGCATGTTAAGGATGACAAGTGCCATAACATTATTTCATAATTCTGCCTCTCAACAGAAAGCCCAAAACATTCTGTAGGGTCAAACTGAGTTCCAGCTGGTGCTGCTGGCACAGCAAGGAGAATATGGGGGCACCTGCGCTGATGATGTCTCTGCAGTACATCAGGACTTGCCATTTCCTTAAGTAGTGCCAACCTACTGGTCTAGAGAGGATATTATAAGGAGTGACAGGGGGAACTGGAGCTGTTAAGCCTGGAGAAAAGGAAGCTGAGAGAAGACTTTATCATTCTGTACAAGTATTTGAAAGGAAGCTGTAATGAGGTGGGGGTCAGGCTCTTTTCCCAGGTAAGAAGCAGGAGGAAAAAGGCTCCAGTTAAGCCAGAGGAGGTGCAGATTGGATGTCAGGAAAAAATTCTTCACAGAAAGGGTTGTCAAGCACTGACAACGGATGTCCAGAGAAATGGTTGAGTCACCCACCTCTGGAGATATTTAGAAGCTGTGTAAATTTGGTGCTGTGGGACATGGCTTAGCACTGGACTGGGCAGCACTAGGGTTACAGTTAGACTTGACTTTAATTAGAGACCTTTTACAACCTAAATTATTTTTAAGATTTAACTTCTTTCCCTCCTTCTCCCTTTCCTTACACATCCCAGGACAAGCTCAGAGCTTGCCCACAGTGGCACATCAGCTGCACATTAGCTGCTTTCGCAAGAATAGCACTCGAACTCCCAGGGATTTGCTGGTGGGCTCCTTCTTTTCTGCTCAGGATTCTCCATCTTCTCTTCAATCCAGATCTGAGAAGAATGGCTACACAGACAAGGCCAGGCATGCAAACTACTCAGGTAAATACTACAAAAATACAGAGAGAGCATTCTTGCGGTAGAACATGCTGGACTAGAGTTTCCTTTCTTCCCTGGGCGTGCCTGCCAAACTCCTCCAGAACTCCTTTGGAGAGGGTCTTCTAACTATATAATCTTTCCATTTGTCCAGATTCCCCTTCAGTCAACACACTTGGGAGGAGGAAGTGATGTCAGACAGGTGACAATTTGACAAGAACGATTAATTTGTAGAAACACAAAAATACACTTTACCCAAGAAGATGCCCTGTTCTTAATTTTGAAATATTCATGTCAAAAAGCTCTTATAGCCAAACCAGGGGGTGCCTCAGCAAGATTCTTTTCTTATGCAATTTACTACAGCCCAGAGTCCTGGTATGCTGAGGATTAGGGAAGAAAAAAAGGCACAGATCTTTCCTAAGGTTTGTTTTCAAGAGCTCTACGTGAAGCCAAATTAGGTCTATGGTGAGATTCGGTAGGTCACAGATGAACAGTGTTGCAACAATTAACTTATCAAATGCTTAGAACACTGCACACCAGGGGGCCAAGTCCTGAGACAGTACATAAATGGAGGGGCAGTTCTTGGGTTTTTGTTGTTTTTCAGTTTCCATACATAGGTGAACTATGCCTGTCTGACAAAGGAACCCAGAAACTACGCAGAAGGTGTGCAAATTCCTGTTTGAGAAGTGCCTTGTAGTGTACTCTCCCAATTGCAGCTCCTCCAGGATGACATTCTCTGAGCAAAGCCTGGCACAGAGCACAAAGGGACAACCTAACTCTTCGGGATGACTCTCTAGAGCATCTCTGCCCAGCCATTCATCAGTTCCTCACCAGAAAATACAAATTGGAGTCCTGAGGTTTGTCTTGTTAACATGCAGCTCATTTTAGCACGCAGGCACACTCACTCCAAACCCACCAGATCCCAAACAATACCAAGATAAGGATGCTCCTGTGTCTTTGTCTCCCTTAGAGGAAAAATGTCATTTATATTCTCACCACACAAAATCTTTCTCATCATCCTCCATTGTTAAACACACTCCCATACTGCATTTAGCCATATATGAACAGGATTCATTTCACCTAGACAAAGATACATGCAAATGCTTCTATCTGAATTGTCTTTTTTTATATCAAGAGAGTTTTTTCTCTCTACTGGAAATAATTTCATTTCAAGGCAGAGTTCTACAGGTGTGTTTTTTTGTTTTGGTTTTTGGGGTTATTTTGGTATTAAAACACACAGGCAAAGTAGATGTCAGAGACACAAGAGATCCTGTATGCTTCAGAGCTGCCAGACAACAGCTCTAGAAGAACAAGTGATCTGCACCAAGATTTGAAAGAGAGTAAGCTTTGGGGTAGCTTTTTACATCTTTTTCATATTTGGAAAGACAAATACAGGCCTCAGAACAGTGTTTTGTCAGCTCACGATTTGAAATTTTCAGGATCAGAAAAACTGACAAGAACATGTAAAAACTAAAAATGTACATTAGGCAAAAAAAATTCCATTTCTCTGCATCATGGTTTTTAGACCACAAACTGAAAGAAACTAAGTGTACTGCAGAAAAAAAAAAAAGAAATGTCTCAATTCACATATCTATTCCCTGGTGGTGTTCTCAGACATGTCTATTAACTTAAGCAGTGGTTTATTTACTTATTAGCCTGTAATCTTCTATTGGAACACAGAGACTTATTTTGACTTCTGCATCATGATCAAATTCAAGTTCTGGCAGCAGCTGCTGCTCCCAGCTACTCTGATGCAGCCCTGTTATCTTTCCAGAAGAGCACGTGCAGTTAAGTACAGTTTGGTCCACCTTTGTGGAGAGGGAGTTTACCACCAAAACCCATAAACCACTGCTGACACTCTTTGTTATCTCCCAACCCGGTCTGTGGAGCTGGCTGATTGCGAAGCTGTCTTTTTATTTCTAAATCGAGCAAATTTGATTTGGAAATTTCATGGCCTCGTAAACACAGGATTTCACAACGTAGCTTGCACAGAGTTGCTCTTCAGGCTAGAAGTGTGCTTTAATTGCTGGGAATTATTTCACCATGGCAACCTGGCTTCAGCAGTCAGACTTCTAGCTATATAGCCCAAGATACACAGACAGTCTACTCGGCTTAGAGACTACCAGGATGCAGACACGTTTGTAAGAAGTATTTTAGTTTCATCACTGCTTTTTTGCCTTGCAAGCTCTCATTGCAGAGCAAAAACATTTACCTAACAATATTAACTATAGTTTTAAGTATAGCCTAAAGAAAAGCCACAAAGAAAATATGTTAGATATGCAAGTCAAGCTCACCACCTTACCCACATGCAATATTTTGGAGGACAGGTACTTTCAATATCTAATGTAGTCCAACTTCAACAATTCTCAACTTTGAAAAGTGTACAAAAACGTTTTGAAATATATAACTATATTGTGTAGCACAAAAGAATGCAATACAGACTGCATGACAGTCCCTAAACAGTTAATGAGAGCACTCACTCCCAGAGTCTGTGCTCTCAATAGATAAATATTTTTCAACATGGTGCAACATGTCAGCTTGCAGCTGAGCACAGTCACAGTTGCTGTCTCTCTTCTCAGCTCCCCAGAGGCAAGAAACAGCAAAGGACTGTCTTTTTTACTTCTGGCAGAACCGGGCCAATTACAAGTATTTAGACACAAATTGTCTTGCACTGGAAGGGTAAGTTAATTATTTTTGTTCGGAAAAGAGTGAAAATAAACTCAGCACCTGCCTTGCTACTGTATTTCCATCTTAGAAAATGTCATCTCTAGGTAATCACTCAGCAGGTAGGACTTCAGCAGCTGAATCCTTCACATAAACACAATCTGCTTTACGTCTCAAAAGTGTGGTTTAATAAGACAGAAAAGTGCATGGGATCACCAGAACTGAGAGTGTACACAGAAACACTGGCAACAGCACAGCTACTTAAACATCTTAGGTTTCTGGAGGAGCTTCAGCAAACAATATAAATTCAATTAGATACATAGTATAGGAAAAAAACTAAGTTGTTTTCATTATGCAGGCAAATTCTGCATGCCTGCACCTGTAAATTCACTTTCAAAGCATTTGTACTATCACACACATGTACATCTTGCTGCCTTGATACACACAGCTGTGAGGAATTCAATTACCTACCCCATCATTAGTTATTGAACATCTTGGGCAAAGTTTTCAGCCACTGAATCAAACTCTACAAACTCATCTCTTAACATTACCTACAGCAAGTTAAATAGGAGAAGTGTTTGTTTACTAGAAATGACTACAGTCAAGGTCAATTCACCCTCAGTGGCAGCTTTGAAGATCAAAAACACATCTTTTTGTTTTCTTAATATTTTGGCTTCTACTTAAACCAAAGTTAGTTTAGGGAAGTCCCACCTTTCTTGGCATGCCTTAGATTAGATCCTGTGATGAGAAATGGTGCCTTTCAGTCTTAGTACAAACTAGCTTGTAAAACAAAAAACCCAAAATCCACAGTTAGGAGGTACTAGCTGTGTCTCCTCAGAGGGTAAGAAAGAGTTGAAGGTAAAAGGAATTAAGGCATTATCTTAATTGGGTAACTTTCATTAATAAATGGTATGCACAAAACATTCACTAATCTAACCATATAGTTAATTTTTAAACTTTGTGACACAATGATGCAATGCTCTTTGTTCAGTTTTGTCACCAATAGCTCACAGCTGGTTTCAGAATTTCCTAAAGAACAGCACTTCAATGTTTTGCTTTCTGTACAACAGAGGAGGAAAAATCTATTTAAAATACAAACTCCATGGAACCATAGGCAAAAGTCAAGAATATCTGAATGACTGACTGAAAAAAATAGTAGAGAGGATAATAATTTAATTACTGGTACAGTTAGATCAGCCACTGCTAATTAGCTCATGAGACAGCAGTGATTCCCAGTCTTAATTTATTACTTTTCAGGAGGCACCGAGGGAGACCAAAATGCTTAAGCAGCACCTTTACAAATGCATACTGATACATCAGCAATTGGAAAATCCCAAAAAACACAGGTATGTTCAAACTTGCAGCGTCACCTCCAAGGGCTTGCTGAAATATAAATTCATTCTTTTTATTAAATGCTGAAAATGCAACCAAGAAATTTGTTAAGGAAGACTAGCAATTTTCAAAAGTAAGTGTTAATATCAGATGCACTGAATTGTGTGCTGAATTTATTCCATTCCCTTAGCTGCAGCAAATGACAAGCAACACCTTTAACTGTTCCTGTGGATTTGCAATTAATCAGTTCACACCAGCAGGGACCAACATTTAAGATTCCTCCTCAAAACGCGATGTGAGTTCTGTCACACCAGCTTCTGCACCTCAGAAGAAGGGATTGTTATGACCAGCAAACTCTTCAAACCCAGCCTGCATTGCCCACCTTGGAAGCCCTGTTCCAATTCCTAGCAGCAACCCAGTCTGTGCTGTCACAGTTACACGAAGCTGCTCTGGTACTTTCACTGTGAAGAGAGGAAAGATGGTCCCTAACCAGTGAAGAGGCCCCTCTAAATACAGGAGTTTAGTACCATTTTGGGTCACCCAGTTACTTCTCAGTATATATAAGTCTCTACTTAAAACTCAATAGGAATCCTTCTCAAAGAGCTTAAAACTGAAATCACCGAACAGATTAGTTAGCTTGACTCCTAAACATAGATGAGTGGATTTAAAAAAACTGGGGCAAAACAAAACCAAAACCCCTACACAACCTAAACACTGTATGCTGAAGACCAAGAGAAAGATAAATATTTCAGTTGAAACAGAGTACAGTTTCTCCTCTGTCCCCCTGAGGCGGTGGTCTCAAGATGCCACCTTTATCTTCTCCCAGCACAGGTTTGTACTGAAGAAATAAGACAGTCAGATGGAGGACTTTGTATAATGAAGAATCAGCAAAACCTTGTTTATCTCAATCTCCTTTCCTCTGCCTTGCCAAATGCATCCTGCTGATTGTCAGCTCTTACCCCCTGTAAGGCTTTGGTGCTCTGAATCAAGCATCTGTGGTCGCACTGGAGTCAAGAGCAGATCTGGTGTCTGGAGTCTGAGTGGAGCTGAGGGCACTTAATGTAATCTCTCATCTATGTGAATTTTCACAGAATTCTACAAAGCAGCCCATATTTTCTTTTTTCCTTAATTCCATGGAACCATGGGTAAAAGTCAAGAATATTCCATGTATGGTATGCTGGGATTATTTTTTTCAGGTATTAAGCTCTCCTAAGAGTTTAATGTTCTGTCACTACCTGCCTTTCTAAGGACAGCTGCACTCACTGCTGATTCTTCCTTTTTTAAAAATAAAAGGAATTACAGAGACATGCACAATGTTCTCTTCACCTGGGGAGCATCTGCTCCCACCAGTCTGTGCCGCCTGAGCAAAAGCACTTGTAAACTTATTTCAGTACCAGGCAGAAATCAACTCGGAAAATTAAGAGAGCAGTATTTTCTGATAAGCTTAAGCAATGTATCTCCAAAGTTAATGGATTCCATTAACTTCAAGAAGTGCTTGTTCCTTCAGAAAGCTGGAAGGGGTTAATCCATACATGCAATACCCTTTTCTTTCCAGAGACTAAGCAACGGCAGCTCTTATAAGAAAAGCAACACCTCATCTTCTCCCATAGCAATTTGCTGAAGTCTTACTTAGGATTCTGTTGAGCTCCACAGAACAGGAATTAAGAAAAATTATTAGAAAATCCCCCTCAGCAAAAGAACACTTTATCAAAGTCAATTTTGGTGTAGTCACAGAGAAAGATATATGATAGGGGAAAGGGATACATTCTGCTTTAGTCATCTTAAAGACAGGGCACCAATAGTTGGAAGAGTGCATTTCTGATGTATCTCTTCAGGAAAGATCATGAAGAATGGAAAACCTAAAGCTCTTCTACAGAGAAATTTTTTTTCCTTTTACAAATTTACTTGATAAAGACCTTGGAGTGCACAGATTATTTGAGATACCAGAGAATAGCAGACAGCATTTAACTGTGAATCATATATTTTCTCCCTAAAGGGTAGCACCAGAAAAGTGGGCTATTACAAAACAAATAGAAAAAAAAGGAAAAAGGCAAACCAGGAATTGTAGTCAACTCCCAGAAGGACCAAAGTTGTGTGTTCATACTTTGTGCATACATAAACTGAAATCATCTTCCAGTCAGAAGCAAGCAGCTAAAATCTGGTGCAAATCCTATAATAAGACAGATGCATACCAAGGAAACAAGACCAAATTAAGGTGAATTATTTCATTAGTTTGAGATTACAATCAAATCTCTTCTTGAAGTGTCCAGGAGGGGCCTTTATGAAAAAGCAGACTTTTGCCCCTAAAACAAGAGGTGCCCTTCCCATGCTCTGCAGACAGCTCACAGGATTATTTCAACACAAAGAAGGATTTCAGCAGTCCTTTCCCTCTGGCAATTGTTACACAGGATGTAGGACACGTAACCAAAACACAGCTCAACATTATAAATACCTCTGACACTGACTTCTTCATTAAGTGAGTATATTGTGCATGGTTTGCATACTGACATAAATGCACCAGGGTCATGACACTCCTGTGGTGAAGAGAAGTGAACAAATGGACAACTACTCTAAAGACATGGAGAAGTGGACTCCTACTGGACTGCTACTGAGCATCAACTCCTGAGCTTAGGTGGAGACCAGGTTGTTAAATTACTTTGGCAGAAATATGACAGCTGACAGTGGGGATGAACATCAAGCAGAGCACTACAAGTTTTTCAGCCACCACTAGAAGACACTTTGCTACCTGCATATGCTGGAGAACACCCACATGCACAAGCAGGGAGGGCTGCCCCTCTGGAGAGCATGTCCCAGACAGATGAGGCCACATCCCAGCTGGATGAGGCCACTAGGCTGGCAATGCCACTGCAACCTGCTCTGCCCTGAGGGCAGGCCACTTGTGTCAGAGAACAAATCTCCAAAAGCAATGCTGTGCTTTCATATGCACGGCAGTGCTACCACAAAGCCCCTCCTGCCTGGTCACGCTTGCCAAAGCACAAAATGTTACTGCCCCATGGTGTCACTGCTCCTTTCTGAGCAGCTGACTGAGAGTCCCAAAAGAACAAGGAATCAGCTCCTGTTACAGAAATCTTCAGCAAGACACAGCATGACAATTAGTGATGTCAGTTGCCCTGAACCATAAACATTTTGAACTATTTTCATACAATGGAAAGTTGTGGGAGGGAGAAAGAAAAAGAACAGGATAAAAATAGCTGACATGGTTCTGAAGAGCATTTTGTCAATAAGCCCCTTCCCTGCACAGTGCCCTCCCTGCCTCCTCCCCTGCCTGTCCCCAGACACTAATCAGATTAACATTAAAGAAGGCTATCCCTAATTACTTTTTAATACTGTAGACTGGACTAAATTACTGAAAAATGTTTCTACCTAGATAAGGATGAAACAAAATTGATTTTTTAAAAAATATTTGTTTTGCCCTGTTGATACACAGAAGCATCCACAGCAGTTACTGTCAGCAACGAGAGTCAAGCAGCAGCAGAGCACAGGCTGCCACATCAACATGCTCTGCTTCTGCTCACCCATGTCCTATTTCATGAATGCATTTAAGACAACTTTTTAGGATCACTTAAAACCCAGAATCCAGTGTCAGAATTAGGAGGATCAAAAAAAATCCAGGTTATCAATTACATGAGGTATGGTACAAGTTTAATTTAAAACAAAATTTTAAGTGCTGGATGTAAAAATATGTAGCACCCTGAGGAATGCCAATACAAACTCTGTAATTTAGCTGACCAGAGAAGTCATTACCAAACTATCACTGAAAACAAATTACTATACTATTGAAAAATATTGTAAAAATTCTACTTTGTTAACAATGCTACCCAAAAAGAGTGGGGCTGGTTGTTTAATTTTTTGGTTGGTATTCAAACCAATCCCTGCACATTGCTGCAAGAAAGGAGACTCTTTGGAGAAAGGAGCTTTCAGTTACCTGCTCCCACGCTCATCCTGGACTATGTGTACACCATAAATCATACTGTACTTTATCAGAAATCATTACTCAATGACATCACACCTCTGTAGGCTGTCCCATTCCTCCTTCCTGACTCTGCACCACTGATTATTAATCAACTATCCCAGAAGGACTCTGTTTCACTGGATTCTTGCTATGAAACAGCCTGAGTAGCTGTCTCTGAAAATGGCCTGTGCAGGACCCACAGTGCCACAAAAAAGCAAGGGTGCTTCATCAGGATTCAAGCACTAGTACGGTGAACACCATGTCCTCATGTCAGCAGGAGGCAGCTGGGAAGATCACAGCCAGCTCAGTTACCTGCTGGGACTGCAGAAGGATCTATCTCTCAGGTAGCTGAGTCTGCCTTCCACTGATGCTGCTTTAGGCCAGTAAAAAGCTTCTGCAAGGAAGCTAACAGCAATCAGCCACTTCACAAAAATCTCAAACAATTAATTTAATAATGTTTAAGAGTAGAAAATGTTCCAAGTTTTTTCACTGTACTTTTTTCCCTTTGCCCTTACACCTCTCTGCAGAACTACCAACTTTCATAAGATGAAACAACAACAAAAGATAAAAACTGCATCCATTTTGGCTTCTTCTCTCCCTAACCATTGGTTAAATAATCACACAATTCATTACAGGAAAGCAGAAAAATTACTTTTATGTATTTCACACACACCTGAAATAAAACAAAAGCTCTAATTAAACACTATGCTAAGGAATACACATAACTTTACCTTAGCTATGTTATGATGAAATTAAAAGGGTGGTGATACTTTCCTAATGGTATTTTTATTTTTTTTAATCCTTGAAAGTATGTAGCCTTGGTGCCATCCCTGAAGTGTTAAACACAGTTTACTAACCCATATGATGAAAGATACAAACATCTCTAGAGTTCTTCATAGCTGAATCACTAATAATTTAAAAGAGCAACAAACCTAACAGTAGCTTTCATAAAAAATGAATTACAAAGGCTGAGAGCACATCTGTTGCTTTTGTTATGTTTTCCCCCCTTTCTGGTTCAGTTGTCTTTCCCCACGCTCTTTTAACTCTTCTCAGGTTCTAGGGGCTGCTGCTGCTACTTCCTGCAAAGCCTTTTTGCCTCCGTACATTTTCACCTCATTTTCTCCCTGTTCTGATTTTTCCTTCAGCAGCTGTTACCACTATTTGGCAACCAGGAGCTAGGAGGACTTGGACCTACTAACTATGGAAACAACTTGCATGTTAAACACTTCCAGACAGCAAATTTCTTATAAATACATACAACTCTTGTAAATAACATACAAGCCTGCTATGAAGGAAAATGATACTGACTAAGCTTTAGAATTCACAATCGGGAGAGACAGAAATGAAGTGCAATTTAGTGGAGACACCAACTCTACCCTCGGTCAATTTCTACAGGTCTCTGTGGAGGACTCAGAATGATGATGGCTCCCAGATACGGCTGAGAAGAAAGCCTATGATGCAGTAAGCTCTTCATAACTCCAGGCTACGCACAAGCGAAGTATCCTTTGATGTCATCCTCAAGCCATCCACTGGCCTGATCAACAGGGGAAAACTTACTTCATCCGAAGTTTTCTATCTCTGTGAGGTCCCATGTGATTCCTTCTTTCACTATCACGGGGCCCACACTTTGTTAAGCACTAACAGATGATTCCTGCTATAAGGAAACTTTGATTTGATTTACTACTTACCTAAACTCCTAGCTAGTACCTGTGATCTTACATAAGTCTGAACTTTTTGCAGTATGCTTAACAGAATAAAAACTGCAAAAAAGCAAGATGAAGCAACACAAAGTCAGATATGGCATGTGAAATACATGGAAGAAGAAAGTAAGAGAACCAGCTCAGTATCTAAAGCAAGTTACTGTGATTAATCATTCCTCTAACTGATTGCAAAAGGAGATAATGCATCCTGAAAAACTTCTTAAAAAACGTCTACAAAATAGTAATCGCTCCCATCTAAGTAAGAGGCTAGCAAAATTAAGTTACGCTATTTATCTCCTGATCCCAAAATATTTCACCTTTTTCTTGCTACCACAACAGTTCTGTGGTATACGTAGAAAATAAATCTTGGGAAAAAAAGCAAATTAATTTCTGCACGTACTCCAGTTGGAGTAGAAAGAACAAGGTTATGTTACACTGCTCACAAACGAGCAAAGAACAACCACACAAATCTAAGTTCCACTGCTAGCCCCCAGGAAGTTACCTATACTTTAAATTCAACTGCCATAGATGCTGAACAAAAAGTCTGGCAATTCTTCCCCAAAGAGGCACCCATCTATTTACATCTGGGAGTGCTGCCAGTTAGAACAGCTACCAAAAACTTCAAAGGGCTAACAGCATGAATAGCAAGCTGCTGGCCAAAGGATTTTATGATATGACCAGCTGTGTAACACCATCTTGAATTATAGACAACACTACTCCCCTTCTCGTTTTCTCAAAAAACCGAGATGGGATGTTAAACTTGTTAAAAAGCTGAAAAACGAACTCCTTAAAGTAACATTGTCTACAGGACAGTATTTTAAACTGAAAAAGAAATTACTAACAGAACCACCAAGAAGTACTGCAACACAGCACTTGTTTAAGTGCAACGCTCAGCAGTTCTTCTCACCAAACCTAGCCTGAGCCCAGCAAACTTTTCTAGTTTAAGTCACAGGCAGAGCCCAGCTGCTTTGTGATCTGAACGCTCTGCTTTAATAAGTGGCTCCTTTAAACTCGCTTAGGGAGAGAGAAGACATGAGTCAACAGAGGAAGAGAGCGATAATGTTTCTGTTGACAAACATTTAACAACTGGCAACCAATAGTAGGAAACAGGGACAAAGGAAAGCTTGCTAAATAAAGTCACACTGCAGAAACAAGGCTCCTTTCAGGAGCAGCGCTGCCGCTCTTCACAGATCCCAGAAAAGTATCTGAACACACTTAACTGAAACAAAAAGCTGTGGTTGTTGAAGAGCAAGGCTGTGAGTCTTAATATTTGTGGTGACGTTTTCCCTGAAAAACAGAACGAGTCAGAACTCCTCTGAATCAAATTAATGCGCGTCCTCTGCCAAAGAGTCTGGTTTTGGTCTCGGTAGTCACACACGTCTCGGTGCTCACACAAGTCCTTCTGAGTTCCATGAGCAATTTTTTCCCCTCATCTTACGACACTGCTGTAGAGAACGTGCCAGAGCCTATGCAGCGTCCTGGTGGGACTCCTTATTCAGGGAAGTCAGAACCTTCGCTCTCTACTTACGTCCTGGAAAATAGTTCTCAGGGAGCGCAAATAAAACTTGACTGCGGTATTTGGGTGGACAAATGTTTTTCTCCAAGCAGCTATTGCTATTCCAGCTTCCACCCTCCCACATTGCTACAGGAGACCCAGAGGGAGCCAAAAGCTGCCTCCCTTCTCCAGACACCGGCGGGACCGAGTCACTCGGGATGGGTTTTTTTAACTTGAGCTCCAGGTCCCTCCTCCGGACCTTTTCCCCTCGGGCCAGGCAGCCCTTTCTGGGGGCAACCCCCCCGCTCCCACACACGCGCCCCACGCCCGTGCTTACCGCAGCACTTTGCCCACCGCCTGCAGGACCATTTTGCAGCTTAATCCGGGTTTGGGACTCTGGGCGAGGACGGGCCGTTCACCGGGGAGGCTGCAGTGATCCCCGACCATGGCGCAGCCGAACCCAGCGGAGCGGGGGGCGACGCCGGCGGGGCCTGGGCTCTCCGCCGCTCCTCTCTCCGGCCAGCAGCCGCCCGC
>VZTY01017207.1:3247-35862 GCA_013400935.1 Turnix velox | reverse complement strand
GCCCGGCGCCGCCAATGGGCAGCGGGGCTGGGGGCGGGAGGCGGCCGCGGCTCCTCCCGGGGCTGCCCCCGAAGGGGCCCTGGCGGGGCGGAGGAGGCGGCGGCGAAGGGGCCGTGTCAGGGAGCCCTCCCGGCTCTCGGCCCGGGGACACGGAGCTGCAGCAGGCCTGCGAGCGCCGGGGCCGGAGGGAGGGCGCAGCCCGGCACTGCCCAACGCAGGCACCACCGGCAAGATCAAAACCCCCACTTCGTTTGGCAGCTAAAAAAGCACGACGAAGGAGGTTTGCTGGGATGGTGATGCCATGGGGCATGGCTGCTGGCGGCAGCACGCTAGGCTCCTGCTCAGAAATGGGAATGATGACTTCCACGAGCAGGGCTCCGCCACAAACAAAAGCGTGAGCTCACCCAAGAGCTGATAAATTGATTGTTTCTGGCAGAAATAGTTTCACAAAGTGAATGTCAGCCCAGTAGTGACAAGACCCTTTCCAGAGAGGTTTAAACAAAGGATGGGTGAAGAGCAAAACTACAAACAGCAAGAGACACCGTGCTGTTATGATCAGAGTTAAAAGCAGGAAGCTGGGGAATAGTCCTCAGGGGACAACTGATTAACCAGCATCCCCAAGATGCATGGCCCATTGTGACACATCAGCAGTGAGTGGATGGAGAAACCACTTTGCCCTAAGTTTTCCTAACAGGCATTAGAAAGGTGCTGCAAGTCCAGCTCCTTTGCCACACCACATCACAGCCCTCCACACACACCTTTCTGACAGGCAGCCATGAGTTGCTCATGTAGTACTTGGAGCCAAATAATAACAAAAAATGCGATGGGTGTGGAGTAATGTGACCTAGAACACAAAGCCCCGAGGACACTGTGTATTCTGACACACTAAAACCCGACCTGTGATACCTCTGAGAAGACGGTGGCTTTGCCTTTTTACGTACACCCACACCACCAGCTGCAGTCGGAAGGGACAGTTCCCAGACAGGTATTGCCAAGTGTCCCAGCTCGTTCACTAAACAGAACATCTTCCCCCGTTGGCCTAATCAGAAGGTCAACAGACCTGCTGAGTTAAACATAGCACAAATCACACCATTGCTGCCATCACTTGGTGGAAGTGGTGGGAAGGTGGCTGCTCTTTGCACAAACCCAAGAAACCGCAGCCACTCACCATAATTGGGAGGAAGAACCTGCTACCCTCAGTCCTAAGGCACACACCCAAGCACAGGGTTTGTCACTCAGACACTGTCTTTCAGTCACACATCCAAGTTAGGTCTCCACTCCCATGTGAAGCAGGAGGTATTTTTATTCCCACTCTCCAAGCAATCCACTTAAGATGGAGTTTTAATGACTTCACTGATAGCACACAGGAAGCCTGCAGTCGAGAAGGGCTCAGCTTCACCCAGATTATCCAGCCTTTCAAAGACCTAATTCTTGCTCAATCTTTTCCCCAAATGACAGCAACTCGTCACAGTAACATTAAAAAGTCACAGTCCTGGCAAGGGGAGGGCGGACACCTGCCAAGAGGGCAGTTGCCTTCATTTCACTCACCAGTGAAATCCGCACAGAGAGAATTTTGTTTGTTAAAAACCACCCTAAAAACAACAAGCCTGTGATATAAAGCAGCTTAAGTTTTATTAAAAGTTTGTCCATCCAAAGTAAATTAAAGAAAAATCCAGGGGTCAAACCAAGATAAATACAGCTCTGTGGAGTTATCGTTGTGTTAGGGAAGCTGGCCTCTCCCTGACTCTGACAGCTAAACACTGACTCTTCAGAGATGGAGCTTCAGTGATCTCACACAGGTTAGGAACTGATGCTCTGCTGTTAGTCTGACAGACTAAATGAAATAATTTTTTTTACCCAGTATCTCTTCAATTCAACTCAGAAAAATGATCCATTTCTCTATTCTGTTAGCTTTTGCATCAAACTAGCACTTTCCCTTTCCTCAACCACCCCCCTTCAGCCCCTTTCTTCCATCTATCAGTTTTCCTTCATTCAAGCAGTATCCCTTTTTCCTATCAACTGCATGCTATAGTTGACCTGCAGTACTGGATTTTATACAAGCTATGGGAAGACCTAGCACCTCAAAGTCAATTTTAAATGATCCAAAATAATAAAAGCAAAACACGGTTACTATAGGAAGAACAATTTAAGCACATGCCCTTAATTTTTATGCCATTAACCCAAGTAATTTAAAACACACGTGCACAGTAGATTCTCACACTTTAAGATTTAGAACACAAATGCAAATGAAAACGGGTTGACTTGAGAATTGCTGCGTCCAGAGATACAGCAATGAATTTGTTTGAACACTGCCCTGATCTGTATGTATGCATACTCTGAAGGATATGTACCTGCACTTCCTCAATAGGGTATCTTACAACCATCTAGTATCCTGCCTATTTACATCCATTACTAGCATCTTTTTCACTTATTTCCTCAAGAACCTCTGGGTGCAACTGTGGATTTGACCTTAGCTAAAATGTGTTTCAGCAGTGACAGATCCTGCCCAACAGCCAAGCCTGAAAGATCATGGAATTGTGTATTGAAATCATCACCAAAACATTAACAGGAATCTCTATGAATGGAATTATTGACAGCCTAATGACTTGTATGGGACCTACACATCAGCAAAACAGTGTAATTGCCAGTGGCACAGAGTAAGGGCACCATTCAGTATGCTGGGAAGAGGGGAACTCCATTTCCCACCACTTGCACATGACTAGCACTCTGATGGAAAGTTTTTTACATTGATCCAGCCAGCAAGCCACAGAATGGTATTTATAAAATTTATGAATAATGCTTTGTACTTATAATGATGTTATAGGCAGCAGTTGCACAATTACGTATTTATTTGCCACTTTTAGGGTTCCATAAAAATTAAGTGCAAAGCAGCCACCACAGGGATGTATACTAGTACCCAGAGGTTTGGCAAAAGTGGTAAGTCATATCAACCCAGACAAGCCAACAATGTCAGGAGGGAAAAAAAAAAAATCATAATCATCACTTTAAGGTACAATTCAGCATTTACATGCATAGAAATGAGACCTTGTAACATCAGATTGTAAAGTTCTGTTTGAAATTAAACTAAAGTTTATTGTGTGTCCCTGCCTGACATATTTCAGTTTTGCTAGATAATTAGCCCTTTCGTTTAGCTTGCNGCCTAAATGTTATGATTTTAGTTGAAGTAAACTTAAGATTTTATAGTTGCCAAGCATTATTAGGTTTTGCTAGATAATTAGCCCTTTCGTTTAACTTTAGCTTGCTCTGCTACCACCTAGCCAAGTACCCTTTCCAGTTACCTCACAGTGCATCCCCAGTTCTCTGGAACCACTTAGAATCAGCAATATAAGCCTTTTATCCTTTCACTTGGCTCTAAGCACTGCTTACACCGAGATTACATTTGCTCTCCATTTTGTCATCCTCACACAGCAACAAAGACAGCACAAGCAGCTCTGCTACCTGTAGACAGTAAAGGCATGGATTTTGGAAAGAAGACGGACTGAAGTCAAAGCTATCTCAGTCTCAAATAGTGTGGAGGTGGTCATAGTGAAAGGGGAAATAAGAGATTTCAAGAGTATATGTTCAGCTCCACTCCTGAGATAACAGCAGGAGAGACTGGACTTCCTGACCACACAGAACGTCGTGATACAAGCCTTATCATCAGTGGCCACACATGTTGCAAAGCTTAAAAGTACCACATTTGTAAGTGATAATGTGCCTGTGTTTCCTGCTTTATTAAAAGCTCTGGTATTAAGAATTCAGTACGTGTCCTGCAACCAACACCTTTGGATTCATCAATACTGTGTGAGGTTTTTCTACAACAGGCAGAAAGAAAAAATGGTACATGATATTCTCACCTAACCCATAGCAAGAGAAATGATCAATCAATTACAGGAAGAACAAAATAAAAAGCCTCAAAATATCAGTAAAGCTTCATCAGTTGATATTAAGGTATTTTGGAAAGGATGCACAAAATGTGAAATACCACAGGTTCATCAAGTATCACGTTACTACTAGAAAAAAAAAGGTTAAAGGTACTGCATTTCTGGCAGGTGTGTAGGCACATCTATTGTTCTAAAATCCTCTGAAATGCCAAGCGAAGCCAGGTTCATCAAGAAGTGTGTACAGGCAAGAGCTGAAGAACATGAATGCGTTAAAGGAAGCAGCAACAGCACCAGCTCAGCAGATTTTCAACCAGCACTGCACAATTACCCAAGAACTATTAAGAAAGGATCAGATGGTCTACGTGGAGAACTGATGTAAAATAAAGAGTAGAGTTGATTTTTATCACCTGAATTAGTTTCAGTTAGTCCTCCTGAGTCTGCCCACCTCAAGTGGCAGAAGCCCTCTGCAAAACACACTGGAAGGACACTTGTTTTCTGAGCAAGTTCCAGGCAGTTCTGAGTTTTCTGAGCAAGTTCCAGGCAGTTTGTGGCCAGTAGCTTCTGAGTCAATGAATGGCTGGGAGGTTGAAGGGAAACATCAGATTTGGACCTTAGCTTTTAGTATTCCTGAAAACTTACCAAAGATACAAAAAATAACTTCTGAATTTAAGTTATTGTTCTGAATCCCAGGTACAGTTCAAGATTACTGCATTTTGCTTAGTTTCTGCTGCTTTCAACTGAAAAGGTTCTTTTTACTTATTGTACTAAAGTATTGTATATCATTATGTAGCACCTATTTCAGTGACAGATTAAGCAGTTTCTATAGTGTAGCTTTCTTATGTAGCTGATTCCAAAATAATAAAACATCACAATGAAACAGCCTCAGGAGGAAGAGTTTTCCTCTTCCTAGTTTGCAAAATAATATGCTTGGAACTACTACCTAAAAGAAAAATGAACAGGAAAATATTTGGAAATAAACTGCTCCAATCTATCACCCTCATAAAATTATCCTCCATATAGACAAGCTTTGCTGGGCAAAAGCCTGGTGATAGCTTCAAGTGACACTGAAACCATACTGACAGGCAACAGCCATCTCAGATAGGATGAAAACTCTTCTGAGCTCCCAAAAGGATGGCCTTCAACACAAGCACCTCACAAATTAAGTCAAAGGAAGAAGTCTTATTAAGCAGACTGCCTGCTCAAAGGCTGCATGGGTGTACTATAAAGATTGAGATGCTTATTTTATACCACTGCAGCCACTGATAGTTCCTTCCAAGAGATAACACAAGTGAGAATTTCATCCCACATTTTACCATTCCTTTTTTTTTTTCCTTGCCCTAATTTTGAAGTTTAACTAGGCTGCACTCCAGGGAAGCATTAGTGCAATACACATTTCATACAGAAAAGCTAAAATGAAAGACTCCTGTTCTTTTCCTTCCCTCCCCCCAAATACAGTGGACCTCAAGCTCCATATAAAGAGGTAAAACTTGGCTAAGAAGTTCTCCCCAGGGATTGTTTAACATATTTGGAGCTACTTGCTACATATATACAGAACTCTCCCTGTAAGTTTCACAAGACAACTACTGCTTTCACAGACTTAAGTAAATATGGCATGGAAAACAAAATCCTAATTGTAAATTGGCACCAAACTCTAGGCTAAGGAGTCAAAGGTGTAATCAGCACAGGAAAGGAGTGTATCTGTGTCAGCACTGTTATTGGTCAGGGCTATCTGTGCTTGGGTGGGAAAGGCACAGAAGGAAAAAGGGGAGATGCTGGGAGTGAACTTGCAGAATTTTCCCAAACAGATGGAGAGCCACGAAGGAAACACAAGTTTCCCTCCTTGCTGGTGCTAAGAACAGCTTAATTTCAGCAGAGCAAATTATTTTATCTGGTAACATCACGTTTACTTGACATTATGAGGAAAGAACAATTCATGAACTAAGTATGGTTTATTCTAGGAGATTTTTCTCCAGGCATGAATTACAAAATATAACATACAGAACTTACATTATGTAAGATTAAACAGAGGAAACTATTCATTGTAATTCCTGGCACTTACAGAATAATTCCTTAGATACTACTCCTAAAAAGCAAGACCAGAAAATCCAGAAGTCACCAAATTAACTTGGTTCACACTCAGACCAGTGCAGGTTTGTATTCCACATAGAACTTAAAATACACATGCTGCATCCCAGCTAATGTGACTCCTTAATACTTAGCAGGCCCAGCACAAATCAAAGGCATAGGAGACCAGTAACAGTTCTTGCTGTGCAAATGATGCCATAAAGTATCCAACTTAAAACTTGAAACCATTCAAATTTATAAAACAGACGAAAAAACTGCCATAAGGTCGTTCAGCCTTGCAAAGGCTGTGTAAGCGCTGTTTGCATTGTGGCAGCTCAGCCCAGAGGAGGGGCCACTTCACAGCTCTGAAGTCAAACCAGTTTGGCCAGTGTGCATGCAAAGGCCTGCACTGGAGATGAACACCGGGCTACAGAAAGACACTAACAAATACTCTTTCACAGGGACTCATCCCTGCTGAAGTTACATGCCTGCATTTCAAACAGTCATGGAAATAAAAGCATCAACATCTCACCTTTGAATAATCCTTAAATGTCCCAAGCATTGATTAAGACCGTTGTGCCATTTGAAAACATTAACAGTTCTTTTTTGGTGTGTTAGCAAGAGATTTGTAAATGTAATGGGGAAAAAAAATACAGACATTTTATAGGGCAATTCTTGACACTTAGTCATTGCCAAGATATCACCCACAAGAACTCATAATACCTTCACAGCAGGGTTCCTGCTGCAGGTCAGACATCCACTTATGTAGCCACAGCCACACGAAACTGCACAGCACAAGAAAGTTGCTTGTAATTTTCCTAAAACTCATTACAAAAAAAAAAAACCAACACCCTACTTTTCATGCTTTGATATCCCGACAAAGAAAATGGCTTAAGTACATTCACTTACCCATTTGATTCAAATATTATGCTTCGATGGTATAAAATTTCAAGCTTGTTACAAAACTCAAACTGACCATATGATCTCAAGATCAAAATATTGGACTGACTTGGACAAAAAATGGCAAGGCAATACTATTTTTCAGACTATCATGTGCTTTTACCAAGTATGGCACTAACATATGGTGGAAGCAGCCTGGTCTAGGTCAATAAAGAACTGGTAGATTGCAGTTCTTCATTAATTTGTATACATAGGATTGTTGGATTGGTTTGTTTGCTTTTGGGATGCTGGTGTTGCTTAAAATTTAGCCTAGAATTTGTTCTAAGGCTAGATTTACACCTTTCCCTCCCCCCCCAGTCTATTACAGCTCCTGAATGGATGTTTATTTAGAGGAAACAAAGAAAAGCACTGGCAGACAGAAGACCTTTGGTATTCTGGTTAGACAAGATTGCCATTTGTCATGATTTAGAAATGCAATAAGAAAACTAGCCTTGCCTGCTCTCAAGCACAGAAAGGTCACACTTAAGGTACTGGCCAGAAATCTAAATTTCACAGCCAAGAAATAAAAAAATTACTATAAAAAATATTTTTGCATGCCTCATTTTTTATACTTTTCCTGAACTTCTTAGGGGACTTCATCCATATCAATATATGGTCATAATGCCGTAACTGTTCTTACTTAGATACTGAGAAATACCATTACCTTGAACAGAGTAAATACACCTTTTTCAAATGGGCATGTAGCAATAGGACAAGGGGCAGTGTTTTCAAACTAGAGCAGGGCAGGTTTAGATTAGACATTAGGAAGAAGTTCTTCAGCACGTGGGTGGTGAGGCACTGAAACAGGCTGCCAAGAGAGCTGCTGGAGGCCCCATCCCTAGAGACATTCAAGGTCAGACTTCCCGAGGCTCCGAGGAACCTGATTTCATGCTCACTGCAGAGGGGTTGGACTAGATGACCTTTGAAGTTCCCTTTAAACTAATCCCATTCTATGATTCTGTTCTATTCTAAAAGCTCGGTGAAAATTGCTTCATGACTGGGAAAAGGTCTTGATGTTGTGGTGTTACAGTGAGGATGCACAGGCAGGTGACTGCCAGAGGAGAGACAAATGTGACATAATTAGAAGAGGGAGGGGAAGGATTACTCTGGACTTCTCAGAACTCCCACTCTGTTACTACTCCCTTGGAGGTGTGAAATTGAGCTCCTCTCTAATGAAAAATAAATATATATAAAAGTTTATTTATATTCAGTGCTATGTACTACTTGAAGTATTTTAGCACTTTTCCATGCTTCTTACTGGAGATATATAAGTGAATACTAGAATATGTGTTCATCCCCATCTTCAGCTGCTTCTGCACTTTGAAGATACATTTATATGCATCAAGCAAATGTGGCCAACACACAGTACGTGAACCTTTTGCTTTTGACATTCTGCTATAAAAAAGATTTGAAGCTAGGAAAAATACATTGTGTTCCACTATGCAAATAGCAACTTCCCTGTATAATTATAGTACATTTTGCTGAGAATTGCATCATGACTAGGATACTACCAAAAGGACAAACATTTTACCACTATTCTTAGTTTGTTAGAAAGTTTTTCCCACATTACATAAACAAGTACACACCCACACATGGGCAGCAGCATCAATCTTTTCATTGTTTTTACTTTAGCAAAGGAACAGTTATTTTCTGTTTCAGTAGCTTTATTTTTGTAAATGTTATGAAACAGGTTTTAACTTTTCTCCTTTAGCTTTCTTCACTATAATTCTTCTCTTGAGTGCAACTGCTTTAACTTTCTGTAAAATAGCAATGAAAAAAAATCAACAAGCTGATTCCAAAATATCCTCAGAACTTCAGTAAAAGAATTAACTTCTAAATAGGCATTCAACAGACAAAAGAACTATTAAGGATTTTCTTATGATTTTTCATAAAATGGAAAGATGCACATCTAAGAAAAGAAATTTCTAGTTGCATGCAATAACCAGAAACCCTGAATAAAACACAGGAGACTACTGAAGAATCATCTGAACTTTACAAGTTCTTCCATAGGTTGGATAGGAGCATAAACTATGCAAAATTCTTCAGAACAGCTACAGCCTTAATAATTTTAGCTGTCATAGTCAGCCAGCTCAGGGTGACCACACCTCAGAACCAGTCACATTAGTCAAAAAAAAGGCACAGAACAGCTAAAACAACCACTAAGCACTCAAAAACTAACCTTCACATATTGATTTGCACTCTTGAATACAAGTTCCTGATTATACTTCAGAATTCAGGAGAATGACAAAACACATTTTGCTCCCATGTGCTCTTCTACTTGCTCAGTGCTAAATCTAAAAGAATGTATAAATGCTGTTAAGGATTGAGTTCCAGGCTTCCCAATCCAACCAGGCTGTTAGATATGCATATAAAACTCATCAGCTTCAAAAGAATTTATGCATATGTTCAAGAGCTACATTAACTGGAAACTAGAAGGCTGGGTCATAACCTCTTTGAAAGCCACAATCAATATTATCCAGCTTCCTCAGAGGGCCAGGGAGGACAGGAGATGAGGTCATGGTATTTTAGCTTTACAGGGTAGGAAAAAAAAAAAATCTTAATTTTCTTCCTAATATATGCTTTACAGTTATACAATACTAAATGCAAATTTTGAAAAAGAATCCTTTTATCTTAAAAAAGTATGGCTATTGCTTCTAATGAGACAACATTCAAAACATGTTTGTTTCTGAAAGCAATAAAATATTTTATTCCACACTGAGGCTTTCCTTTGTTTGCATATGCAAGCATTCATGCACATTTGGAGCCTGACCACAGCTATAATGCTAACACTACTGCTTGTATGCCCGTTGAGTAGCAGTTCTTTGTATGAAGCATCCTTGTGCTTGCCTGTTCCTATGATCAAGTTTATAAAAGAAACTGGTAAAACCCCACCTAATTTAAGTCAATATCCATATCCATCATCATCTGGGTACATGTCAAAACAAAGAACAGACTGAAATAATACCACTGAGAAGCTGAACATTAACTGACATCCATTGCTCTGTAACCCTGGCCTCTCAGCTGCCCTCACCACTGCAGCCCATCAACTTCTCCCGGTCAGCAGAGCTGAAGAGGGGAATCTGAGCAGGTGGGAGAGCAAATCAAAGACTGTTTACTCCAACGCCAAATTAAAAGAGACAAGAAACAATGAATCCTTGGATGATGAAGCATAAAGTCCTTCAGGAGACAAGTCTCCTCGGATAAAGCCTTACCTTTTAAACAGCCAGCTGGAGAAGGAATAAACCAGCATCGATTCACCTGTTAGGAACACGCAGGTAATGCACTGCTCCTCTTATCTTCCACCTCATACAACTATTATTTTGTCTTCACCAATGATGGTTTGTTGGGGGACAGTAGTTTTAAAGAGAAGATAAAATATGCAGTATTTATCACAGCTTAAAATTTACATAGAGACAAGATCTGCCAGGTACAATGAGCATTACACACTCCTTCCTGGGGTTGACTTGATCTGTTTACACCCTGTAGATAAAGTAAATAGTTGTGTCCCCACTGTAGTTTGCATAGCTTACATATTCTGATTACTTCACAATTGAAGTGCGTGCTTTTTTGACCTGAGAATGTATTTGGTCTACACAAATATACAAATGAAGAGGAGGTGCTGCTGCTGTAGGCATATCACTTCCTATGAGACCTGTGCTTTGCTCAGGCATTTTAGACATCACCCCTCACCCATGCCTCCCGGCTGTCCAAGTCAAACAAGCTATACCGGTAAAGAACACATTTTGCCTATAACTACACTTGACTTTCTTCCAGTGCAGGTGTACTCTCAAAATCCTTCTTCATGCCCCAACCAATAACACCAGCAGACATTTGGAGGAGAGACTAAACATCCTCGGGTGACGCCCAACGTTTCCACCGGGTGATTCAGACATTTCCTCCCGTGGCACGGTAGGCTCCTACACCTAAGCTTCCCTGAAAAGCCTGATTTACTGGGATTGCAGAAATCAAAGATATGGCACGTGCAGGGGACCATGCCGCCACCTCCCTCCTGCTCGGGAGCCTGTAGAAGACAGCAACCAAGGCAGAGCGGCTGCTCCTGTCCAGAGCTCATCTCCAGGGGCTCTAGGGGAAGCAGCAGCAATTAGGTTCAGGACACAGACTAGCCACCAGACCTGAGCTGCTCGGGAACACTCCATGCCAGCACACCACAGTAACCAGAACTGTAGTCTCTGGGGTCAGAACCAGCCCTCAGATCTTGTCTGCCTCCCACCTAGTTACCCCTGTAGTGAACCCAAAGCTTAATTAGCCCGAAGCACGTCTTCCAGAAAGGCATCTGGTTTTAACTTGTGTATCTGACAAGAAAGAAAAATCAGTTATTTTGCTCAGTAATTTGTTTCAATGGCTGATCACGTCCATTGTTAAAATGCATGTCCTTTGACTGTCTGAAACCTCCTAGCTTTAACACCCATTTATGTTTCCAATTATGATTATTAACCTTTTGCTGTTAGATTATAGCTCTCTTCTCCCCCTCCTTTTTTAAACTTCATTAGCTAGATATTACATTTGCCTCCTGACCTTCTAAGAAACTAAAAAATAAATTCCTTATATCTCATTATTAGAAATCTTTTTTCCAGTCTTTAAATACCACATGTCTTTTCTGCCTTTCTAATTTAGAAGGGATATAAGGGCCTAATCAAGACAATGTATGTACAACTAATCAAAAGATCTAGGGTTGTTCTTAAAATCTTGATGAGGATGAGAAAGCACACAGAACGTTATTTGGCTCTTCATTCCCCAGCAAATAAAAAACCATTTGTCATTTAATAGTGTTGCATGTTTAAAACGTTTAACTTTTTAATGTCTATCTTTTAGAAATTCAGAGGATATTTTCATCCTTAGACAACAGACAGAATGCTAGTTAGTACTCATTATTTGATCTAAGAGAGGAAAAAAATACACAAAATCATTCATTTATTTACAGTCTCCAGACAGAAAAGCTATAATAAAGCTCTTGTTTTATAAATATTTAATTAGTTTAATAACAACTGGAATAATTTCATCCCACATAGTTTGAGCTACCTTTGATTGAAAACCTCAAGGAGAAAAAAACGCTTGTTTTTCTTGTAATCCATTTTCTTTGCTTTCTCATTCACAAAGACAGGGGTGGGGGAAGCCACAGCAGGATCATTCAAAATTAGGTTGTAAGAACCAAACTGAGAGCACATGGCAGAAACATTATGTCCTCTTCTACATAAAATTAGCTCCTTATCACTGTGTTGCATCCACTGTAATCCTTGAATACCCTTGAGCAAAGAGCAGTATTGATTCAAGACAAATTATCTGACCCAAGGGACTGTGCAGAAAAGAGTGGGGAAGATGATACAGCCTAAAACCTGAATGGGTTCATCTTTATCACCTACTAATTATGACCATTAGTGTGAAAAGCTGCTCCCTTCCATGCCTTTTGTCTCAAACACCTTGCTCATTCTCCTCCCCTCAGGCTCAGAAACAGCAAATCACTCGTCTCATGCTTTACAAAGAACACATTTGGGAAGCAGCAATGAAAGACCTCAAATAAGTGCCACTCCTTCGACTCCCTCAACACTGTCCTTTGTCTCGCTTTAACTTCACATGCAGACTCAGAGGAAGTAAGATCCATCCATATCTAAACTGCTGAATACCTAAAATGCTGAAAAGCGTTGCCCACCCTTAACCTCTCATAAACACACTCCGTATACTTCAAGGATTGTTGGGTTGCCTGATGGATGAGAAACTCAAGGCTTAACTGATTGCCATTAAGCAAGTAAGAACTTGCAGACATTTCCCAGCTCCAACATGTTGTACCTCTACTGAAAGTGAAAGCTGCAGTTTACCCTCTTTGGGGCTTCATTTACCGCTTCGTTTCTAATTCCAGATAATCAACTTCCAACAAAACTTGAAAGCCCTTGCTCTCTCACCAGGCAACAAAGGCAGACAGATTGTCCTCCTGTACCGTACACATCTGCTTTGTAGCACAACTTCTTTTAGCAGATTGTTGCTTAAGAAAAACAGACTGGCAATGAGAAACAGATCAGCAGCTTGACGTTTGTTCTACTTGTGTAACCTTTCACAAACAGCCTCACATTTCCATGAAGGCAACAAAACGTCTGCTCTATGCAAATACAAACAGTAGATAATCCAAAAGCTGCAGTGTTGTTCAAAAGATGGATGAATGGGTGCTGTGAAACTGAACTAGATTGACATTCAGATACTCGGTTTTGAAATAGTTTTTTAGAAATTAAAAACAAAAACATTTCATATTTAGAATCACAGAATAGTTTGGGTTGGAAGGAACCTTAAAGATCATCTAGTTCCAACCCCCCTGCCACAGGCAGGGACACTTCCCACTAGATCAGACTGCTCAGTGCCTTGTCCAGCCTGGCCTTAAACCCCTCAGGGAGGGAGCATCCACAACCTCTCTGGGCAACCTGTTCCAGTGTTTCACTACCCTCACCGTAAAGAACTTTTCTTATATCTAACCTGAATCTACCCTCTTCCAATTTGCATCCATTAGCAAACTAGCATTTAATATTACTTATATAATCAACAAAGAAAGGCCATCACCCCCTCTCCTAACAGCATTCCCTACTAATAGTCTACCAACACAAAATGCTACTAGGATCTTCTGGTAGGTTCTGATGCTATCTTTTGGTGACACAGCCAAGTCACTCCATCAGCTAGCTTCTTCAGAGTGGATTATTCCCATTTGTTTCCCCTGGCCCAAATCAACTGGAAATGGTGCATCTTCATCGCGTTAATTCCCTGCTAGTTTAACCCTGTGATGCAGTTGGCCACGGAGTGATTTCTGAGTCAGAGGGTATACAAGAGAAAGGCGGAAACCCAACTAGGCAAAGCAAGTCTTTTCAGGGCAGCTTTGTCACTAGGGTGGCCTGGCTGTCCTCATGCTAATGGCTTCACACATGCACTTGCCAAGAACAATGCCCAATGTGTGTAACTACATCAGTTCCCACAAGTGACAGAGATAAGACTGTATACAGAGAAAAATTACTCTTGTTCCATTGTTCCACAATGTCAGGGCATGGTGTTAAACAACATAGTAGGAGGAAGTCAGAATTGCTTTAGAACACAGGAAAACACTTGGAGAAAAAGGGGAATCAGACTTGAGAGGGGCAATGCAAGTGTTGCTGCTCAGAGCACTCACGTCAGAAAACTCCTCAAGGACCAGGGTCATGGGTTACGAGAGGACAATAATAACCTCCCAATTCTCACAATTTTCTGACCATCCTTTGAAGGAGCACTAAGCAATGACAATAATACTCAGATCTGACATTCTTTATGGCTGAACCTTGAATTGTGTATTTTGAAGAACGTATTTTGGGCAAATAGAGAACTTAGGAAATAGAATGAGACGAACCATGCTCAAAGAAACCCTTTTGCTTGTAAATATTTTTTAAATCTTCAAAGAAGGACCTACTTCAAATGCATTGCTGTACTCCTACAATTACTGAAACTGGATGCTGTAGATACCTACAGGGACTGTAGGTATCTGACGCTGTTTTTCAAGAATATGACAAAGAAAATATTTAACCTGTTTTGCAATATAGTTTATAATACAGGAACTGCCCCTTCCCTACTATACTTCCTCATGCTATAGCACAGATTTATTATGATAAACTATCATGCACACAGAGAAGTGGAAATTCACTCTATTTTCCTACTGATGGTGTCATGGCAGTGAAGCTGAAAACTTTGAATTAATCTATCTAGATTTTCAATACATGTAAAATATCAAGCTCTCAATTTACTCAGTCCACTAATTTTTTTATGAAACAGTAACAAACTCTCCCTCCTGCCCTTCAGAACCAGTATAGTCAGGGTGAGAGGTTACGGACAGAGCAAAACCAGTGAACTTCCACACAACGGAGTTCAACAGGGAAAAGGGAATTGGTAATTCCACAGCTTTCTGAAAAACTCCTAATCTTGCTTCTAGCTCTTTAACTATTTTTAGGAGATGTGGTAGTTTTTCATAGACCTCTCTAAGACACGGTGATGCACTAATACTTGTCCTGTGTCCAAACATTACAGTTCCACCACTGATCACATACTGCATTATCGACTGCAAACTTTTACCACAGATGGGAAAAGTATGAGCTTTTTCTTAAAAAAAAAAAAAAAAAAACATGAAAAGGAAACATGAACTCTAACTTGTTGGAAGGCACTGCTATGAAAGTGAAATTTTCATAATCCATACCAGTAGAATTTGGCTTCAAACCACAGCCATCCAAATTTGTACTATTTTAAATCAGCATGCACATACATGAATAACGTTCAAAATTTAAGGAGGGAAATGGGGCCACTCTTGTTCATGCAATATGGGTAAGAACTGGAATAGCCATCAGAATCTAAATTAAAAAACATGGTCTTGGAAAAACAGAACTGGCACTGCACTGACATCCTCTAAGTCAAAATGAAAAAAATCAATCTGCCCTTAACCTGCATTTTTTCTGTTACAAATTGATCGCATGTGGAAAGGGCAAGTCTAAAACATGTGCTCCCTCCCTGCCACTATATCCTCCTTGCAAAACTCACTCTTCAAAGTTAAATGATTTGTGACAACATCTAATCCATAAAAGTAAAAAATTCAGGAAGAAATCCTGTGAGGAAGATACTGAGTTTTTTGATGCTTCAAAGGGTGACTCAAAAGGATGACAAGCTGTCCAGCTCATTTTATCATCTTTCAGCCAGTTTCTCTCTCTGGTAAAACTTTAGGGTGAGCCCTGAGGAGACAGATGGCAGCAGAAACGAACCATTTTGCCAAGAGTCCAACTAAGGAACTTGCTGTAGCCTTCAGCTGTTTGCCGGCAGCTGATATGGGTATGTAGTCACTGCCTGCCTTTTGTTTTTCAGAACAAGGAGAAAACATTTTTCCCCTCCCTTGTCTGGGAAACAGGAAATAGGTTCTTATAAAGACTCTCCCATATACAGACTCGTCGGGGAAAAGGTGGAGTTTGGCAACATGAAGATTTGTTCTTCAAATGCAAACCAGTAATTATTCTAAGGTAAGCGACAGGATGGCTGGGCTTAGTAATGTTTATTCACCCTGGTGCCACCGTTTTCAAATGTATTCACATTTTATGAAGACTTACCCACAAATGAAAAAGAATCAGTTATTTTTACCTGAGTTTTCACATGGTCACATCCTTGCACAACTCTATTCACCTTTACAGAGGCAACAAATGTAGAGAATTATGTCTTTGTTAATAACTGTACAAGTTAATCAGTTCTTATACCCCTTATGAATCAGCTGGACATTTTAATCCCTGTTTTATAAATGAGACGATATTGGTTCAAGTGCAGAATATAGCTCTCCAGAGAACATTAAAAGTTCTACACCTCCACATCAGAAATACAAGTTAGGAGCAACACTCTAATTCAGGAGGTGGGAAAAAAAATCATGAGGACAGAAAAGAATGTGGGTTTTCTACAAATGTCAGTAACTTGATAACTGTAACTTGTGAATCTGCAAGGACAGATTTTCTTGGTGATGTAACGTATCCTGTGTAGTAAAGGGGAAAAATTAGCATGAACACAAAGAAGGCTCCCTACTGAAAAAATTCTGAGATCTGGTTTTAAGCTATTTGTGTATGAGCTACTAAAAAAGGATATCCTAAAATAACTTACTATGCAAAAAGTATGTGACTTTTTTTTCCTCTCTAGTCAGAGTCTGAATGTTCCTACATTAGGAATCCACAGTCTGTTCTACTGAAGCACCATAGAAGGCCTATCTAGCCACTGTGGGGAAAACAACCAACCTAACCTTATGAAAAAAGTTTAACAAACTGAAGTGTGGGAGTGGCTGTGGATGGTACAGAAGATGGTGAAGAAATACAATCATGATTGCTTACTCTCAGTGGTACTAAGCCATAGATAGTTTGCCTTCTGTTTTTCAATGGGAAGTCCTAGTCTACTTCTAAAATGCAAATTTTTCAAGAGGTTACTCTTTGTAAGATGTTCTAAACTTAATCCAGACTTAGAGCTTTTTAAAAGCTTTTCATCACAGAGATGGCACAATTTGGTATTAAACTATCAATCGCTATCTAATTTAATGTACTCAGTATTCAGCTCTTACAGAGTTTATGCTGAAAAGCTGTAATGTTCATGGAGTGCTATTAATCAGCAGCTCTCAAAATGGTTTGAATCGTATTTTTCTTTTCTGTATCTTGTGCTTGTATCACATACTCCTCCATTACAGCACACATACCATGACTTCCAATTCATACACGTACCCTGACACGTCTCTGTCTGCTGGTTCCCCTCCCTTCCTCAAATGCCAAAATCAACAGGCTCTCCTGCCTTACTCTTTGCTAGAGCTTCCTACCTTTTCCTCTCTAATTTTGAGCCCAGGATCCACTTTCAATGACAGTGGCAAGGAGCACACCATGTGGTTATCTCTTTTCTAGAGGAGGTGACAGGTCAGGAATCTGGGATGGGCAAGCTCTACAAGAAATAAACTCCTCCCAGCACAAACTCCTCCAACCTTTGGGTACAGGATCCTGTTCACAACATTTCCAAACCAGCATTTTTTGTTTAAACCATTCTCTGAAGCACAAAAAGTCCCGTATAGCATGAAGGGTCACTACAATCAGCACAAATAGAAGAAATGCTCCTTTGGCAATGTGGTTCATTTTATGTAAAATGTAAGCTGCACAGTAAATGCCTGGGTAACTCCAGACATCTCCAGTATGACCTGGCATTGATGCAGTGCAGAGCTACAACCAGCCTCCCCTCCATTACACACTAATTTGGTATATTGTCACATTATCTGCCTTCACAAAGAGCATCTAACATCCATACTGCTTAGTATTAGGAAGCTAGACTGGTTGAGATTCAGTCTCTCTCAAAAAGCCTTAGCCACAGACCAACAACCGCAAAATCAATTTTTTTAATGAAAAGATGGAACAAACCTGCAAAAAAATTTTTTTCCAGTTCCTTAACAGTTACCTTAATTCCTGCTTGTTGTGTTGAGACTGAATAGACTTTAAGAACTGAAAAAGTGTTTTTAACCATCTTAGCTATCCTGAGCATATTACAAAACACAGTATATAACAGTATTTATATTTAAATATATAGTCAATGTTGTTCCTCATTAGAGTGTTCTATGAGCCATCGCTCATTACAGAAAAATCCCCTAACAAGCTCCATGAAACCAACTTACAATGAAAAGCTGATTAAATTTCCCTCAGCAAATCACCGTGTTACTGCAGCAAGAATATACTTCTAATTAAAACTGACTGGCAATCTGAAGACTTGTCTTCAAAAAGAATAGGTTCTACACCTTTGAGTAACATAGCTGCACAACTGCCATGAAATAAAACTCCCAACCCAATAAAACCTGACATGCACTTAAAGTCCATGTGGTGCTGCCAGCTAACATTCTGCACTAGGATTGTTCCTGCCAATGCAGGTTGTTTAATTATCTTTAGCATCCATTGGCATTGCTGCTGCTCTCTGACACAGAGCAAGTTAAAGAAGCTACAACAGGAGCAAGTTAAAGAAGCTACAATCTCTTGCAGCTGAGCCACCAGCAGGAAGCTTGTTCATCCTGCATCATTGGCAGGACAGAGCTTTGGGAATAGAAGATTTTCAAGAATCACCAACAGGTTTTGCTTTGTTTTCCTTTCTCAGCTTTAGAGCTAAGGGAGGGAGGTGGCATGAATGGTGCCAAAAACTCCAAAAATCATCTGAAGAGGTTTTTTTTGTTCTTTTTTCTGGCCCCAGGTTGTTAATGGAATAACATCTTCGTAATACTCAAAATCCTAATAGGAGCACTTATCACCACCTGAGATTCTGTGTAAAAGCAAGACAAGAGTTTCCTTGAATTTGCGCCACAACATTGTTTTATATCAAGAGGCAAGACATTTCCAGTAAGTAAATACATACACGAGGAGGTGGGGGAAATAAAAAAAATGAGAAAAGAATACACACAAACAAGTGTTGAAGCAGCACATTCTGGAGTTCTGAATTAAACTTTAGCTTCTGTTAGATACTAATGAAATATTTATGAAGAGTTACTGTTGGCTGCACACAGATAAGCTACTGGAACAAACATATATTCCTACAGGTTGTTTTTTGATTTAAGTATTTCCAAAAAGGTAGGAGACTATATGATCAGGCCAATTTTAAGAGTACATATTAAAAAGAGCATCTTTCTACATTTTTATTTCTCAACTACTTTTTCACATAAAGGTTTTTTTCTTGCTAGAATATCATCTGTCATAAAATACTATAGCCTCAGAATTACACTACAGGATTATTCTACACTAAATGGTCCACTGAATAACTGACTGATCAAGAGGTTATGGCCTCAAAAATATTTTATATTTAAATACTTATTTTCTTTAAGTTATCTACAGCATTCACCATGAGGAAGGCCCAGTTCCAAATCCATATTTGGTAACAGCTCTATTAATGTAACAACAGTGACTCACAGTGCAAGTTCTAATGAAAACTTCTATTTAGAAACTTTATGTTTATTAAACTTTCCCCATATAAGGCTTACAGTTTAAGTCTTTATGAATACACTGTTAATGAATATGAAAATGCTTAAACTATTTTTTCCTGCTCACACTTTAAGAAAAAAAAAAAAAAAAAAAAAAAAAACCCNNNAAAAAAAAAAGAAGAAATCCCAAAGGAAACACGTATGAGGCCATAAATCTTGTGCTAGGGCACAAATGCTACCAGAACAGCCAGATTGAACATAAGAGACTATTTGTGAAGATGTTGACCATCTCAAAAGATTCAGAATTACAATTCCAGAAGTGGGTCAGTATTCTACGCCATATTTCCAAATTGGCAAAAATGCTGTCATTGTGTTTAATGTGTTCGTGAATGACAACATTTGCCACATTTTGCTTGTCCTCAGTAGCTCTTTTTTCTCCATATGTACCCAGCAATGAGAAAATCCTTGGATCTCACTCTACATCCAAATACATCACTGAAATGATTCCTGCATTCTAAGAAAAAAACCCCAACATGAATCCAGAATAAGGGGTAACTTAATGATATATGAGAAGCCACCTCGCTCTGTAACAGAAGCATACTTGAAAGAAAATCACTGTCAGCTTCAGGACACAGAAGAGCAAACCTGTAACTGAACTACAGATGAGAACAAAGGGCTACAGCTGACCAGGAAAGTACCAAGATCACCTCAAATTGGGCAGAGCTGCAGTGCTGACACAGTGCATTTTGGAATACTTTTACTGACACCATAAAGCATTCTAAAGAAGACTATCCAAAAATGTTTTCCAAATCCAACAAACACTCAAGTGGATAATCTACATTTTTGTCCTTAATCTGGTAAATCTGTACCGTGCCTTGCAAGGATAACAGTCTGTATTGCTATCCTTAGGCTTTTCATTTTTTTTCATGATACAAACTGTGGCAATTTGGGAGGACTGTAAAGCAGTTCAGACAGCTGCTTTTCTTCAGATAAGACATTTGGTAGTTCATATTACTTCTGCCTGCCAGATGAGCTACTTCAACAGGCTTTCATGAGCTGTTTGTCACATCCTTTAATGCTATTTTTCCTGCAGTTGCAATGATACTTGATAAAAAGAGCCTTCTGAAGCTGACCTAAGCTCTTTCTGATTTCTACTTTTTTGGGCAAAACAAATATAAGATACTACTTATCCTCCTTGGCTTGCTTTGCATCAGCACAAGACAGAACACAAGAAAAATAAATTCTTTTTCAATTTCAGTGCTTGGCTCAAAATCAAGGCTCATTAGTTTTAAGTAGTGACTTGGAGCAGAGGAAACAGATCCTGGGGCCAACAGCATTTTATCAGAGTCAGTTGAGCACCCATTAATCATTAAGATTATCTTAAGTATTTTGTCCCTGTCCAGTTTGAATTTGTTTCAAGGTACTGGTTTCTTCTGACTTTGGTTATATATAATCACCTTTCATGTACACACAGTCCTGAGATGAATGCAGAGAAAACCAACCAACCAACCAACCAACATTTCCAAGCAGAGCAGACCTCAAAGAGCATTTTCAGAAGGGCCCAGGGCACCACTGGGCAGGTGAAAAGAGATGTCAAACCATTTGAATTTTCAGTTGGAACACCAACATCACAAGTAAACCACAAACTTTTCAAGGAAGTTAAACAAGTGCTCTTCAGCAGCATAGGCACTGCCCAAGCTGCAAACCTCCATCTTTGAAGCTTTCATCCCTGACAGATTTGAATACTCAATCTAGCTACATTCCTTTGGCATTTAAAAAGTCCCAGGAAAACACGCCACACAGAACTTATTCAGCAGTGCAGAGTCAGATATAGTAATGATGAAAAGATAAAAATTATTCAATTAACATTTAATCACCTTGCTCTATAATCACCGAGTTAAATGGTGCAGCTGACACTCCTGAAGGACAGGATGCCATCCAGAAGTACCCAGATAAGCTCAAGAAGTGGGCCCACAGGAAACCCATAAGGACTAATGAGCAAGTGCATTGTCCTGTCCCTGGGTTGGGACAACCCCCACCATCAATGCAGGCTGAGGGATGAAGGGTTTGAGAGCAGCTCTCCTGCAAAGGGCTTGGGAGTACCAGTGGATGAAAAGCTGGGCATGACCCAGCAATTTGCACTTGCAGCCCAGGCAGCCAACTGTATTCTGGGTTGCATTAAAAGAAGTGTGGCTGGCTGGTCAAGGGAGGTGATTCTGTCCCTCTACTCTGCTCTGGTGAGATCCCACCTGGAATACTGCATCCTGGAGAGGCTGAGGGAACTGGAATTGCGCAGCTTGAATAAAAGGTTGCTTACTGCTCTCTGTAAATACCTGGAAGGAGGCTAAAGGGAGTCTCTTCTCACATGTAACAAGCAACAGGACTACAGCAAATAGCCTCAAGTTGCATCGGGGAGGCTTACATTGGATATTAAAATTTTTAAACTGAAAGGGTCATCAAGCACTGCAACAAGCTGCCAAAGAAAGTGGTTGAAGCACCAGGATTCCTGGAATTATTTAAGAGACAGGTAGACATGGTGCTAAGAGATATGGTTAAATGATGGTTCCAATTAAAGTGAGGCTGATGGTTCTGAAACTGAACAACCTTCTAACAAAGGTGATTCTGTATTTCTATTCAGTCCTGAAGTCCTCAGTGTTAAGAAAGACAAAGACCCATTGGAATGGGTCCAGAAGAGGACCACAAAGATGATCACAGTGTTGGAGCACCTCTCCTATGAGGACAGACAGAGTTGGGGTTTTTCAGTCTGGACAAGAGAAGGCTCTGGGAAGACCTTATAGTGGCCTACCTGTGCCCGAAGGGAGCCTGTAAGAAAGACATTTCAGCAAATTCTGTTGTGATAGGACAAGGAGTAATGACTCTCAAATAAAAGAGGGCAAATTTAGACTAGATACAAGGAAGACTTTTTAAGCATAGTCAAACCCTGGAACAGATTGCCCAGAGACATGTTGGATGTACCAATCCTGCAAACACTCAAGGTGCCAGGTTGGATGGGGCTCTAAGCAACATTCTCATTGCAGGGGGCTGAATTAGGTGATCTTTAAAGGTCTCTTCAACCCAAACTATTCTGTAAGTTTCAACAAGTAACCTCTCACACACATTGTTCAGTTTCCACTACTAGGTGTTTGGGATGGCTGCTAAGCAGGAGAGTTGCAGAGATAATTACTTAGTCTTAACAGCATTGTTCAGTTTTCAAGCTTCTAAACCTGTACTAATTTAGAAAACAGTGTAGAACAAGGGTATGCCTTGCCAAAATTGCCATGCCAAGCAGAAGAGAGGGGCAAAGCATCATGCTGCTCACCAATCAGGGTTATATGAAATCCCAATTAGAGTATAGTTTTAGCTAGTAGGCTGTTTATTAGTATATCCCATGATATTTGAAGCAAGGTCAGCAAACTGTCAATCACCCAAAGGAGCTCCTCACTTCTGCAATTGCACAATCTACTTAACACTGCAGCAAAGCTTTTCTAGAATGGACACGGCTTCTGTAGAGGCAAACCATGGGAATGGTTCTGTCTACACCACTACAAAGGTTGTAGAAATGCCTAGGCCCATACACTATGATTTTTAAAAACACAGGAAACTTAGATCACATCAAAGTTGAAGCTGCATACTTGTTTTGGGCGAGCTGAGGTCATATCTTGCAAAACGCGTGCTTGGATTTACACCCTTCCTTAAACTTCAGTCATTAGGAAAAAAAGAGGAAATGGATATTTAATAAACATTTGTTATTTCATGCCTTACCAGTGCACAAAGGCTACCAGTATCTATACTATCAGTAATTCCAAATGCTAAAGGGATGAGAAAGAAAAAAAAAAAAGGCAGAGAAAATATTATGCTGAAACTGTTACAGTGCCAGTGCATTTTTCACTGTCAAGAAGCACAGCACCAAGCAAATAAAGTCATATCTCCCAAGTTCAGATGACCTTCCAAAGGGATAATTTACAAAAAAGAAACTTTGCAATGCAAAGAAATATAATCAGCACACTGCAGGTTAGCATATAACAGCAAAGCTGACTTAACATTGTTAAAGAGATGCTGGCAGGTAAGATTTCTACCTCAGTCTCAGCAAGATAAGGTAGGATTCCTAACTCTGCATCCTCTGGTGAGTCTTAGATACCTTTGTCTCCACAACATATACAATCACTACCCACTTCAAAATGCAAGAGCAAATATGCCCATGTCCAGCAAGACCTGCTCGGAGAATATATATGAGTTACTGTTTCAAAACAAAACTCTGGATTTTACTTGTTTCCCGTTTATTTGTGTACAATTCTTACACTTGCATCATCTGAGATATAACCAAACAAGAGAAAGGCTGGTCAGAAAAGCATTTTCCTTGTATTAGGTTTGAAAACATTTCCAAGTATCTTAGCTCTGCTTGCTCCTTCCTCCCCATGAGTTTACAAGTGCAAGTCAGATCCTGATCAAATAATAGTCAAAGAAGATCTAATTATTGCAGTGATTTTTGCTATAGTTCCCTGTTTACAGCCAAATGAAGAACAAGAAACAGTATTTTCCTGGAAATGGGATAATTTATCTGCAGTTTTGGGGAGTACTTTATGGTGTCAAGGAGAACCATTAAAAGGAAAACCAAGCATCTGCATGCAAAAGAGGTAAGGGTCTACACCATAAAACCTGTGCTTCTTCAATCACACTTTTATTTAAGATAACAGCGCCATCTAAATCAAAACCACTATCAAAGCCTGATAAACCAACTTATGAGAAAATGTTAGGTGTAATTAATTTACTTATGATCAACTGAATAGAAGAAACAGAAGTGGCATTTTCAAGAGTTAAAGGCTTAAACAGAATTCCTATCTCCTTCACAAATGCTGTTCCCCCTTTAAGGGGAACTTCCCACAAATTCAATAGCTCCAGTTTACAAAATAACATTCAGCACAATAGGGAAGTACCAAACAAAATTACTTTTGATGGAAAGAACTCCCTCCTATTGGTCTTGATGCACAGCTTCTGTTCTAATATTATTCAACATTTACCATGATACCACCTTGTCTTACTCAAGAGTTTATAGCCCTGTTCTGCCATTACATTCCTGAACAGTGATCACCTAGAGATGCTCATGTTTGGCTGTACCTTCGAATAAGTAAGAGCAGGTGGGTTTTCATGCACTAAAGTGTAAACAGTAATCCTGCAGTAACTATGTCCTCACAATGTGTGAATATCTGCTACAGCAGTGTTTGGATTTGTCCTACAACATTCCATCCCAATTAGCTCCCCTCTCCTGAAGTGACCTGCGCAACAGGCTGCTGCTCCACCTGACAAACAGAACATACTGTCCCAAACTAAAACCCCTAAAAGATCAAAACAGGCTTTTCTGCTGACATGCCAAAAGTTTAGGCTAAACACAAAAACATACTTGAAGTTATTTTTCTATTAGCCCGCGTTATTAAACCAACTAGGCAAGAGATAAACATGAAAGGAATTTCTTTAATTAGATAAATTAACTCCTCAGCAGCTGTTGTTTAACAGAACAAAGCACATCAGCAGGTTAGAATCAGATAATATTGGAGTCTCCTACAAACTCAGTTTAAAACTTCTTTTTCATGTAAGCATTTGTGTGCCACTGGTTTTACTCATTGTAATACAATACTTCCACTTAAATGCTGTCTGTAAAATGTAATGCCAGGTATGCACTGAGCCACAACAAGTGAAATTCCTTAAAATGATTATGCAGCATCTTGCAAGTTAGAACAAAGCAGAACAGATGCACAGGATGATCTTGCACAACTTATTTCCCTGAAGTTCTGCACCATGCATTCATTTTTAATAAATGCCAAATCAATTTAAGACTGCTCTTCCCACAACTACAAAATAAAAAATTTCTTTAACATGAGCAATATTCATTACATTTGGCATTTCAGCACCATTTCTTAATTGACTCTCCAAATTTTTTATAATCTCCAAGAGTCAAAAACCTCTGCCAAAAAAATAAGTTAGAAGAATATATTATCTACTACAAACTCAATCCCATTGAGTGACAAACATATCTTACAGCTTAAAAACAAATTCTGTAAGGTAGTAACTTTCAATAAGGTTTCATTTTGTATGCAGCTAGATAATTCTTTTATTAAAGTTATGGTAGAAAAGTACTCATATGCCAGGAATATGTTAGCATCCATCTACTTTGCCATTAAAAAATATAATCCAAATTTAATTAAAAAATTTTAACAATCAAATTTAAACATATATTGGCAAAACAAAAGGGCCCTGCTAAGCTGCATTATGCAAGCTGGTGCAGGCAAAACCAGTGCAGACCAGCTGAACAACACCAACGAAGTATTTCCTATCTGATCCACTCGCAGTGCTATGTCTCTCTTGTGAAGGGATTGCTAATGAAGTGTGCATTGGACCTTGAGTTTAAGTAGGCAGTTTTGGACTAGCCTGCACACTTGTACTGTGAAATATACCCAGCCTTTTCAGGAATGCAGCAGCTCACAATGCTCACTCAGGACAGTCTAAAGCACCAGAGAAGGGAAATGACACTCCTGAGACCAACAACTTTCTCCATTTGTCAAGTCACCTGCCAGACACTAATGAACAGTTGACACAGCCCCATGGAAGTACAGGTCCTCTTCAGTTCAGGTATGCTGTGCTGGGAAATAAAACTTACACTGGACAAAGACATACAAGAACCTGCACTAGGGAAAGCAAATGTAATTGTAAAAAACTTTCACTTATTTTCAATTCATCACACAAGGAATATCTAGTTAGCTATTATCTTTACAGCAATTACACATTCTCTGCTACTGAAATTATTTCTCAGCAGTGAGGAAAAAAATATTTTTAAAACTACAAAACCAGTAAAATAACTCAGAGTAATGTGAAGCACTTGAAACAATATAAACTAATTTTTTTAAACCTGACCAAATAAAGTAATTTGTATTACCTACCAGAGAGCATCACATTTAATGAGTTCAGCCCTTGTTTGTATCAAAAGCATAAAGAATTTATTGGCAAATGCTTTAAGTAATTATCACACAGTTCCTAATGCCTTGGGTTGTTTTACTGTGCAGATCCACTTAATTTTAAACACACAGACAACTCCAAGCTGCCCCCATCATTTGCTTTAAAAGCAAACCTAACAAAATGAAGGAGAAAGCTGAAAAGCTAACAAAATGTAGGAGAAAGCTTAATAGCTGTATATTTCATACGCTGCCTTCCACTGCTTTTTTTGAGACAAAAGACTTGGTCATTATTTCACGTACCCCGTCACTAAAAAGAAAAACACAGGCTTCCGTTTTCACAGTCTTAATTAATGATGATTCAAAATGAAGATTCAAAAGAGGATGCAGGCTCTTTCTTACCCATTCAGCGTGTACGAACCATTCCTCTTGAGTCTCATTCTTGCAGATAAGAATCTTAATAAAAAATCCAGAATGAGGTGGCTTGTCCTCTGCTAGCCCAGAATACAGGCACCTGTTTGGTGGTTATGCTTTTTGTTCGCCAAGGGATCTCTTTCCTGTTTCTCTGAGTCATCAGTGAGGAACAATGCGACACCACCACCAGAGCCACGGAGCAGGAAGCCCAGAGGAAACTGCCTGCAGCCAAACAAGAGTCTGGAAGTGTAAAACCTCCCCAATACACCTCTAACAATATCTTGCAGCACACCAAGGAAAAGTAGCAAAAATTCACAGAGAAGGGGTTTTTGATCAATACCATAACTGCTCCCTGTGTGTGCAATAATAAATCTTTAAGAGAGATGTATTTAATTTCTGAGATGTTCTTTTCCCAATTAGTCTGAAAGCTGTTTCAGATCTATTCCCTCCTCCTCACAAGCCCTGCTGTGACCACCACTCAAGTATTCAGCACTAACCCCCCCAGAGCACAAGGCAACTAAACAAGAAGCACTAAATAATAATTACTTGGACATTTTCATGGTTTTCTCCCCTTAATATGACATCGGAAAGTACACATGTGGAAAGGGACTCACAAGTAGTGGTTAAAAGGTTTATTTTCCTCGCAGAAAGTTAAAACCAGGCAGAACTAAAGTCACGCTCCAACGCGGCAGAGAAAAATATCCTCTAGCTGTTCAGTGCTGGGCAGGCTGCCCAGCATAAATCACACCACGGCACTGTCTCCGATGAGGCTGCTCCCCTTCCCTTTCTGTTCACCCTACCATTCCCTGAGAGCTGGGAACTGAACAGCTGCACAGTCTGCACCCAAGGGGTGAATCTACCACACAAAGCAAAAATTGCTCCAGATAATTGTTGATCATTTACTGTCTGTGGGCAAATCCACACTGACTCGAGTAATAAATCACACAAACACCATCTTTAACAATGGATGTGGAAATGACTGTCACTTGGGACCTAGGTGAAACTGCTCTGGGATAGTGGGAAAGCCACACACTAGCAAAATATACCTAAACAAAGGGAAGCAGTGGGTAGTATCCAATGGAACCCAGTACATTACTATTTTAATAGCTCAAATGTCTAAAGACAATATATTTATCAAGCTTAAATTTCACCTTGATCTCATCTTTGCATTGTTCTCATTTTTCAGTACAAGAAAATCAGACAAAAAATAGAACTGCTTCGCTTATTTCTAGGTACCTGAGTTTATACACTTAGGTGTAAATGAATATATCTTTGTAGGGACTAATTAGACCACAGAAGTTGAAAGAAAAAAGGATTACAATGAATTACAGGCTGAAATCAACAGAATCATTCTGTTAATAGAAGGCAGTGAGATTAAGTTGTACAAAATGCGCTGTGTCTGCAAGATAGAAAGTAATTCTCAGCACCTGCCAGGTCTCATCTTCTGACAAAGGTTGTGCCCAACCCTTGGCACACTCATCAAAGAGATGCAGAATTAGCTAGAGCCCAGGGAGCACCAAGAAGAATATCACCTCTCTCAGATGAGAAACTTCAAGGAGGAAAACAAAATAGCAAGTAACACTTTCCAGGAATGTAGAACACTGCCATAAAAGAAACAAAATGTTCTTCCTGCTCAATCCATCACAGAGACACTTAAATTAAGCAAGAAAGAGGAGTTAGTGTTGGGTTTTTTTCATTATTTGTTTGTTTTATAAGTACAGTTACAGAATATGAGTCTCCATGATTGAACACCTTAGACATGATTTTGCTCCAGAGCTGGGAGCTGACATGGTGACCTTTACAGATCAGTCTCATTCCAACCTTTCTCCAGTTTGCTCCATTACTAGCTAGAAAATTTTGCAACATAATCACATGAGACAAACTGCTTGCTTTATACTGTTTACATCCAAGCAAGCTATATTGGACAGGACTGCAAATAGATCCAACAGATTAGCACCATAGTGATAGCAGCCCTTTGCTTCTATCACATACTTTACTGGAAAGCATTATAATTTACACTCTTCTCACCCATCAACTTTGCAAAGACCCTACCTATATGTTGGACAGTAGTAGAGCCTGATTCTTCCAGCTGCTATGGTCAGGCCCCACTGTCCCACAGGAATAAGCAAAGACTCACTATGGTCACAGAAGAGCTAGTAGTAGCTAGGTCCCTGCAGGCAGCTAACTATCAGCACTGGATAAAGCAGAGACATGTTCTTGGAAGTCTACCAAAGAAAAGTAGGATGATTAATTTGATTAATAATTGAGAGAAGAAACCCCAAAGTTAATAAATATAAAATTACATAAAGATAATTTCTAAACACTCCACAAATGTAGAATAAAAAAAAAGTTGAACTCTACTTTCTATTTGGAAACAAAGATTTCTGGGGAAAAGTTTCTGGAGAGGTGGTCTTAAAGCCAGACAGAGTAAATCTGTTATGTCTTCAGTTTTAACTGAAACAATCACACCCCATTGAAAAGACATCTGATGGGATAATTAAAGCGTATTTAACACTGGGGTTTTTGGGGTGTCTGCTAATTTGCATTGGAATTGCACCAGCAATAGAGAAACCAGGGGCAGTGTCTGATAAATATTACTTAATAGCAATTGAGGACTATTTGTGAACTGGAGAATCACCATGCTTGTAATTTAAGAAAAACAGGCCATTCCAAAGCTTTTTTTAAAGCTCCTCCCTGGATGCAAAATGCAAACAATGGACCCACAGATTTCCTAAGCATTTTGGCTTTAGTGGATACCTAATTTCTTAAAAATTATTTTCAGCAATCTGCTGAAAAGCAGTTGCTGTTTTTTTCCAAACTACTTCTGATGAAAGGCATCAATGCTTTTTTACTTCTCCATGCTCTTACAGAGATTACAGCAGCACAAGGGTATGTGTTCTTTAACATCTCCATCTGAAAGCTATTATAGGAAGCCAACAACTAAATATAAACTATCCAATCAGAGTTAGAGCCAGCCACATTGATGCTGGGATCCGAAAATGCAATCATGGACAAAAGAACTAACCGCAGAAACATAGTGAAAGCCTACTTGCCAACACAGCGGCTTCAGAAACAATGAATTCCTGCTTCAGAGAGGTCTTCTGGAGAAATGTGTTTGGTTAAAGACTAAAAACAGCCCTTATTTTTAATCAACATGAAAATAAAGATGATAAACATGCAGCAGTAGACAATTCTGTGGTGAGACAATAAGCTATATACTCATTATCGCCTACAGTGTTTGCAATGAGCTGCACCTAAAGACATGATTTTCTTCTCTCTCCTACACGTACACATTCCAGAGAGCAGACACAAGCTGAATCATCATTACTGTGGAGAAAACACATGGGAGGAGGGAAAACATCTTTATGTCTCCTTAAGATCCCTTCTGACAAATAAAGCATTCTTACAGCCCACTTCTCTTTTATTCCCTTCCCCAAGTAGAATCCATAAACTTTAGCATGGATTATTTGTTCCCAGGCTGAACATTCATCCAATTACTGCTCTGTTTCTGAGGGGAATTTCAACAGGACTGTTTGGCCCAGTTATTCTAGATGTTAGCTCCAAATACAGTTCTTTAGATAACAGAAAATATTATGGATTATTTACCATCTCCCAGACACTTTGTGCCTTGAAAGCGGCATTAAGAGATCTGTGCTTCAATTACTATTTAATAAAAAAACCAGAACCATCATTTAATAAGGAAATGTACATATTAAGTAAAAAGGTGGGTAAAGAAAAGAATAGCCAGCTCTCTACTACTTGGAAAGACCTATAGTACACTCAGCTTAATTATTCGTCCGGGGGGGGGGGGGGATTTTGCATATGAATGAAAGATCTATCTACATCTAAAAAGAAATACTCCCCACCAACCTCAGTTCTCCACATCTGGTCAGGAAAGAGTATGCCCACATGTACCCTATTTTCCAGGGCCATGGCTTTTTCACCAGTCTTAAAGTTACTTCTACGGCATTTAATGCTATTTTATACATGTATCCTTGACCCATTTCCCCCAATGTTTTTGAAAAAAATCAATTTGAATTTGTTCCACTATTGAAGAGAACAAGTTACTCTATTTCTTCTGGAGCCCACTAATCTTGTTTTCTACTGTCTAGCAACATAACTTGCACTTAAGGGCCGGCCAAGTTAATTCCCAGGATAATAAATGAAATGCTGAACTGTTATATGGAGTTTACTTTTTTTGTCTGGTTATACACTTAAAGCACTCTGTATTAGTTTGTATATCACCTAAGGCTCCAGACAGCAGGTCAGTCACATTCACTTGAACTATTTTGCTAAATCAGATTGAATTTAAACACTGATATTGGAGAAACATGGAGCTTACAAGTCAATATGAACCATCCCTGGATAGGGAATGAAAAAATAGGAGAAGGAGGAGAACAGGAAAATTGAGACGTTGATGGAAAGAAGTGTTTTTCCCAAATTCTGCCAATTCATTCTGGACATGAAGACAGTGCTGCCTCAGCATCAGAGCTGAAGGAATTCCTTTGCCAAAGCCCTAAAGAAATACTATTTCAGTGGGGCTTTTGGTTTAGCATTGAAAACACGCAACTTTCTGGGAACATCACAACAGTCGAAATACAAATGAAAGCCCTATCAAATTCCACACACGCAAACAGAAAGCTCTAACACAAGAAGTCTTTAATTTGGCTTTTTAAGAGAAGATGATTTCAAATTATTACATAGCCAACCTTGGCTTGAGGCAAAGATGACAGCAGCACTGAAAGGGTTATTGCAAGCATTCCATAATAAGCAAAACAGGACAGTGCTGGAGAAAGTTACAGAACTGAAATAACAGAAAAGCAATCCGCCTGGAAACGGAAAAGGGTGGGTGAACAGTCTCTACCGGAGGAGGGCAAAAGCCAGGGTTTATAAATTTAGAAAAAAATACACACCCACACAAAACCTCTCAAGTAAGGGAGGAGGGCACACAGCATTTTACAAGGTCTTCATATGAATTTTGCCTAATCATTCTTAATGGACATCTGCCCATGGCTTAGTACAAGAAAGACCAAGCTTTCAGCATCTGCCAGACTGTCTGAAACACAAATCCTTGGCACAGCACCTGCTTTGATCCCACAGTTTGGGCAGTTTCTTGGAGGCAGGTTTGGAGCAAATGAACAGAGACAGATCATTCTTTGGAAGGGCTGTCCAAAAGAGTTAACATAATGCAAGCAGGGTATCAGACCTCACAGTGCTCAACTGCAGTATTTTTAAACTTATCTTAAATTACTTCTAGATTTTAAAAACACAGGAGCAGCTAGACAGAACTTAATAATTAGTTTGAGTGTAAGAGAGAAGTCCTTACAGAGAGTCGAAAGTACTGTGACAAAATAGAATGTGTCAGTGAAAGGTGCCCTGCTTCTCGCAGATGGGTAGAGACCAGCCACGTGGACAGGCTATTTACACAACTGTGGTAAGTGGCTGTAGAGCATGAAGACCCCCATTCAGATCAGCCCCCAAAATTTTGCCCATCTCAAAAGAAGTCTCATAAAGTCTCATAAGCATAATAAATAGTAAGAGAAGACTGATGTTCTTGGCAAGGGCAGCAAGCAGGTAATTTAGAGCAGGCACTGCCCCTTCAGTCCAAGAACAGGAAACAACTGTATGAGTTACCAAAATGCCCCACCCCACAATCCCAGCCGGTATAAAAGCATCTGCTGCAAAATTTAGCTAGTGATACAGTCCAGGAGAAGCCTGGATGTACCACAGAGGGAGAACAGGAGAGAAATTTCTGAGAAAGAAGCTTAAGTTAAAATTAACCTACACACAATCAGGCATCTAGAAATCCCCAAATTCTATAAAATATGTAAGTTTTCTACTGCACAACTTGCTGTTCTCTCCCCCGCCTTTTTTTTTTTTTTTTTAAATTTTAAAATTCATCTAAGTGGT
>VZTY01017206.1:65346-82254 GCA_013400935.1 Turnix velox | reverse complement strand
TCACAGAGAAAACTTACAAACTCCCTTGTCCTTTGCTTGACTCTAATCTTTTCACAGAGAAAACTTACAAACTCCCTTGTCCTTTGCTTGACTCTAATCTTTTCACAGAGAAAACTTACAAACTCTCTTGTCCTTTGCCTCACTCAAGATCTTTTCACAGAGCCCATGGCTCAGCATTACTGAAGCAACCAGTGATAAGAATCATGTTTCAACTTCTGTCCCTTAATGGGGGACTGAAAAAAATGTTGCAGGAAAACTTCACAATGATTCTTCACTGTAAATCTTCCAGAGTTTGAAATTAAGTATTCTCTAGATTTCAGAGAAGAAATATATATTTTTTGGCAGTTATCTTTGTAGCCTCTTGTTTACTAATTATATGTCTGTACAGGATGTAATTTAACAGCAATACAGTTTATATCCAGAAAAAGATGAAAGTCAGTAAAAACAATCCCATGTTGCTTTGTTTTTGTCTTTGAAGATGAAATAGAGCATCTCAGATGCTGCTTCCTGATAAAATGTAAAGAAGGGACAGTTTTTCATGACTAGGTCCTTTGTTTGTGCTTCTCTATTACCAGGGAGAAAGACTAAATTACTTCTGTTGGATGCTGAGCCCAGATCCAGCCAAAACCCCTCAGACCAATTGCTCCCACCTGACCAGGTGTTAATTCCAGGTACTTTGTGCACAGCTTTTCATCTTAAATCACCATTTGTTTGTGACAAAGGATGTATTTAGCAACCATTGCATCCTTCCAGCTCTGACTAATGATGATGGCATAGGCACATGCTCAGGGATGAGAGCCTGTGTTGTGAAAAACCTGCTCTGGCCAGCAGTTTGGGGGAGAGAGGTGTTGAATTCCACGAGGTATGTGACACAGACACCTTTCATTATCCTGGCATGAGAAATTTGAACTCAGCCCTAAAGATAGACATGTCTTCAGCAGGAATAAAGGGACAAATATAGCCTCCAAGGAAGCAGCTAAAACAGCTCTGGTGACAGCAGGCTTGGACTGAGCATCAAAACCTTTGGGGGGAGGGAGGAAGAAGGGGTTTTTCCAATATAATGTCAGTTTTGCAGAATTAGAAGATCAAGTGATTTCTATTTGTGTTTTCCCATTCATTGAGTTTGCTGAAATAGTGGTGCCATTGCTCAACTTCAATTACTTCTGTCAATTCCATTAACTCCATGGGGGTTTCTTGCAAGTGAAGCCTTATTTTTTTTTTTGTGGGGAAATATGGTGAAACACTTTGCTTCAAGATAAAGCTCATTTCAATTTTCACAAGGCTCTTTTTCTCCTTTTTTAATGTGTCACACTGTCATTAACCTTCACACCAACCTTGTGGGATGCATATGCTGTATTATCATCCACACAAGACCCAAATAACCCAGATCTGAGGTGTTTCACAGGAACTTAATGGAGTCAAGAACAAGATTTCTCCTTGAGAAATACTAAAATGGCTAAAATCAAAAAGGTCTTTGGAAAAAAATCTGTGCTTCAGTAGCTTGCAGCGAGCCCAGCTACAATGTAGTGAGGAAATGAAGATACTCACCTTAATTCACCACCCAGATAAATGAAACCAAGGAACAACATAGTTCTTAAAATTTTCTCAGAGCCAGAACCAACTTACTGGGTTTTGTCTGAAAAATTCTAATATAACAGCTAAAAGAAAATTATATTTCTAGTTTCAACTGTACCAAAAGGGAAAAAAAAAACCCCACAATTTCAACAACAACCAAAAAAAAAGATGGCTTTGATGTTGATTGGATTTTTGAGTCACTAAATATTTTGAAATTCAATCTAAAACTGGGAAATTGCTATTCTGAACCTACTTATTCTATTTTACAGAATTGTTTTTAGTTCCTTTTTTATTTTTTTCAACCCAGATGGAACCTTCTGCCCTGGAAAATGCAGAGTCCCACCTGTGGGCTGGAAAAGAAGATGAAGCTGAGCACAGGTAGAGATGCTGCCATTAAATATGGCCTGATGTGTTTTATTTGGGGACATGGAAAGCAGAACAAATTCCAAGCTGGTGCTTGTACAAGCTGCTTCTCTGCTGGTTTATACCTCCCTCTGTGTTTGAGAAGAGGAAATGTTGAGTAAGAACACACTGGATTTTCTCCCCTGCTTGCTTTTTTGGCTTATCTGCACTTCAAAAGACTTTTCCTAGATCAGCAGCTAGTTTTAGAAGGTTTCTCAGCAAGAACCTGGACAAGACCCAGCTCTGCATCTTGTATCTAATCCTCATGTCTCTCCAATTCATTTTTCCCCATGAGGATGCAGGTATATTATCTCTTTTTTCCTCTGCAATATCTATTCCATGTTGCTATCCCTATTTTTTTGTCCCCATCCACAGAGGTGATGCTAAATGCTGGTGCTGCCACAATGAAGTGGCTGTTTGTTGCAGATAAATCAGTCGTGTGAAATGATTTAATTAAGGTGAAATTTTGCTCTGGTGAAAGCAGATTTGAATTTACAGCCTGAGTGTTTGTAGTAAACAAATTGAATGTGAAGCTTCTTGAGTCAGGAAGTAAAAGCTGTGCTGCTGTTTTGGTTTGTCCACAGGCTCAGACTCCTGTCTCTCAGCTTGTAGGTGGGTTGGTGACACCCTGAACCCACTGTGACTAAATTTGACTGTAACTCAAAGTATGTCCATGCGTTTTGGGCTTGAGAACAGAGCATGGCCACAGCCTCTAGTGGGAGGCAGCTGAAATGCACCATCCCAGCACCAAGGCTGGGATTCCCAGTTGGCTGCTGGACCACAGGCTGGGAAAGCAGCCATGGCTGAGGCAGTTGTGGTGTGTACCCCCCATTATGGGGTGGGTAAGGAGGTTATGGCCAGATCTTTGTACTGCAGAACCCATGCTGTGACTCAACAATCTGTTAGACAGGATATTAGGAAATATTTTCACACTGAAAGGGTAATGAAGCATTGGAACTGGCTGCCCAGGGAGGTGTTTGAGGCACCACCCCTGGAGGCATCTCAGAAACAGGCAGACTCAGAGCTTAGAGAGATGTTTTAGGGGTAGTTCTTGTCAGAGTTGAGCTGATGATTGGTGCTCTGAAAGGTTCCTTCCAACCAAAGCAATTCTCTGATCCTCCAGCTTGTCTTTCCCCACCTTGTTTTATTTTTTTTGTGATATAAAGTGCAAAGAGAAGTTGGGCTGATCCCATGTTACAGGGCCATGTTGCAACCCTCTCTCTGAGCGTGTAACAGGATCCCTGAGGAGTAATGGGATTAGCTGAGGAGAAGTGGGGGCACTCAGCTTTGGGCATTATTAAATCTCCCCAAATCCTTATTTGAAATGTTGTGCTGCACATCTCTCAAGCTACTTTTTTGCAGAGGCCAGACAATGACTGTCATCTGGCTGGGATTTGTGCAGAACAATAACACTTGGTTTTTAACAAGGGATTACGGATATTATATCCAGCTCATGCCTGCTCTAACTCCACAGACATCAAAGGCTTTTTGCACCAGGGATAAAAGTTTGCACATTCAACTTTGTTGGCTGAATCCAAGTTGGAAAATTCAATGCTGTTGAACAAATTAGTCACTCAAAGAGGTAATATCTTATTGTCCTTTTTGCTGCTCATCATTAACTGAGCTAAATGTCCTGAACTAGTCCTTGCTTTCTTGCAGGATGGGTTCCATTTGGCTCAAGACCAGACTTCAAACCATCACCTGGAGTGAATGCCCCAGCTGCTCTTGCTCCACTGAATGAAGCAGGATGATGCTGATCACCTGGGATAAGGGGCTCTTTGAACTCCATTGTTGTTCTCTTATCACCTCCTTATCTCTTATTTTAGCCACCTTCCTGTAGCTGGGTGCAGAAATCAAGTGTCTGTTTCTTGGTTCATGAAATGTCTAAAATAGACAAATGTCACAGTTGAAAATTGCAAGGAGCCTTTGGAGAGCTTCAAATGGTGGCTCTTCCCTTCTCCCCATGTCTCCTAAAACATTTAGCTCATCATTAACTGAGCTAAATGTCCTGAACTAGTCCTTGCTTTCTTGCAGGATGGGTTCAGTTTGGCTCAAGACCAGACTCCAAACCATCACCTGGAGTAAATGCCCCAGCTGCTTTTTCTCTGTTGAATGAAGCAAGATGATGCTGATCACCTGGGATAATGGGCTCCAGGGGCTCTTTGAACTCCATTATTTTTCTCTTATCACCTCCTGTTACATTTTAGCCACCTTCCTGGGTGCAGAAATTGTCTTATTCTTGGTTAATGAAATGTCTATTTTGTCACAGCTTAAAATTGCAAAGAGCCTTTGGAGAGCTTCAGATGGTGACTCCTCCCTTCTCCCCATGCCTCCTAAAACAGGTAAGGACTGGTATCTGCTGAATTCTGGGAGGTGAGACAGCAGAATCAAGAGAGAGGACCCTTTCCTCCTGAGCTAAGCTGCTTTTCTAACCACCAGCAGCAAGAAAGCAGCAGGAGAAGTTGAGCCAAGCTTTTCTGTCACTCCAGTGAAGCAGAAGAAAAGGCAAATGCCTTAGAGAGGGTTTGCAGTTTCAGGAAGCTAATGGATGGTTTTAACCTGCCTGTTTTAAACATATGGAGTGCAGTGAAAGGAAGAATTCTCTGGGTGGGAATCTCTCTCTCTCTGCACATAGTTTTCACAGTGTGCTTTTGTCTGTGCTCTGAAGAAACACGGGGCAGGTTTAGGTGAGACATTAATAAGTTCTTCACCATGAAAGTGGTGAGACACTGGGCTGGGTTGCCCAGAGAGGTGGTAGAAGCCTCATCCCTGGAGATATTCAAGGTCAGGCTTGGTGAGGCTCTGAGCAACCTGATGTAGTGCAGGATGTCCCTTCTCACTGCAGGGGGTTGCACTAGGTGGCCTTTGAAGGTCCCTTCCATCTCTATGATTCTCTGAAGTTCTCTTTCCCTCCCTCTCCTGCTGGGCTTTACTAAGCTCTTCTGATTTATGCCTGTGTTTATCTGAGCTCCAGGACAGTACAGACTGTACAGATGGCCAATGATTTTGCCCCATTCTTGAGGAGAAGAAGGGAGCAGGTCAGTTCTCCCCTGACACTGTGTTTTTCCATGCAGGGAAGGGGCCACATTGTGCATCTGCTGGCTCTCATCCCAAAGAGCTTTGTGAGATGGGCAAAGGAAGAGCAGGGCTGAGGGAAAGGCAGCCAAGGAGGCAAGGTTAGTAAAATAATACTTCTATGGCAATAGTAGCACATGTATTTCTTCTTCTGTGTGGCACAGCTGATGAAAGAAGTCACTCAGGGGTTGCTGCAGCCATCTGAGAGGAGCAGGAATAGTGGGCAGAAGGAGAAGGGCAGCCTTCCTAAAAGACTGAGTGCATGCTCCCTGGTTTCCTTTTGCTCTGTGTTTAAAGAAATTGGCTTAAAAATAAATTTCTTGCATCATCTAAGACATACTTTTTTCAGCTAAATTAGAAATTTGGAATAAATACACTCCTGCTGTTTTCTGGGCTTGTGGTGTAAAGCAGCAGAATTTGATGGGAGCAACAGTTCTCAATTCCAGTGGGGATTTGATTCACAGTTTTTTAAGTATGTTTGTGCCTCATATGGTTTTAACTTGGGCTTATCCTCCCAGGTGAGAAAGATAATTTAATTCTATTCAAATAAATAAAAAAAATCCATTGAATTTGCTTGTAATAGTTAAGCAGAAGTCTTAAATGACTTCTCAATCAAACAGAAGTACCTTGTTATATCCTGGATTTAATATAAACTGGCCTCTTGTCACCTGGTGTAATTTTTTGTTCAGCATCACTGCTTCTGATAAATGCCATTTCTTCTGTTCTCCTTAATGGTGTGAGTAACAATCCTCTCTCTGTCTCATTCCTTCATAGGTCATGGGTATTTAGCTGCTAAATTTCTGTACCTCAGGAAATTATGCTTCCAGAACATCTTGTTTATATATTTTCTAAACTGTTGCACTTTCCTGAAGATGATGAATGTCAGCAACAGCTGGACTGTGTATGATTGGATTTCACCTTGTCTCCATTCCCAGAACTCTGCTTCCATATGGAGTTTAGTAAAGCAATATCTAAAAGCATGGAGGGGAGGGAAGGGAGTAAATATGCACTTGAGACATGATGAGTTCATTGTGTTTGCCTTGAGCCTTGACATGTCCTATGTTCATAACTGTCACTGTTTGGGTATGTGTCTTGCAAAGCTCTGGCTTTGTTTGCTTTTGTGGCCACCATGATTCATCTGTTGTCTTCTGCCTTTTGTCAATTGATTTGGAATTTTTTTTTCTTCTTTTAAGCATGCATGAAAAGATTTTTTGGATCTTACCTTTCTTTGGAGCACCCCCAGTAATGACTTCAGTTGCAAATAGTGTGTGCTGGAATAGAAATGGCTGCAGATCCTAATTCCCCAAACGTGGTTTTGAAACCCAAAATGGTTTAAAAAAAGCAAATAATTTCTAATAGGCTGGGTCAAACCCTCCAAACAGCAGTAAACACTGTGGTGTCTAGCATGGATGTGTGCTGTTCTCAGTTACTGCATCTCATAGAATCATAGAATAGTTTGGGTTGGAAAGGACCTTAAAGATCATCAAGTTCCAACCCCCTGCCANATTAAAGCTCACCATGATTAAGTAAAACAGTTTGCTGAGTGTGTAACTCTTAACAAATGACTTTTGAGTGGGCACCCAGACTTGCTTTTGTGGAGGTTTGTTCTTAATAGTCATGATTCTCAATTAATCATGGTCTATGTTTAATGAGTGCAAGGATTTTGCAGGCTATCTTCCTGTTTTGAAGTTTATACTCATTCTAGCAGCAAAACATTATCTCCTGGCTGGAAATGTTGCTCAGGTTCTCTCCTATAGAATTGCTTCCTGGAGAATTCTTCCCTGCCCTGTAGGATTTGTTCAGCTTGTAGCACTATAGTTGAACCTTCTTACACAAATACAATGCTTTTACCCCATCCCAACTAAGATCAAGTGTTTGCCTTGTGCCAGGTCATATAGGAATAAAACCCAGTTGCTCTTTAATCTTTTGCTCATGGAGATGTTGACTAGTAGCAGGGAAAAACCTCTTTGAAAGCCTGCTTCCTACTCACTGGGGGAGTTCAGGAGCCAGGCATGACACAAGTTGGTTTGGGTAACTCCATTCTTACCCACTTTTGCAGCTTGACTGGTTTCCAGTCTATGTTTTTGGCTTCCCTGCCTTACTTGGCTCCTGCACAGAAGGTTTGTAACACACACACACACACACATGGTCTTAGTTACCTCTTGGGGAATTCAGGGCTGCTCTTATGTACCGAGCAACTGGGTAGAAGTAAATGCTGAGGTCAAAGTTTGGGCTGTCCTCTGCTTCTACTCCATAATAATCCACCAGCAGGTCTCTGTAGAATTTGGGTCCAGTGTCAATGTGGAATCTCCCAGCAACAGCATCCACAACGTGGGAGATCCCCATTTGTCTCAGCTGCTCTTTGTCACGAGCAATGTACCTAGAAAAAGGATGGGGCATTGTAAAATGTTTGGTAGAACATGCTGCTGGTGCTGCAGTTGGTTAGAACTACAAGTAGTGGCTGTTTTCTGATGGTTGTTCAGGTCTCAAGTATCCACCACAGTGCTTAAATACAGAATGTCTTGTTAAGAAAGTGGCTTTCCTGCATTTTTCTCCCAAGTTTAGGGTTTTCTTAGAATCATAGGGTTGGAAGGGACCTTCAAAAGCCATCCAGTCCAACCCCCCTGCAGTGAGCAGGGACATCCTGCACTAGATCAGGTTGCTCAGAGCCTCATGTCTTCCCAATTGATGAGAAGTAAAAAAAGTGGGGAAGGAGATATTTCTGCACAAGCCAAGAGTTTTCTGGTTTGCTTTCTGATCAAGTCACCTCTGCTGAGCATCCATCTGATGCCATCTGACAATGTGAGGGGAAAAAACGAGGTTGATTTTGTTTTCCTGAGCTCTGACGTGACTGCCTGCAGGAACGATGCCATGGCCACACCAGGCTGTTGCAGTGGGAGGAGAAATCAGGAGGTGGAATATTCTTTTGGGCCACTTTGGATGCTTTTTCTCTGTGCTGTAGAGCATAGGAGGGTTGGAACTAGATGATCTTTAAGGTTCCTTCCAACCCAAACTATTCTATGATTCTATAATTCAGCCTTACTCAACACTTGGACTTAATGTGAGGAGCGCCCAGATGAATGCTCAGCTCTCTTTTTAAATAAATAGTGGGAGATTTGGGGTGAAAGAGTGAGGGATAGAGGAGAGGGAAGGCTAAGAGCTTCATTAATACTTTTTTCTTTAACACTTTTTTAATGTCTTACAGGTCTCCCACATAAAGGTTTGGCCAGACTTCATCCACGTGCCCCGTGGGGTGTTTGCGTGTCCAGAGCAGGCGCTGCAGCTCCTCCAGGGATGGTGTTTGGGCAGCCTGGCTCCTGCTGCCAGGTTTCCAGCTTGAGGCACCTCTCATCCTGGGATGCAGTAAGTCTCCACTGCCCAGGGGGTCCCAGGCCATCCTGAAAGGTGGAGGAGAGACATTTACCACCAGAGACCATGAATAGACTTGGGAATACTTTTGCAACCTAAACAAGGAGAGTCTGGTGACTCATGTAGCCCCACATTGTGATTCAATGATTTTGAAGCCTGTGCTGCTTAAATAAAGTTTAATTATGGCAATTTTGGAGCTAAAGCTGTTTTGAACTACTGGGCTTATTGTGACCTCATTATTGTTTATAGATATATAAGTGCTGAGTTTGAGGAGGATGGAGCCAGGTTCTTCTCAGTGACATCCAAGGATGGAACAAGGGGAATTGGATGCAAGCTGGAACATAGGAGAGAAAAGGTAAGGGTGACAGAACAGTGGCACAGCTGCCATTTCTATGTGCATTAAAGTGTTGTTTCATTTTCATTTCTCTCTGCCCTCCCCAACAACACTCCTATTTCTAATCTTGAAGTTTGCACACTTTTCTTAAGAAGAAAAACTCTTGAAGCTTCAGTTTATCTCTGGAATTATTCTGTTCCTCTGTGGCACACTTCTTCTGAAACTTCTACTGTTCCCTGTTGCTAGCTGTAGATTTAAAATGTTTTTTGAAATCTATTTCTGAAGAGGTCAATACAAAATATCTTCACCAGGGTCATCTTTTAAGGAATTTCTTAAAAAAAATGTATATATTTTTCTGTGTTATTGAGATTTAGTTGAGTACCTGCTTTGTAGAGCCAGTCAACTTGGGCAGCTTTAGAACAGAAGGATCTCTGTATGACTGGTGAAGTTGTAGCCAGTGAGTCAAAATCTTGCTCTGACACTTTCTGATGAAAATCTTTTGCACAAACAATTTAGGGGTGTGGTTTGAGATAGTACAATCCGAACAGCAAACCCAAAATCTTCTCTCTTGCTGCTGGCATTTGCATATTTGTGGAGTTCACCTTCAAACACCTCCATTGACAGTTTTTCTACCCACTGATGATGGTCAAAGCTCTTTCCTAATTTCCATAGAAAGCTTTCCATAGAAAAACTTGGAGAAAAACAAGGCAAATTTTTTTTTCTGAATAAATGACTGCTCAGTTGTAACACTAACTTACTAAATTTATACATGCAAGTGAAATGCACACATTTAAAGAAAACAATGCTATGATTAAAGAATTTGGGCAATGTTTTATAAGGAGCAGGAATAGATTAAAACGAACTAGTGTGAAAGGAAAATTATTACTGGTAATAATGTGGTTCTTCATTTTATAAATATGTTTTTAATGATTCTCAGCTCAGTTCCTCCATATTTTTACTTTATTTGTAGTGGATCTGTTTCTGTGATGTGTGTCATGTGGATGAGCAATGCAATTTGAAATGCCAGTTTGTGACTGATGCTCACATGAAATGTTGCTGCTCTTTGCCCTGCTGGAGCTGTGTTGCAGTAATTATTCAATCACGTAGGAGAAATTTTGACCATTATATTTAGATTAATTTGGAGTTGGTTTGTACTACAGCAGTAATTGTAGCTGAACTGTGTAATAGAATTTCCTTAATTATGACTAGCAGGAGGATTGTAATCAAAGTGGCCTCTCACAGAAGGTCATTTTGATCATCTAGAGTGACCCAGAGAATGACACAGCCTGTGTGCATCAATGTGCATGAACCTGGAGATGTCTTTCTGGAAACCAATTAGAGGCTTTGCTGTAATTGGGGCTACAAGAGAGGTCATTCAGTGGTTACTTATGGATAGAATATCCCATGAAGGACAGGAAGGTGGTTCTGTGGGTCTTCCTGAATGTTTTTGCTTCCTCTCTTCCCATCTGTGAGTATCCATGTGAACAGCAAACATTGTAGATGCTTTGGTTGTTTTTTCATTGAACTCAGGGGCTCCAGCTTTATCCATAATATGATTAGTGCTGTTCAGTGTTGTGCTGAGGAGAGGACCTTTATGGATGGGTATGTTAGGAGGACATTAAGCTGTTTGAGCAGGTCCAAAGGAGGATCACAAAGATGATGAGGGGGCTGGAGTACCACCCTTATGTTGGGGTTGTTCAGCCTGGAGAAGAGAAGGCTCAGAGGGGACCTCAGAGTAACTTCTCAATACCTGAAGGGGGCTACAGAAAGGGTAGGGTAGGACTTTTGAGTAGGGTCCAGGATGGCAGGACTAGGAGTAATGGATGCAAATTGGAAGAGGGGAGATTTAAGCTGGAGATAAGAAAGAATCTCTTCACTGTGAGGGTGGTGGGACCCTGGAACAGGTTGCCCAGAGAGGCTGTGGATGCCCCTCAATCCCTGGAGGGGATTTGCTGTCTATAAAATCAAGCTGAGAAGTTCGTGTGAAGGCTGAGTGGAGTGACAAAGAAACCTGCAATGGGAAGTCAGGAAAGAGAAAAAAACAAACTCTTGTGTCTCAGATGTTTGATAGAAAACCTGTATATCCTCTGTTTTTTCCTTGTGTTTTTCTGTGCTATGATAAAAGAGGGGTTTGAGCATAATATAATGATGGCACCACTCTTATTTGAGTGGTCTGATGAATATTTCAGTCATCTGTGCCACTGTATTGGGTTTTGTGGGCAGGTAGAACTTTTCCTCTGGCCTTAGTGAAAATATTTATGAAATTTTAAATCCTGAGAACAAAGTGCTCTACATCCTTTTTTTTTTTTTAATTATTATTCTCAAGCTGGTGTGTGCTGTAACCTTGTCATCTCAGTGAAGGTGTCAGTCTGACTGCAGCTCCAGTAGGGCTGTTTGATTTGTGGTGGTAAATGAGGAGGCTTGGCCAAAGTAGGTCGTGTCAAGTTCATGCCTCTTGTGTATTCCCCAAGTCATAAATGTTTCTCAGAAAGCCTATCCCCTTGGAAAGATTCCTCCAAGGTAATGTATGTTTGAGAAGAGGGGGGTTTGTGTCACTACATCTCCACACAAAATGACAAGTATTACTGTCATCATTCTTCCTTCCTTGGTTTTTAACCTGATAGCCTTGCAGGGGCTGTAATTTATCAGTTGCTGGGAGCAGGACAAGATATAGACAGCATGAATCAAATACAGCCAGGACTGAAGGTGTAGGGCTGGTTGGGTTTGAAAGCTGAGATAGAGATGGTTTCCAAGGAGGCATGAGGTTATTTGAGTGGCCAACTGTTGGTAAGAAAATCTCCCCAGCAGCTGGAGGATGTAATCTGAACAGCACTTCCAAATTTAGTAGGGGCTGCCAGACCCAAAACTTTAACCCAGCTGCACATTTAGAGTAAGGAACCCACTTGGTGTGACTTGGCAAAATCCATTTAGATGGCCTTCTTCTCAACCATGCAGAGCCTCTGCTGAGGAGCAGACCAGCTGAATCAACATCTGTATAGGGCTGAGAAGAAAACATCTGTCTCTTTAGTTTTTTTCCCCCCTCAGTATTTCATTGGTACCCAGGTTTCTGTCCTAGCTGGAGAAGGGATCATGACACCTCTCCTTAGTCTAAGCAGGAATTTCCTCCATGTGACATCCAGGGAAAACCATCCATTTATCTTGAAAAGCACTACTCCAATGTAAGGAAGAAATTCATCAACCCATCCTTTCTTCTTTTGTAACTATGGCATGAAATACTCTGTTGTCATCAGCTCTTGTATCTACTAACCATGTGGGTAGTTCCTGAAGGTGGCTAGACAGAAGCAGCCATCCTTTTTCATGCATCAATGCTGTACCAAAAATCCAGAACCTGGCCCTTTTGCCATTTTTTTCTGTGTCTTCCATGCATATTTATATTATTTTTCAATCACCTTTGTAGAGATACTGCCCACACTATAGCTTTGACTGGATAAAAAGTAGGCACAAGGAGTTTGCTTTGCCAAAAGCATGGCTGACAGGTAGCACCAACCAGAAAGGGTCCTAGAGATAAGGGAAGAAAGTTCTTCCGCACCAAGATTTTCCATGCCTTCCTCACCACTGGATTTTGGCTGTGTTCTGTTCCTGAACTGGCTCTTTTATTCACCAGTTACAAATTTTACATGCCATTTTAATAGTGTGTGTTTTAATTGCTCAAAGCTGTGTGTTAAGCAGGCACAGACAATGTTAACCATCTGCATGTTGGGATGTGGGGTTTTTTTGTTGGTTTTTTTTTTGGTAACTGCTTATTACAGCATCAGCTATTTCAGAATTTATTGCTGGAGTGCTTTAGGTGGTGCTTTACAGTGGTTTAATTACAACCATCTAGCAATCATTACATAAATATGCATGGAAAGCAAGAACCCCCCATGTAAGGTGACCCGAAAGACTTTTACCTGCCAAGACCCGAGTTCAGGCCCTCAGGTGGCAATGATGTCATTGGCACTTGCAGGGGAAAATAAAACATTTAAAGCAGTGCAGGGAGCTGTGTTCCTCCCAACTCTAGGTGTTCATGAAGTCACCAGTTGGAGCAAGAACACTGCAGAGCTCCGAGGACCTGAACCTGGCTTTTGGCAAGAGAGCAAAGGGAAGTCAGTTCCCCTCCAGCCACAATTCCAGCAGAAAAGTGGGGCTTGTTTTGGCTGTGAGCACAAAAATTTGGCTACAAAATGGGGCCCTGTGCAGCCCCTTGGCACTTCTTTGCTCTCAGCTGCCAAATGCACCTTTATACCTGTGAACCCAACCTCATCTGGTAGAGAATCAGACACTCAAAGCTGGTCCAACATGCATCTACCATAGCATTGCTTGGTTTTGAGTCTTTTTAACTCCCTGCCAGGCTTTTAACTTCTAAATCAAACATCATAGCTGGTGTCTTCCTCAATAGACATCTACCACTGCTCAGTTCTGATAGTCTGTAACTCCTTCCTCCCTTCAGTGCTGGTATTTTTCATTCTCTCTTGAGAACCTGATGGTAATCTTGCCCAGAATTCCATTATTCCCATTTGAGGCTGGCTCTTCTATGCATGAGGGTTATCACACTGCTTTGTCTTTTACTGCCTTCAGCACAAACCTGTCTGAAGTAAAAGCAAATGGATAATCTTTGCTTTTTCTTAGAATCATAGAATAGTTTGGGTTGGAAGGGAACTTCAAGATCATCAAATTCCAACCCCCCTGCCATAGGGAGGGACATCTCCCACTAGATGAAGCTGCTCAGTGCCTTAAACACCTCCAGAGAGGGGGCAAGGGGATGTCCATCCATACATCTCACACTTCCAACTGAATTCAAGTCAAGAAACCCACAGACAACTTTCTAGGCAAGCTGCATCTGGCTTAATGTGTCACTTGGGAGTTGTTACCAGTCTCTCAGACATGATTTTACTCTTCAGGCTTACTCCCTGTTGCTTGTTCTTAATCTAGCCTGGTTTAATTTTCCCAAATCACCTCCAAAATTATCCGAGGCAGAGTTATATGTATTTCTTGCTTCAGCAGTAACACTTCAGAGTTCCTGCTCTGTGCCTTGCACAGAACCCCAGCTGTGAGGGAGTCCCTTAGGTTGCTGTCCTGTATCCCCAGCAGAGAGTTTGACAGGCCACATCTGAAGGTGAATGAGGCTGCTTTAACAATGACCAAGCAATATCCTCCAGCCCAGGGCTGGAAACATCAAGCTTCAGAATTCAAAGAATCCCATTGCAAATGAATGGTTTCTGCCCCAAGGATTTAACAGAAAGGATGGCACAATGCAAAGTCCTTTTCCCCTGTGACTAGCTCTGCTATGTTCTTCTATCGTAAAAAAACAATATATGGCTCTTTTTTGGGTTTTTTTTTTCAGTCTGGGGGAAAATTGACAGCTCCACCGCTCTTTGTTCTTGCCCTGTGGTCTCTAGCATGAGCATGAAGATAGCTCTGTGCTGCCCAACCTACAGGAGAGAACAGATGTCTATCCCTGTGCTGGCGTGGCAGGAGGGCTGAGCAACCTGCTAGGGAGGAAGATGGGAAGCAGCAGGAGGTAGGCAAAACGGCTCCCTGGGGTTTCCTGAGCTCTGGAATGCATTTTATAGTCCTTATCACAGAGAGACTGTGAGGAAGGCACTGCTGTTCCTACTGCACAGGTGGAGATGGGGATGTTAAGTTGGATGATTTTTTTTTTCTCTCTGCAAGTCTGAGCTGGGAGGCAAAGCAGGGGTGGAGAGCTGCCTGAACACCTCTAGAAATAGCTGAAGGGTCACCCTCAGGTTTAATTAGGGTGAAAAGCTGTGCCCACCTCCAGTGAGTCAAAGGCAGCTTACACGAGGAGGTGAAAGTCATGGTTTGAACTTCCAGGCTGGGGGATGAGGTTTCTTAGGAATGTTTCAGCAGAGCAGAATTCAAAACAGAATTTAGAACTTAAAAAATCAGACTGAGGGCACAAAAACACTGTATCACCCTGAAATGCTCCTGGTAGCCTTTTTCCAGTGCTTGCAAAGTCCTTTTTCAGAGGTACCCTAAAAAAAGCAGCATGGCTGCAAAGATAGTTACTCTCTTTTTACAAGGAGTCACACAGAAAAGATGAGGAACAATGGGTAGAGTTTCCTCTGGGGGAGGTTCTGATTGGACACAAGAGGAAAATTTTTCACAAGGAGAACAATCAGCCATTGGAATAATCTCCCCAGGGAGGCAGTAAATTCCCTAACTTTTAAGATTCAGCTGGACCATCTTGTCTAGACCATGCTTTTGCCAAGAAGGGTTGGACCAAATGATGCTTGGGGTCCCTTTCAATCTGATATTCTATGATTTCTTATTAAACACGGTGACATACTCTCTTAAGAACAACTCTATTGTCTTTTTAAGTGCTGCTTCATCTTTCTTTCTCTCACCCAAGCCTCTCTGATCTGGGACTTTCACAGTAAAGTGATAGCCATAGCAGGACTGGGAGAGGTTTGGAAGGCTGGTTCCAGTAGCCTGTATTTCTCACCAGTATCTTCTAGCCGAAAGACAAACCCCAGAACTGATAACAAGTTCCTGTTGCCCAGGTTTCTGGCTACAGAACTGGGAAGGATAAACACCTCCTTAAGCTCTGCCAGATAGAACAAGGGAAAGGAGTGGAAATCCTCTCATAATGCACTAGCTAGAAGCAATCCAGCTGTTGGGGTTTATCCCCACCATGAGAACTAGGGCCAGTCCCACTGCAAGCCTGGCCACCTGTCAAATCAGGTTTGGGAGCTGGAGCTTACTGGAATTTGACACACTTTTGTCTTGGAGCACACTGGTATGGATGGATGCAGACTCCTCCCCTAAGCACTGACACAACACTTAAGCTACCCATGCAGTCCCAGATGCCCCTCATAAATCACCAAAATACTGACCAGTTCTAATCAGACCCTTTGGGGTATAAAATAATACACCAGTTGAGAGCTAAAAACAATAAATCAAGTTAGTGCAGAGACCAGGCTGAGGCTGAGCAGAGCTGGGACTTGCTTGTGCTTTGCACGTGGTCTGAGAGATGCAGTGGAAGGAGATGAAATCCCAAGTCAGCAAAGTAAATTGCTTCCTTCGTGTTGTAAAATCTCACCCCACTACATCTGCTGGAGGAGAGGGAAAGAAAAAAAAAAAGGAACTCATTGTATTGTGTAGCACAGCTGATTTGAGGGCCAGAATTTCCCAGCATTTGTGTTAGCTCTTGGGATTACAGGTATTTAATAGTTTTTACTTTAGGTTAACTCTTAGTTTATTTCCTGTGAGNATAGAATAGTTTGGGTTGGAAGGACCTTCAAGATCAAGTTTGAACCCCCCTGCTATGGGCAGGGACACCTCCCACTAGATCAGGCTGCTCAGTGCCTCATCCAGCCTGGCCTTAAACACCTCCAGAGAGGGGGCTGTTGAAAACCAGAGCAGTAAGTAACTGCTGGTGAACAGAGTGAGACTTGTCCCACCTCTGCACCAAGTTTGGAGCATCATTCAAACAGTCCAAGGTGGATTAATGTTGTGTTTTTGGTTCTAATTGACTCTGAAGCAAGTTTGGATTTGCTTTAAGCCCGGTGGAGAAATAGTTGAAATGCAGATGGAGACACAGTAATCAGTTTGATCAGAGGTGCAGCACAGCTTGGTGTGGGAACTTAATGAAGATTTGTTGGTCAACAGCAATCTCCCAACCCACTTAACGTGCTCTCCCTTTAATTTGCTCGGCTGTTGTAGTAAATTTGAAGCCTCCAGGTCAGGCTCAGCTTTTGTGCCTCTTGCAGTCTCTCTGCAGTGTCAGCAGGAAGCCTTTAGAGGCTGGACTTGAGGGATGTGGAGTTCTCCTAATGAAACCCAAAGCCAGGTGAAATTTTTTGGGAGAGAGGAAACAGGATATGGAGTCCCTTTGGGGGAATGAGGAGGGGGTGTTTGTAACACTCAGAAAGTTGGCCTGTGTTCCTGCTCTCCTCCCTTTCTACTCCACAAAGGGCTTTGTAGAGTTTTCAGACAAACTTGGATCCATCATCATGTTGTGAGAGAACCTGCTGGGAAATTTGGTGATTCCTACACTCCAGGGCAGAGGAAATGTGTGTTTCTGCTTTGTGTTTTCAGGGAAATAAGAAGATGAAATTCAAAATAAAACACAGCAGATGGGAATCTCAGAGAGACAGACACTGGGAGATGTTTAGACAAGCTTTGCCCCC
>VZTY01017206.1:27460-58535 GCA_013400935.1 Turnix velox | reverse complement strand
TGGTGAGACACTGGAAGAGGTTGTGTATCCCCCCTCAATCTCTGGAGGTGTTTAAGGCCAGGCTGGATGAGGCACTGAGCAGTGTGTTCTAGTGAGAGGTCTCCTGCCCATGGCAGGGGGGTTGGAACAAGATGATCTTTAAGTTCCCTTCCAACCCAAACCATTCTATGATTTCTTTTTCAACTTGTTCTGTGAGTTGGAATCAGTTTAAATTCATTGTTGGCTGAGATGCACGTGTTGCATTTTGATTTTGTCCTGTCTGTGTTTTGGTTGTCCTTGCAGAGCATCCCTGGAGCTCATAGAGTAGGTCTCCATCTGCAGGGAACTAAAGCAAAGAGGTTCTCCAGCCCTGCTCTCCTACACCTCAGGGTGAAGAATCCACAGATTTAGTCCAAATCAACCTTTTTTTGAGACACCCTGAGTGTGAGGGTGAGCCCCTCAGTGCCAAATGCTCTGCTTTGTGCTCTCACTCCCATAGAGCAGATGGGACATCACCAAAGAGGACTATAAAAGGTGCTGAGCTGTCTGCCCCAGAGGCAGAAATCTGCCTTGTAGACAGCCCTGGGAATGGGGAGGAATGTTTTCCCTTGTTGCTGTGCTGTTCTCCAGCAGTGAGGAGCATTCATGCCTCTGCATTCCCCACTTTTGGTAGTAGGAATGCAAACAACTGCCATCCCCGAGCTGGCTTTGTGCTGCTGGGAACCCAGAGCCAGATGTGCTTTGCATAGTTTCCAAGCAGCACTGATCCATCAGATGACAGTAGCTATTGAGGGCTCTTAGGGTGGCCCAGAGAAGAGGAAGATGAAAGCCTGGTGCCTGTCAGCACCTCCCTTGTTGTTCCTGTGTCCCTTCAGTTTTCACTCCAGCCCCTTCCCAAAAGCAAACGCTGCAGAGCATGATGTTGCAATGTTCATGACCTTTTTATTTTTCAGAAAAGAAAATGCTCAGTTTTAAGTTTGAACTGTCAGGCAAATTTGGGATGCTTTGTTGTTAACTGCTTGCCTTACCCCCTGCTGTTTGGAGCTTCAGTTGAGGACCCACCATCTTCTTCACAAGCATTTTTCAGGGCATCACCTGGATTTAACCAATGTAGATAAATAATACTCAAATGCCCCCTGAAATAAAAGTAATTTCATGGACTAAAAAAAAACACCTTGTATTAATGGGAGGTGTCCCTGCCCGTGGCAGGGAGGTTGGAACTAGATGATCCTTAAGGTCCCTTCCAACCCAAACCATTCTATGATTCTAATGAGCAGTTAAATATGAAACATCATAAATAGAACTGGAATAACTGCTTAAAGAATAGTTTGTGTTGTTTCTCAGCTCTTCTGCTTTTAAACAGCCTCTTATCCTGCACACAGGGGCTTCACCAATTATAAAAGCAAAGGACTAACTCGTGCCAGATTCAAGTCTCCCAAAACACAAACCATTTTAGATATGGGGGGAGCAAAGGGATGGGGAGCTGATTCATAAGAAAACTTCTAAGCATTATTGTAGCATAAATAATATGCCATCTTTCACCTCAAATAGCCTAACACTTCATAAAGTGATATATAAGCTTCACTAGTTGCTGAAACACTGCTATTTCTGAAGTGGAACATGATATCTATTTTTTTTTTCTTCTTTTTACCAGCAGGAAGCAACCCCAAAAGGTGGAAAGTAAAGGAAGTAAAGGATGCTATATACAACCAATCAGAGGTATAACCTAGAAAGGCTTTACAAAAAGGAAAGGTGAGGTAAAAATCTACTTTTAGTAATAAGATGTGTTCTAATCTTGTGTCCTTAGTTTACAAACACAATGAACTTAGAAACAGGAAGGTGAAACAGCATTTTGTCCTCTCTGTCTCTTCCAGCAATGCTCTCTTAAAGTTCTTTAGCAGCAGAACTCCTGGTTCCTTTCCTCTCCTCGTTTAATTTAATGTCCAAGTCCCGGAGCTGGCTGAGGAAGCCTGAATTTGGGCAGATGTCCCTGTGAGCACTCACTGCTTTCAGAGCATCCACCAGGGTCATGTTTTCATGGATCATTAAAAAGGCAAGCACTAAGGTTGCAGAGCGACTTATCCCCATGGCACAGTGGACAAACACCTTACCTGCAAAAGAGGAGCAAGGTGAATGGCCTTTAACATTTTTAAAGAGAGAAGGACAACAAAAAAATTGAGAAACAAGGTGGGAAAACAACCCCTAATGGCTAAAGTTTCCAGGATGGATCATGCAGTGGGGTAAGGTGGGATTTCATACTGACCTCATGCATCTAACTGAGGGCTGGGATTAAAATAGTTGAAATTTTCTACAGAGTGAGAAGCTTTCTGTGACTAAACTTGTTAGTATAGTTTTCTGTGTGGGGAAAACTACAAGAAAAAAAAGTTTTGGCAGAAATTTTTGGTCCAGCCCTGCCTGCAATCACTGACAAGTCCCATAAACTTTGTAGGATAGTCTGCCTGTAAAAATGGACTTGTAATTTACTGTATCTCAGCAGCCCAGTGTGAGCTATAACTGGGGATTTAATAAAGCACTCCAGTGAAAGCAGCAGATCTTGCAGCCAGTCAGAGTCAGAGCAAACTCTGGAACAAATGGAAATTATGATAACTAGGCCATAATCCAAACTGCTGACAAAAATTCAGCAGGCTTCGGGTCAGGCTCGTAGTTTTTGACTTAGTTCATTAACTTCTGCTGCTTCTCTGGCTTAATAAACAGCCTGAATAAAGCTCCAGTTCTGCAGAGCACTTAAGCACAGGAAGCATTTAAAGCAGGGTGTTAGAGCCTCTGCTCCCAACTGGACACACTGGGAATGGGAACAAGGGGTTGGTGCCCAGGGCAGGGTCACAGAATCACAGAATTTCAGGGATTGGACATCAAAAAATTATCTAATCCAATCCCTCTGCCTTGATCACATCATACAGGGTCATTGGGCTGGAGCCCACGTCATAGAATGTGCTGAGTTGGAAGGGACCTTCAAAGATCATCTAATCCAACCCCTCTGCAGTGAGCAGGGATATCTTGCACTAGATCACAACCTCATCATGTCCTTGAATGTCTCCAGGGATGGATGGGGTATCCACCATCTCTCTGGGCAACCTGGGCCAGTGTCTCACCACCCACATGGTGAAGAACTTCTTCCTAATGTCTCATCTAACCCTGCCCTGCTCTAGCTTCAAACCATTGCCCCTTGTCCTGCCACTCCATGCTGTGGCAAACAGCTCCTCCCCAGCTTTCCTGTAGCACATGGCACAGGAGATGGTTGCCCAGAGAAACCCATCTCTGGAGACATTCAAGGCCAGGCTTGATGAGGCTCTGAGCTGCCTGATGTAGTGACAGTTGTCCCTGCTTACTGTAGTTGGACTAGATGGCCTTTAAAATTCCTTTCAAAGTCAACATATTCTATGAGTCCCTGGTCCTCCTCATGTGCCTTCTTGGACTTTAAGCTGAACCTAAGATTTGCTGACTGCTTGTTGCTGCAAGGAGAAGCCTTTAGGCTCTCTTTGCCTCCCTCTTACCTCCTGAAGTATTTAAGGCTTTGCCTATGAAGTTGGCAGCATCATAGAAGAAGATACTCAAATCAAAGGCAGGATCATCAAATGCTTCTACTCCGTAGTACTCTATTTGCAGGTCTCTGTAATATCTGGCTCCTGTGTTGATGCTGTATGGCCCATCTGCTGCATTGAGGATGTGAGTAATGTTGAGGCTTTGAAGAGTAGTTTTGTTCCTAGCAGCCCACCTGTTGGAAGACATGAAGGGCTCATTGGCAACACTCCTAACCTTCTGCTGAAATAGCATGGTTTAAAGTTAGTGGGAAGGCTGCAGGAGCTGCAGAGAAGCAAATTTTGAGAAGCCCAGAGTGCTTTGCACATGAAGAAGGTGATACCATGTTGTGGGGAGCAGCAAGAGCAAAGATTTGCCCATGGGATACTGTTAGTTAGACAAATACCTCCTAGAAGTCAATCTCTGAGCATGATTTACTGTGTAAGGTTATCAAGTTTTTCTTTTAAATAGGTATTTAGCAAGTTTTAGAGCTCCTCTCTCATTCAGAGTGTGCTCACAAGGGTGAGAACTCACTCAGATGGAGCAGCATCTCATTCCTGATTTAGAGATGAAACAGCTACATAGAATCATAGAATGTTTTTGGTTGGAAGGGACCTTCAAGATCATCTAATTCCAACCCCCATCCCATGGGCAGGGACACCAGCCAGGTTCTTCTCCTTCCTGCCATAAACTGGGACTGAAATTATTCCACAAAACCACGATCCTTAACTAATGCATTCATGAGGGGAGGGAGTTGGCAAAAGTAATTTTTTAATCTGCAGTAATCCAAATAGTAGGAAATGCCAAAAAATAGAAGCAGTTATGAGAATAAAGTCTGGAAAGTCCTGTTGGATGTTTTCAGTTTGCTGTCTTTGAAGGAAAGTTTGGGTTTGGACTGCCAAAATCTCTACTGTATAACTTTAGTCCTCCCTTATCTGAGTCTTCATCTTGCTGTTCCTATTGGAGTGTGAGGGTTGCTCTGCTCTTGCCTGATGCCTTAAAAGACAGTTTCTAGGACAGAAAACACATCTCAGATTTGACACAGAATTTGGGATGGGTTCTTTATGGACTCTGTCTAGAATTCACATAATTCTTACCCTGCCAGATGCACTGTGGGTTCATACGAGTATAGAAAGCTATGAATAAATCACCATTTTGTATGTCATGCTTTTCATTACATCCAAACAACTTATGTTATCAGGTTTGGAAGCTTGCACTACAAATAACATTCCCACTGGCCCCAAAGCTGCTCCCCAAGGTGTCACACACCCTTTCCTCCTCAGCACCAGTAACAACTTAATGATAAAATCATGTTTTCTTACGCATCTCCCAGGTAAATATTTGGCCAGACTTGGTCCACGTGATTATCAGACCCTCCTCTGAGCCAGAAGAGCCTCTGGAGTTCTGCTAGGGATGGTGTTTCATAGTCAGCTCTGCTCCCTGCACTGCTGCTTGGGGATGAAGGGTCTCTGGTGTGAGGCATCTCTCTCCTCTCTGGCAGGCACTCGGGCTGTATCACAGACAGCTATTCTGAAATGAATGAAGAGGAAATTTTCACACAGAAAGAATAATATTCCCTAGAAAGCAGTCCCCTTCATTACCCTCCCAATAGCTTTAGGTTATTATAGCTGGTGTGGTGTGCAGCAGGGCCTGCAGGTGTTACTGAGAGCATCCAGAGAGCAGCACTGACCCCATGCTAGGACTCTGCAGGACTGTAATTCATCCCCTGAGAGAGCAGCAGCACAAGGCAATGTGATTTAATTTCTTATCAAGTAACACAGTTGGAAAAGATCATCCTGTATCACCCAAATGCAGCCCTGGCTCAACCTCATAGGTGCAGATTAGAGTACAAGGGAAATCTCAACTACTTTATGTTAGAAAGTTACCAAAGTGGTTCTAACTGAGTAAAACTACAAGTCTTTGGAAGAATGAGTCATTGGACTGACTGCTACCCATTAAGTTTCCAGGGCCAAGGTGTGTGTAAGACATCTACAGATAACTCCTTGGCAGCTAACAAAGACTGTGGTCCCTGCCTATGGCAACCTCCCTGTCCCTATGGCAGGGAGGTTAGGACTAGATGATCTTTAAGGTCCTTTCCAACCCAAACCATTCTATGATTCTATGTGCATGCCTATACCTATATAAAATGTCTGTGCAAACAGTTTTCCTTCATTTAAAGGAATGTATTTAAATACATGTAAGTATATATATATATGAACTAATTTTTAAATGCATTTATATATATATACATGTAGAAATAGAAAAGGAGAGGATTTGAGCTATATTTTTCCTCCCAGGTGGGATACTCCTGGACACCCTGAGACTTTAGGATCATTTCTCCTGCTAGAATCTCATTATTCTGAATTGCTGCTGTGCCCTCAAAGGGCATTGATGAGCTTTGTTTTGTTGTTTCTTGGCATTAAAGCCATAATCAACATGGGAACCCCACTAGAACTCTTCCCAAAGTGTTTATTCTGAAAACATCAGCTTTCACTGTAATGAATCTAGAGCTTGGGTTTATTTTTTTCAGTAATTCTATTTAATTAATGCTGATAAGAGCTTTGGAAGTTGTCTGTTTTGTCATCTGCCCCACAATGGGAGCAGCCAGATGGGTGCTGGTCCCAAAGCAACAAAAAACTATGTCAAAACTTTCAGATATGTTTATATTTTAACAATGTAGGTTGAGATGAGGCATGAACAGAAAGCAAGGGAGGATATATTATATTGCTTCCAGTGGAAAAAGGAATCAAGATGATGCAAGCAAAATTATTGAATTGCACATACATTTCTGTGACCTCAGCCTAAATTTACTGCCCCCTTCTCCTTCCTCCTCCCTGCAAACACTAAGAGCAGTTACAGCTTTTTGTATGTTCCAATAAAAAGAAAGTTTTCCCTAGAGTAACTACTTAATAAGCAAAATATGAAAAGCACAATAAAAATGATGGAAGAGATGGGGAAAAAAAAAAAAAGAGAAAAAAGCTGACTGTTTTTACTTTTAATGATGAAGGAAAAGTACTGCAGGGATGTAGAGAGGAATATAGGGCTAAAAACCTTATGAACTTTTCAGAGGATGTAACACCAAGAGCTTTGGTAAAGGAGAATATTCTGTAGTCCCAGCACAGATTAGCGTGAAGAATAGCACAGAAAATAGATATTGTGCCTTGCCCTACAAGTTTTACTGCCTTGAGGAAGTCATGCACTGTGCTCAAGAGCTCCCACCAGCACCAGCATGATGACCTGTTTGTTCATTCCCTGATACAGAACATTAAGCTGAAGCAGTAAAAGGAAATCAAGAAAAAGATAATACTGGCTCTACATGAGGAGATTCACAGGACCACAAGAAGTCTAGATGTTTCTCAGTTGCTGAATAAAAGCTGAAGCTGTGGAGGTAAGCAGAAGGATGATAAACTTCTAGTTACCCCAAGCCCCCATTGCTTTAAACTTGTATCATAAAATAATCTGAGTTGGAAAAGGACAGATTTTTAAATGTCATCTAGTCCAACTCCCAACAATCTTCAACTAGATGAAGTTGCTCAGAGTTTCATCCAACCTGATCTTGAATGTTTCCAAGGATGGGGCTTGTACCTCTCTGGGCAACCTGTTCCAGTGTTTTGCTACCTTAATTGTAGCAAATCTCTTCCTTCTTTGTAGTCTAAATCTACTCTCTTTTACTTGAAAGCCATTACAGGCCCTGCTAATAAGTTTTTCCCCATCATCTCTGTAAGCCCCCTGGAAGGCTGCAATATGGTCTTCCCAGAGCCTTCTCTTCTCCAGCCTGAGCAGCTCAAACTTTCTCAACCTGTCCTTGGATGAGGTTATTGATAGTCTTGGGCACAGCAGGGCACTGATTTTGGCTGGATCTATGATTATTCCAATAATGCAAATGCTAGATGACAAAAACAGGATACAGAAAGCTCCTACAGCCAAATATCCTCAATTACCTGAATCAAAACCAAACTAAAAGGTCCAAAATGCCAAACTGTGAGATCATGGTACAGAGAAAAGAAAAGGAGGTCTCTCAATGCACTTGAAATTGTTGTCTACTGTTTTTTTTACTGCTCTTTTCTCTCATCTTTTACCTTCCTTGCTATTTTTCTCTCAGGTGGTGCTTAACACTACAGCTCTTTGTCCTCCTGGTGGAAAAATCCAGATGGGAAGAAGTTGTGGTTCACAGGAAAATGAGCACATAAGTGGAATTAATCTTTCAGATACTGTAATGTGAAACTCGATCTTCCTTTTTTGTTAAGAAGACACAATCTGTGTCTCTACATTTTGGCCAGAATCCGACTCTAAGAGAGCCCAGGAGTCTCTGGAGGTGGAGCTGAAAGCCTGGTGTGCAGAAACGGGCACATTTAAAAGCAAATAGGCAAGTTGAAACAGCCAGATGGGAACCTAGCAGGCAACCAAGAGGGGGAACTCTCTGTTTTCCTTGCAGGCCTACTGGGGCTTGTTTGCAGGAATTAGAATCTCTCACCAGCAGTTCACTGCAGCTCCTAATACCAAGTGGTACTGGAAAATGAGAAGCAGGTTATGGCTGATGGTTTAAAATGAGGCACCTTTGGGATTTGAGCAATGAGATCCTGGGCTCGTCTCGTGTGTAGCCCATGCACATGGCAGAGCAATANAGTGAAGAGAAAAGCAGAAGGTACAATTAAAGCTCTGTTTGCTTGGGTTTTTAAGAGAATTTACTACCTGGGAAAGATGCCAGCTCAAGGGCTCTGGAAAACACAGCCCTCTCTTTAACTGTAGAGCTGAGAAGGAGAGGGAGCAACCCTCCAGCCCCCTCAGCTCAGTTCATGGATGCCCCTTGCCTGTGCCCTCAGCTGGGTGGGAGAAAATCTTATCTTCACACCTTTTCATTGCTTGATCCTCCTTCCTGACACCTCTGTTTGCATCCAGCCTATTACATTTATGATGGGGGCCCTCTGGCTCCTCCAAACTGAGCTGGAAGGTACCAACTTCTTCCATGGAGCCTGAGCTGGGCTGGAGGCTCCATCCACCTTGTGTCCTCCCATGATGGGGCTACTGCAGGTCTGCCACTGTCCTCAAAAAAGATGAGAGCACCTGGGGACAAGCTGTTTTTGAGGAGTGAGAGCAATGAGTGGCAGGGAAGATGAGAGTAAGCAGCCCCAGCCAGGGCTTGGGGCAGACAGGAGGACCCCATGGTGGTCAGGTAGATCAAGGGTGAAGTGAAGAGGTTGAGGGGGTGCATGTGCAGGCACAAGCATAGCAAGGTGACAAAGGGGGAGATGAAGTCCTTCTCAGCTCAGGTGGGCCCTGGATGAGGTAAGGAGCCCCAGCCAGGCCTCCCACCACTGGGTCTCACACCAGTGGCCCCATCTGAGGTCATACAGCCACTATAGTCCTTGGGCAAGGTGAGCCTTGCTCAGGAGAATCAGAGCTTCCTGAGTCAGGCTGATGGTCCTGGCAGCAGGATTCAGGCTGGTGGAGAGCTTTCCCTGTGCCCCACTGTTTCTTTGGGGAGCACATGTCACTGCTCTATCATGGAAGTGCTCCCAGACAACTTTTCCTTTCCTTTGCAATACTATGATCTGTAGATGTTTTCCCAGGAACATATCTTTACAAGGTGAGGGGGGAACTTCCATGCTGCCTCTGCCCCACTCCAGCCCCCAAACCTTCTGTTTAAGAGCTACACAGCCAAGGAGAAGGCACCTACCCCCACACAGGGCTAATGAATGCTGCAAAAAGGGGTGCTGGGAGAATGGGGACGATGGGTGGGAACAGGGGGGTGTCCTGTTTGCAGTGACACGCTGTGGCAGGGAGACAGCTTTCACATCTGCATCTTTTGGATTCAAAGGAGATATATATATATTAAAAAAAAGAAGTATTACCTTAGCAGCTGGCATCTGTGAGCAAGTCTGTGCACCATCCTCAGCAAGACAGCGCTGCCCTCCACAGGCTCCTGCCATAATTTCCCACTCGGCTGTGCATTTCTGTCAAGCCTGGGGTGGTGATGCTTCCCCCCCCTTCTAATTCTCTTCAGGGGGCACTCCTGTCCAAGGTTACCACAGCTAGGAATGAAAAAGAAACCCACCCCAAACTACTGGTTTTCTTGACACATCTCCACTAGGCTGGTGCTTCTCCCTGAATTAAAAATAGCTGGAGTTTCACATCCTGCTGCCAGCAGCCATGGCTGTCGTCAGGCGGGCACGCAGTCACCATGCAGAGGGAACTGCTTCTAATAGTAGAAACTTGGCTCTGTCCTTATGTAACGCCAGGAATGGAGCAGAGAGCCTGCAGCTCCCCGGGCACCCAGCAAAGACCTGCCTTGGGCAGCTCCATAAACCCCAGGGGCCAAGAAGCTCCAGGAAAAGCAAGAGAAACAAAGCGACCTTGATATTGATAATGGTTCAGTGAGTGCTGTCGCCCTCAGTCTCACAGGCTGGGGAAAGGTGTAAATTATGGGTTGTTCTGAGAGAAATTATGTTAAAGAGACCAGAGACTAAAAGATGGAGGGTGAAATTCCTCGTGAGCTTCAGGAAAGACAAACAAGGCTGTTAATGCACTGCTATTTAAAGAGGCTCCGAAGCCCTTGCCCTTCTGCAGGCAGTATGGATTTGTGTGGCTGTGGATTAGGAGTTTGGGTTGTTGGGTTTTTTTCTTCTCCTTGATTTACTCCTCAAATGATTTTTCTCTGACTGCTGTTGTCAATGCAGAATTGACAATGCTGTCAAGCTGGCAAGATTTTAGAATATTTGAAGGCACGAGGAAAGGGTTTTTGATATTCCTCAGTTGCCTGTCAGTGGGATCTCTGAGCTGTCTCTTTTTTTTCTTTTTTTCTTTCTTTCTCTCTCTCTCTGAGCTTTTAACATAAGCAGTGAAGTGCTCTCCTTGCCTTGCTTGAAAGGATACACATGAGAAGGTGCCTTTTTCTCAGGCTGACAAAGCTGTACAAACTCTTTGCAGCAGAATCAAGAGCAAGAGACTTCAAAACTCTGCAGTGGAAGATCTATTTTGGCACTTCAAGTTTTTCCAGGCAAATTGCAGAGCTTTCGAGGGATACTCTATTAGCTTTGTTGGGGAGAGAGTAAGATTATTTTTTTTAATTTTTTTTTTTATTGCTGTCTTTAAAGTAGAGGGATTATTTACTAATTTATCTTTTAAGTAAGGTTATAATTTGTGTCAAAGGAATCGACTTCTGATGAGGCCGTGAAAGGAGCCAAGATACTGAGACCTAGAAATGGGCAGTTCTTGCTCTTGCAAACTTTTGACCTGTGTCTGATGGATATTTGCTCTTAATTTCTTATCTAGAATTTGGAAAAGTAAAACTGGAGGTGGTATTCTTGCTGTTCCTCCATGATTTTGTAGCACCAGGTAAAGCAGAGTGCAAACAGCCAAGGGAGCTGCCTGGGCAGGGAGTGCAGCCACATCTCTGGATGGTGGTGGATGAGGGGGGAGACACTGCTCTGTGTGATGTCCGGTCTCAGGGACACTGGGACAGCTTGTCCTGCCATTTTCTGGCTTGTGAGAAGTTTTCTTGCTAGTCCCTGATGAGGAACCAGCAGTGCTACCCCACAGGTGGTTCTGCAGCACTGTTGATGCCACCTGAGCCTTTCAGATGCCCAGGTGGGGCAGGAGCAAACTTTGTCAGGTGCAAGTAGGTTTTTGGAGAGTTGCATTTCTTCTCACTTTTAATCTTGCTTGGGTTTTTTGCTGTTGTTTTTCTGATGCTGTTTGTTGCCAAGGCTCAGTGTGGATGGTAGCTTGATGCTGAAGCTGGTGGGGTGATGGAAGGAAGAAAAGCCTCCAGCAAAGCAGTAGCCTTGTGGCCCTCAGAAGGGGTGAGTCAAGCAGAGGTAGCAGGAAAGAGGGGTGCAGCCTCCAGGCTGTGCCTGCTGCAGGCAGTTTATAATAGTTTGGGAACAGGCTGCAAACCTAACAGTCCATTTTCCTACAGCAAAACCCCAGTGCCTCCAGCACAGCCCGAGGAAGGCTGGCCTCTGCTTGGGAAATTTGCTGTGAGCAGGAATACATTAAGGATTTCAAGCTTCCCAGGTACAATGGTAATGGGAGCCATTCGTGAGCTAAAAATAGCATGAACATCCTTTCTCTCCAATGCCTGGCATCCCAAGCAGTCATTTTTTGCTGGTGCTGGTGAAAATGAGCAAAGCTTTGAATGGCTTTTATTTGTGTTTTCTTTGCAGGGCAGAATTTTGTTTTTCTAACTGGGTCTGAATTTTTACTTTAAGGAAAAAAAAAAATGGCATTTTCTCCTTTTGGATGTTTCTCCTTTTTAATTATCATGAATTATTCTCATTTTTTCAGCAAAACTATATGAGAAAAGCTATTTTGATAGGAGAGTGGGAATTAGGACTAGTCACTTACAAAGAACTTCTGTGTGAGTGCAGGAAAAGAGGAAATAAACTCCCCAGAAACCATAATGTAATCTTACCTTAGCCCTATACACATTTTTAACAAAATACTGAAAGTGTTTTGCTTTAGAATTAAGCAATGTAAACAGTGTAAGGTGCTTTGGCAGGATTTGTGGTGTTTACATTGGGAGATCAGAAAGAAATAGCTGTTGCAGGAGAAGGCAAAGCTTTATGTGCCTATCAGAGAAGATCTTCCTGTGGCTGCAGAGGGAACAAAGATGCCTATTGTCCCCAGGTAAGGAAGAGCCACAAACAAAACTAGCAAAAAGGACTCTCTCTTCAAAATATTTAGGGTATGCTTGATGAAGTCCTGTTATAAAATGATGAACCCTCATATCCTAAAGAATTCTCCCTTGCTTACAGGCCTTGCAAGGTCTGTGAAACCACAAAAGCACAGTCTGCCATGGGCAGCAGACTGAGAGAGGTGAATCTTCCCCTTTGCTCTCATGAGACTCAACCTGGAGTACTGTGTCCCACTCAGAGCACAGGGAGGACATGCAGCTGTTGGAGAAGGTCCAGAGGGGGACCAAGAGGATGCTGGAGCATCTCTCCTACAAAAAGAGGCTGAGAGAGTTGGGGCTGGGGAAGAGAAGGCTCAAGGGAAACTTCCCAGTGGCCTCCCAGTGCCTGAAGGGGCTACAGGAAAGATGGGTGGGGGCTGTTTGCCAGGGCATGGAGCCACAGGACAAGGGGCAGAAACTGGAGCAGGGCTGATGATACATGGGGAAGTTCTTCCCCACCCCATGAGGGTGGTGAGACCTTGTCCCAGGTTGCCCATAATGGTGGTGGAGTCCCCATCCCTGTAAATATCCAAGGCCAGGCTTGCTGAGGCTCTGAGCAGCCTGATCTAGTGCAGGATGTCCCTGCTCACTGCAGGAGGGTGGACTAGATGGCCTTTAAATCTCCCTTCCAACTCTTTGATTCAATGAAAACAGATATTTTGTCCTGGGATAAGCATTAGGACACAGCTATTAGACCAACTGGTAGAGGTGGAAGAATTAACTGCAGGATCAAATAAACAATTTTTTACCAATTATCTGAACTAATCTAATTACACGCTGCCTTTACTAACAGTCCTTGAGACTTTAAAGCAACGCAGCAACACTGAAACGCTGTGGTTTTTCAAATTGCCAGAAGATGGCAGAAGAAAGCAATGTTGGATGATTAAAAAATGGTCAATACACTCAGATCCGGCTTGTAAAGCTGTTGCTGCTGCAGAAGAAGCTGCACTGGTTGGATAGAAGAAAAAAAAGTGAGATGTACCAGATGAATTAAATTGATATTGACCTGGCTGTATCCATCAACTGATCTATGCTGCAGGTTTCCTGTGCAACTGTGCTCATTTTTCACATGCTCTTTGCAGTTTGGCCTGCTTTTGCTCCACTGGCAAAAATCTGCTGAATGATACACTCCAGACTATAATGCAGCCACCTGATGTAAAAAACAGGGTGATTTTTAAAAAGTCTCTTATTCTTTTTCTTTACAAGTGATATTTTTCCTCCCTTTCTCCTTTCAGTTATAGCTGAAGAACCAAGATGGTGTGAACATCCCTCTCCTTCTGTGAGGGCTGATGATGGAGAATGTACCTGATGGACAACCTGCTACATGCAGTTGCTGAGCTGGGCAGTGGGCTAGAAGTCATGGTCACCTCAAACAGCATCTCTCCTGCCTGTTCTCCACAAGAAAATCAACTCTTTGGTCAGGTGAGTGTCACAAAGGGGGCATCTCCACATCCAGGAGCCCCTCTCATGAGCTGGGGGAGCTTTGAAAGAGGGCTTAGATGGAGGAGTCCATGCTGTCCATGTTCTCTCCCCACCAGCTCTCCTTCACCTCCCTTTTTCTTCCTCCTCACTATCCAGAGCAGAAGTCCTGGAGCTGATGGAGGCAGGGTGCTTTTTGGGGCAATTAATCTTGTTTTTTTTGCTAGAACCAGACCTTCTGTGTGTTCTGCAGGCATTAAAAGTATCATTAGGTTTAGGAAATGACCAATATATTGAAGGCCACAAGTGGGAAGATGCAGAGAGAAAGAATCACCCTAAAGTTGTCCTGTTTCTTGTGCTGTCTTCCCCCAAGCTCCTGCTCTAGGGCTGATGGAGGATGATTGACTAGCCAGACCTTCAGGTTCACTCACTATTTTCCTGAGTTTGATAAAGAAGCTGTCTATGAAAACAAAGATTGAAAAGAAAATTATCAAAGAGAGTTTTTTTGTTGTTTTTAGATATAATTTTTCAAAGGCAGAAAGAGAGGGTCTGTGAGGTTACACACCTAATACTATCTGTGCCCTTGAAAATCTTTTTTGCCTAATTGGGCTGTGCAAATTCATAGCCAGAAGAGGTAACTGACCATTTTTATGAAGGATCTGTAATAAAAACACTGCAGGCTATTGTTCTAGAAATAAATTAAGAAAAAAAAAATTTAAAAAAATTAGGAATTATGGAAAGAATATGTTTCAGGGCATCAGCCAGCCTCTCCTGAAGCTATGCAAATTGGCTGGGTGAAACCAGCAGCAAACACAATGAAATGAGCTGGATGTGAAGAGCTGAGATCTCAAATGTGATATTATGCAGAAGGTAAAGAGCCTGCACAAGATAAGTAACAGCTCGATGCGTTATCAAGGGTGCACTTCCATTTTGATGGATGTTAAAAGAACCTTTAGCCTTGGAAAATAAAGGGGGATAATTTCTCTCCAGGCAAACGGCTGCTGGTGAAAGTCATAAAACAAGAGCACCGGAGCCCTAATTTTATAGTGCTTTTTAAATGATTTTCAAATGGTCCAGCTGCTTAGTGCCACAAGAACACAAGGCAGTGATATTTACGCCGGCGATAACAAGCGTGCAGCAGCTTTCTGCAGGCAGCCTGCACCCAGCCACACACACATGGAAAGCTGATACTTGCCACTGGGGGCTGGACACCACTGTGCCAGGGCTGGAGCAATCCTGAGAATCTCCTTTTTCCACCAGACAACTTGAACTTGGTTGTTCTCCTCCTCCGTGTCCTGCCTGCAGAGCATGGGGGGAGACGTGGGCAGGCGGCTGTTCTATTTTGACACCAAAGATCCTGCCCCTCAGGCTCTAGGTCCTTGGCAGGCTTGTCTTTTCGGAAATGGGAGGGTGAATCCAGCCCAGAGTTGCACCACTGGTTTTTATTGGGAGTTTCCTCAAGGATTTATTTGGCCCCAACCTTGGTGTGCCCTTGTTACAGTGTGGTATCTCTTGGGGAAATGCAGGCATGGGGCAAATGAGCCCCAAGCAAGTGCTGGGTAGTTCTGGAATTGCCACCACCAGTTTTCCCTGGATATTCTTGGGATCTTTATGTTTAAACAGGGGCTTGTTTTCTCTTGGAGTTGAGTTTTAGAATCATAGAATTGGTTGGAAGGGACCTTAAAGATCATCAAGTTCCCACTAGATCAGGCTGCTCAGTGCCTTGTCCAGCCTGGCCTTAAACACCTCCACAACCTCTCTGGGCAACCAGTTCCAATGTTTCACTACCCTCACCATAAAAAATTTCTTTCTTATATCTAGTCTGAGAATTTATGACTTTTCATGAGCAGAACAGACAACAAATCATTGTCCCACAGGAGTATGTAGCACATTTGTTGCCTCCATTTAACCAAATGTCTGTGGAGAACACAATATTCTGCCTTCTATATCTTTTCCACTCCCTAATTTAAGGAATTTTAGGATACCTTCTAACCAGAGAGGAAAGATATGTTTAATGATAAATCTTTAGATCATGTGCCTTTAGTCTGTATCTCATATCCATGTTTTCTGTACATTTCTCTGTGTAACTTTAATACTTTTTTATCTTCTAGAAGTTTAGAGTTCACACAGGTGCATATTGTATCTCACTTCAATATGGGATTGCTTGCTTCTGTGGTGATTTTTGAATGGCATTGCCTAGAGGAAAGGGACAGAAGATCATAAAATAAACCACCACAAGGGAAGCAAATCCACTTTCCCTAAGAATACAGTGAACAAAGATTTTCCCCTTCCAAATAGCAAAGAATACACATAGTGCCATGCCAGGCTGTGTGGAGCAGTGCCATGGCCACAGATTGTGTTAAGTCCTGCTTCTGCCTCCCTCACATCTCATCATCTCATCTCTGAGAGATCCAATTTGCAGCAGCTGAGATAAAGCAGCCTCTGGGGTATTACATTCATCCCTTTCATAAATCAAGAACCACTTTTTGTTCCTAGAGATCCAAGCCCAGGAAACACATGGCGTCAGGCCTTGGAAATGGCCACTTGGCATGTCTCTGTGGTAGCACTTTTGCAGCTTTTGGCTGTCTCTCAAAGCAAAAAGTAATGATTTTTTTTTTAATTGCATTCTGATGAATCAATGCAAAAGAACTTAAAGAATCAGTGGTTTCCAACAGAGAACTTAGAAAAGGAAATGATGCAGTATTTATTGAGTGAGAAGAAAGTTCTAAGTGTTATTTTTTTTTCTCTTCTCTTGCAGAAGATACATCCTGATGATTACCAGTAGACATCATGTGATCCTGGAACATAGTTGGTTACTTCTAATCTTTCAGGATCCTGCTGTCCTCCCCATCTGCTAATGGGAAGAATGTCTGTAAGTGGATAATTAGGGCCAAGTGGGTTAGTGAGGTTTAGTTAATGCCACTAATTTTGTGATAACTTAATGAAAGTGCTGTGTAAGAGCAGCAGCTCCCCACCAGGAGAGGGATGGCTGAATACACTTATAGATGGTACAGAAATGTCTTCTAAGGTGACAGTTGGCCTAGTCCTTTGCAGGTATTTGATTGTAAATAATTTCTGACCACAGTTTGGTCTTCCTTGCTTCCCCAGCATTTGGTGCATGGGTGACTCCAAACCTTCTCAGGTCTTCCTTGTGATGGGCTGTGGAGTTGTGGAGAGTCATACCCAAGCTCACCATAAAAAATTATTCTTGAGAGCCCACCACACTGTGAGATTTGGTACCTCTAAAAGAGATTTGTTGTAAGAGAAGGTAAAAGGTTGTGATTTCTGAATAGATGTGGGAAATGCAGAATTCTGAGTTATTTCACTTCTGCAAGGATTTTAGCATCCTCTCAATTTAGCAAGTGTTACAGGGTCTATTTGACTACAGAGGCATGGGGATTTACTGACCCAAATACCTGAAAAAATTCACTTTATAACTCAAGAAGTCCTACAATTGGATGTAAAAGATGCACATTGGAAAGACACACTCAGGTTTTAGCATAGACTGAAACCATCTTGTTAGTTGTATGATATCTCTTTGCAGGTGTGCTATTAGCCTGGTTAATCTGGCATAACTTCAGCTGATGAACCTGCCTGAAGTTTGACTTCTGCAGGACAATTTACATCTACACTGCTTGTTATGTAGCATTTCTAAAAATATTTTACCTTTTGACTCCAAGGGTCTTGACCTTGGCCTTGGGTATCAGCAATGGCTGCTAGCCAGACAAATATTTAATAACCAGTTTGTTGACCACTTCAAAGTCCTCTAGGATGAGAGACATGATGGAAAGTCAACCCATCCCTTTATTTTCCTACACATATTTAACTTGTTTAAAGAGGTATCAAATTTCTGATCAGGTGGAGAAATATTTCATATAAAATACAGCTTCTAGATTGACCTTTTATTTCCAAGTAGTGCTCAGAAACTGCACCAAACTGGTTCCACAGAAACAAGTAGTGACAATTTATGGCAGTGCATCTTGTTATTTTAGCTCTGATGCTGGCAAAAGGTTTGCTCAACAACAGAAACATCCTTCTGTTTATTGACTTCACTGAGTATTGGGTTGGGCCCTAATTGCAAATCCTCTGCTCTCCATTTTTGCCTCAGCAACATCCCACGGAACCTTATCCTCAGGTGCTGATCATATTTGTCTTATTGATGTTGGCAGGATAAAGGAAATTCCACCCATGGCACTTGACAAACTTCCAGTTTGAGTGACTGCAGTGTGTAAGGCTTTGTGTTTAACCACAATATGAGCCATCAGCTGCTGCATTAGCAAACAGCCCTGTTTACCTTTTTACTCCTGTTTGCTGAACGTTCTCAAAGTTCACTTTTCCTTACTCCAGGTACATATTGTTTTTTTCCAACCATTCATTTTTCCACCAAAGGACAGGATTGTGAGTCTGTTGTGCTTTGCGTGGCAAATATTAGAAAATTAATTGTTTGAATAATCATAAAGTGATGTGAAATCATAATTCCCTTTTGAATTCTTTTAAAATCTTATTTTATTCTGTTCCTTAGGTTCTTTCTTTAACAGACAGTCCTCTTTCTCTCTTCTGTGTTAATCTTAAGTCTATTTTAAGATGATGGGGTTGAATGCTGACTAAATAAAGTTGTTGGGCAGCAGATGTTAACAAGTGCTGTGTTCCCCAGCCCTTCAGAGCAGCTCAGCCTCAAATAGCACTTACTTATCACCTATGTAAAGATTAGGAAACCCTTCACCCAAGTGATTTAATTCCACCTTGCAGCTGTCCAAAATATCTGGCCATTCCTGGGCAGAGAGTTTGGGGTGCAGAGAATTCCCAGGCTGGCAGGGTCTGACCATCTTGGGGTGCTGAGCCCTTTGGGTGGCAGGAGGGTGCTGGGGGATGCCACTGCTGCAGGATCCACTGGGGAGTGTTTCTGCTGCCTCTTGATGTCCCCAAGCAGGTGGCTGTGTCTCTAAATATGGAACATTCTTTGATGCCTTCCTGGATTAGCTCAGTGCTACATCCCTGAAGGAATGGGGGAACTGCCATAGGAATGGAAAGTCCACATTAAGTAAATCTTAAACAAAAAAATCACTGTGCTCTCCTCCTCATGTGAGCTGTGTTGCTCTGCTGCCAGCACAGAGATCTCCATATGAAGGAAAAGTTGGTCCAAGCAACAGAGACATGGTCCCAAATGCTTCATGTCACCCAGTTCTAATAATAAGCTACCAGGAAGGGGGATGGATCATGTTGGGGTGAGCTCAAAGATCAAAAGAGCAGCTGTCCTGGGCCTCACCAAAGGTCCATGGAGCTCACTGTCCTGCATCTGACTGGGGCTGTAAATGAATGCCAGCAGAGAATAAGAAGACACAAGCATGAATTACACTGCTCTCTAACACTTTCTCATCTTCCAGCTGGCTGTAGCTCATGGGCTTCCAGGTCAGGATGGAGCTTCTAAGTATTTCTAACCTTGAATGTTTTTATGTTCCCAGACATTTTCCAGTTACCCCTTGGACATTTTACAGGGTTTTTACCCTCTGTGTTACACAGTCCCCTAAAATCCTCCTTGTCTCAGAATTGGCTTGGACTGACTTCATCTGATGCCCTCAGGTGCTGTGGGCATCCCAGCAGGTACCCAGCTTAATTTTAGGTACTTAAATATCTTTCAAAATATCTTTCTAAAATCTTCCTTCAATTAGGAGTTAACATTCAGTGCCTTCAGTCTCTGGGGCTGTGTGAACTCTGTTGACAGATGAGGATTTTCACAACAAAGGAGCATTTTCTCTACAAAGTGCCACTGGTGGGGCAGTATTTTTCTTTTGTTCCTTAGTCCAACTTGCCAAACCTTTATTTGAAATACAAATTCTCCTGCTGACACTGGAAAACAGTGTCATGTCATGACCTGAACTGTGAGTAGGGTAAGGGACAGGTGAGAAGGTGTCGTCTTCCTCCTAGGCTGTTGTCTATTTTATGAAGTTACAGGATTATTTTTACCACTTTTGCTTACATGACTGGAATCCTTTTCTCTGAGGAGCTGAAGTTTGAGTGTATATAAGGCAGGAAATACTGGCTCTGCTGATAAAAAACCCCTTCTGTGATTTGTCAGTGCCCTTGAAAAGAGTTTCTTAATTCATTCCCTCCACTGGGGTGAGTAAGTCTTGCTGGACAAAACCTCTGTCATGTCACTGGTGGCACAGATGCCAGCCTGACTCAGCTTTGCTCCATGCTCTTCTCTACCCCAGTGAAACAATGTTCCCTCAGGATGAGCAGTATCTCCAAGAGCAGGTACTAATTTACAGCAGGAGCAGCTTTCCCAGCTGTAGCTTTGTGGGACAGATGTTCAGGGGCAAGAGAAGCCTCCTCCTGGTGGGAGGTTCCATTAATCTTGCTCACATGTGCCTAATTTTGCCCAGCCTAAAGCCATTAAGATGCATTATTTCACTCACATGAATTTCAGATTTTTCAATGCCACATCTTCAAAAGGTTTCCAGAGTAAAACCTACTGCAACGTGAATGAAGTATAAATTATAATGAAATATTAACTCTTTATAAATCCCTATTAACTCTAATAAGAACTTCAAAGCAAACTCGGCTCCTCCTCCATCACTCTGATGTATAAAGGTATAAAGATTATCCTAGAATTGTTAGGTTTTAAGTGTGATTTTTCTGTTTGATCTTTTTACAGTACAGTGTCTTACATTTCTCTTGTCACTGGAGTTTTTTTGGCAAGATTTAAGTCAGAAAGGATCTGAAATATGCTTATTTTGCAAAGAATTCATGTAGTCTCAAATAGAGAAGGATTTTGCTGGTCTCATAATTCCCAGGCAGAATCAACCATCGTGTTATAACCTCTCCAAGAATTAAGGAGGACAGGGAGTCTGGGAAGGAAGAGGTTCAACTCACAAGTCATCACTATTTTAGTCTTCTAATAACCTTGGAAGTTCCTTCCAGCAGGGAGGAAAATCAGCAAAAGTGATGCTTCAAATGCAGACAAACGAGGTGAAATATATTTACTTAATCCAGCAGGAGAGGCTCGTGAGGTTAGCTAATCAATAAATCAAACCAGAAGCAGAGGGCAAAAATAGATTTGATTATCCCTTCACGGTTCAGCACAAGGTAACAAGCTAATTTTCAGGCAGAGTGCTAACAGGAATTTCAAATGCTGTTGCTGTAGGGAAAAAAAAAATCACACTGGTTCAAATGCCAGTGAACTGGCGATAGGAAACGTGACACCCTCCAAAGGGTTTCAAACTAATTTGTATCAATTAAGCCCTAGCCATGGATGTAAATTAAAATCCTACCTGATGTTCAACCAGGGATGATACAAAGCCTTAAAACTGATTTTGGGGTGATAATTTGGAAACTGATTTGGGGTGATAATTTGGAAAGAAAGTGGAACAACAAGTTCAAGCTTACAAAATGCTTTGAAGATCTGACATCTTTAAGTTCCCCAATACACTGCACAATATACATTGTCTTGCTGAAAACATATTTACACAAAAAAAGGCTTGGGTGTTTGCTGACCCAGAGCCTGCAGCAAGGTCTGCACAGGAGTTTGTTCTGCTGCTGTGGACCTTCAGGCTGTCACAGCTTTCTGTTGTCCCTCAATATTTGAGAAAGTTTGCCNTTCTTCTCTTTTTTTTTTTTTCACTGAGCACAGGAAGCTGTATCTGCACAATGGCTATGAATGACAGAATCACAGAATATCAGGGACTGGAAGGGATCTCAAGAGGTCATCTAGTCCAATCCTCCTGCCAGATCAGGAACACCTAGTCCAGATCGTGCAGGATGGGTTGTGAAGGTTTTGCCTTTTCAGCAGGTCTTCTTGTGCCGCAGCTGAACATCCAGATTTCTCAGGTGTTTCAGGAAACCACGGTTGGGAAAAATCCATCGATGCTCTTTGACTGTTTTGATGGCTTCAACCAAGGAGAGGTGGTGATGTATCATGAGGTAGGCTAGGACTAGGGAAGCTGATCTGCTTACTCCAACTGCACAGTGTACCAAAATTTTAGCTGAGTAAAAAATAAATTTTAAAAATAGATTATAAATATGGAAGAGAAGAAGTATAGAATGGTTTGGGTTGAAAGGGACCTTTAAGATCATCAAGTTCCAACCCCCTGCCAGGGGCAGGGACACCTCCCACTAGATCAGGCTGCTCAGTGCCTCATCCAGCCTGGCCTTAAACATCTTCAGGGATTGAGGGGGCATCCACAACCTCTCTGGGCAACCTCTTTCAGTGTTTCACTACCCTCACTGTAAAGAATTTATTTCTTAACTCCAGCCTGATTCTCCCCTCTTCCAATTTACATCCATTATTTCTAGTCCTTCCATCACATATCCTATTAAAAAGTCCTACTCCTGCCTTTCTGTGGATGAAGTTTAAATTAAAGGCAAGGCAAGCCCTTTCTGTCTACTCTAGCCTGGTCAGAGCAACACTGCAAACATGATTTATTTCTTATCCTTCTGACAGACAACTTCAAGTGTTAACAATTGAGTCTAATTGGCAATTGGTGCACTCACTTATAACAAGAAGTGCCATAAGATCCCAACCTGTTCTCAGAAACACTCATAAATCAAAAGGAAGCCCTGGTGAAGGATTGAAGTGGTTTTATTGCAAGCAAAAGGAAAACCAGACCCAGTGATTTCAGAGGAGCTTATTGAGGTGGAGAAGGATGCCAAAGCCTGGCCTGAAAGGATGGCATTAACACATTAGCCACTGAGAGAAGAGACTGGCCCAGGACCATTGCATAAGAAGGCAATTTGCTTTGACTGTAATTCTCTTCTGAAGGCAGGAGCTGTGACACAGGCTGAGACAGCTCCATTAAAGCCAGTTTACTCATGTTAAGAAATGGGCTTTTATGTAATAAGGATTAATTAGCATTTTATTGCACCGGTGCCAAGAAGCTCAGTCTCTTGTGCAAACATGTTATAAATATCCTGGGATATAGGTAAATCTTCTCCTCAGGGGCACAGCCTTCATCATGCAGGTGGCTCAACCTCATGTTTGAGCCTCTTCATGTAGGTGGTGGGTGTAGAAATTGGGATTTTTGCCTCTTTATTAATGAATTTATTCTTAGAAGTACAGATGCTGTAGGAGGAACTCAAAAAGGAAGGTCCATTTTAAATGTATGTTTTTTTCTTTTCTCTTTTTATAGAATGGTTTGGGTTGGAAGGGACCTTCAAGATCATCTAGTTCCAACCCCCTGCCATGGGCAGGGACACTTCTCACTACACCAGGTTGCTCAGTGCCTCATCCAGCCTGGCCTTAAACACCTCCAGAGATTGAGCGGACATCCACAACCTCTCTGGGCAACCTGTCCCAGTGTCTCACCACCCTCACAGGAAAGAACTCCTTTCCTATCTCCAGCCTAAATCTCCCCTCTAATGGTTTCTTTTCTCCTCTGTTCTGCTTCCTGGTCTCTCTCCTGCACACTCATCTCTTTTTTTTTCCTAAGTGAACTTCTTGAGGACCTAGTTAGAGCTACACATAGGTACCCAACACTCCACTCTGCATGTCAACCACCATGAAGGTGACCATGATCATTGAGTTGGTTGCTCTGACCTGTTCCAAGAGGCTGCAAAACTCAAAGAAAACCATCCCCAGCAATAATTCCGTACCTCCTGGTGTGTTCAAGGCTTTGTGGATAAACTGTGCTGCAGAGAAGAAGAACTGGCTTATATCAAAGCTTGGCAGGTCCTGGGCTGGCACTCCATAGTAATCAATGGTTGCCCCATAGAAGTCCTGTCCCCCCTGGCTGTACACTGTGCCGTGGGCAGCGTTTAACACGTGGGTCACTCCCATCTTCCACAGATCAAATCTGTTGTGAGCTGTTACTCTGAGAAGACAAGCACAGAGATGTAGATGGGCACAGGGATACTCAAGAAGCAGGAGATGGATCATGACTGCATCTCCCCAACCATTCACTGGAGCCTCAACCCCACGCTTTGAGGGCTAACCCAGAAACCAACACCAACTCAGTCATAATTTTATCTTGGAAAGTGCTGTCTGCAGCAGAAGTGACAGCAATTAGCACAATTATGAGGTGTCTAAAGCAGCTATGAGGCATACAGAGGGGATGTGCCCATAGAGCTGTACTTACAGGTCTCCTAAGAAGAGATTGGGCCACACTTCATCAACGTGGTTGCAAGAGGGACGCCCAGTGTTGAGGAGCTGCTCGATTTCCTGAAGGGAGGGGACATCCCCCGTGCATGCTTCAGTGTCTTCGAGTGCCTGGGGGCCCAGCACCTCCTCCCCAGACATGCTGGAAGCTTGGGATAGACCCTGCTCCTGCTGGGCAGAGGCACAGTCTCGGGTTGGGGAGCTGCCAGTAAGGCTGGGAGATGGGCTGGGGCAGGTGTTGGGCTCCAGACACCCAGCTCTGGCACCCCTTCTAATGTGCCATCCCCCAAGCCCCTCCCCAGTGCTGGCCACTCGCCTGTGCAGGCACAGACAGTTGAATCAGATGCATGGATGGCCACCACAAACACAGCTCTGTCTGCCCTTGGCAGTGTCCTCCATCAGTCAGTGAGATCTGGGTGTTCATCACAAGCAATTAAAGGCCATAATAAAGAAAACAAGAAATCTGTCCAGCACAAGAAGTGTGGCTGCTGTCTCCCAGTTAACTTGGAATGCTTCAAAACATAGCTGTGAAAGGGACAGAGATGCACTAGTAGGTCCTACCAACGTGGTCAAGTGGAATCTAAATTAAACACCAGCAGATAATTACTTGCTCATCACCAGCAATGTAGAGAAAGGTATTTCTTGAAGCTACTGGTTTTTCATCTAGTGAAATTATCTGATCCCAGCTGCATGTTACTGATTTAATCTTTCCTCTGCTTTCACTGATGTGTTCACACAAGACTCCTGGCACACGTTATGTCATGTTTCCCTCTCTTGAGGGAGGAGCAAAGAAGGTGAACATAATGGTTGATAGGTGGAACTCATAACCCACTGAGTTCATATAGGAAGGTCTGGAGAGCCACAGGGAGGGTGTTTACCATGTTGAAGTCTGGTGTTAGTGAGTCCTTTTGAGTACAGATGTGCCTGTGCTTCTGCTCCACAAGTTATAGGACTCATGGCAGAGGCCTGCAAAGCTGTCAGTGATGGAGCTACAAGGTAGAAGACATGAAATGCTGGGGCTCTTTTAAGCCTGGCAGCTGGAAATGCAGAGTGTGGTTCCTTTACTGAAGGAGTCCATAAGTGAAGGTGACACAAGAGGAGGAGCTTGTCCCTTGTGGAAAAAGAGTGAAGAACCCTTGGTCAGGTCTGAACCACCTTTATTTTCTCCTTGCATTGCCTTACTATGATGGAAAGGGAGTTTGCTTTATTTTATTTTATTGAAAGACATATCCCCTATGCTGCTGTGCTTGAGGGGGCAGTGGGACATTCAGTCAATCCAGGAAAAAAACTGTGAAAACAGTTAAAGTTGCACTTCAAGATCTATTTATAGGTCCTTAATGTGTTCCCTTGTTTCTCTGTTTTGTTCTTCTTTTTTTCCCCCCTCTGGTTAACTAGTTCTTTTTAAGCTGATCAATTTGTAGTCATGAGGGAGGGAAGCTGAGTGAACAAATTAAGTTGTTTAATTTTGTTTACTTTCCTCATGTTTCTGGGTGGAGGCTTAAAGCTGAGTAAGCTTCACCAGCAGGATTTAAAAAAAAATACAAGCCCTGCCCTTCTATTGCCCATGGAGTTCTGTTGTGAATGTGACACTGGTGTTTAAGTTCTGTAAAGCTTTTATTGGCCTCTACCTCAAATGCACTGACTCAGAATTCAGAGTCCATGAAAGCTTTTGAGCAGGAAAACACAGACTCCAGATAAAATATCTTTAAGCTCTGCATCTCCAGTGTTTGTACAGCACAGGTCCATTTGCTTCAGAACTCTGTCCTGCCACACCTAGCACCTTCTGAGCATTTAACAGCCTGTAAACGTGACTTTGGTCAAGTTGTGTAACTGATCCTTTTTGCCAGGAGCTGTCTTTTAAACACATTAGGCAGAAATCTGCCATTCACACCCACTCTGCCAAGCATTCACCTCACTAGAGAGGACAAAACCATCTCCCCCTGCTCCATGTTATCCCTTGCCTGTGGCACAAGGGTTGGGTCTTGGAATATAGAATGGTTTGGTTGGAAGGGATCATCTAGTTCCAACCCTCATGCCATGGGACAACCCCTGGGTTGGATCTGAATGAGCCATGGTGCAGAAGATGAAGAGCAAAAGCTAAACCCAGAGGTCATTCAACTTTCAGTATCAGAGTTGGCTCTAAGCTGCTTCTTTTTGAGCTAAACACAGGATTTAGCCATCAGGTCTGTGGGTCAGTTTGGAACAGCCAGGCTTTAATCTGCTGAGATGTACATGGAGATCCCAGGAAGCTAGAAATCCTCAGCACAAGTGCTGACTCCCCTGAGTGAAGCTGAAGGCTTTGCTTCATCATCTCCTTTCTCCTCAGTGCCTTATTTTAGAAGATTATTAATATTCAGGGAAAGATTGTGATTCTCTGACTTTGAGAAGAATTGCATTTCATTTTGTGCAAAACTTGCCCAAATTCAAATGCAAAAATGCTGTGGAAAACATTAACTTAGTCTTGAAATTTGGCAGGATGTTCCTGGAAGAAACTTTTTTGCCCAAAGTTTGGCTGATTGGGGAAGGTTTCTTCCCTCCCTGGAGATATTTAAGGCCAGGCTGGATGAGGAATTGAGCAACCTGGTCTGGTAGGAGGTGTCCCTGCCCATGGTGGGGGGTTGGAACTAGATGATCTTGAAGGTCTCTTCCAACCCAAACCAATCCATGATTTGGGTCTTGCCAGCTTTGCCTCTGTCCTAATCTTTTTTAAGCTGACAAGGACAGATGTAAAAAGCCACAAACACGGTCTCACTGAATAGAGAGGTGAAATTTGCTTTCTTTGCAGCAGAGGTTTTTTTTTCCTTAAAATTCCAAGAATCCCTGACTGCTGGGATGGTGAGCAGCTCTTATCATAGATTCATCCTGATCATCTCTGCCTGTGGCAGGGGAGTTGGAACGAGATGATCTTGAAGGTCTCTTCCAAGCCAAACTATTCTATGATTCCGTGTTTCAAAGCAGACGAAACAGAAACTAGAGCAGGGCAGGGTTAGAGGAGACATGAGGAAGAAATTCTTGCCCATGAGGATGGTGAAACCCTAGCCCAGGTTTACCAGAGTCCTCTAAGTAATCCCATCCCTGCAGACATCCAAGGCCAGGCTTGCTGAGGCTCTGAGGAACCTCATCTAGTTCAGGATGGGCTGGACTAGATGACCCTTGGAGGTTCCTTCCAACCCTGATTCTATGATTTTATGATTAATGAAGAATCTAAGGGGGGTAACGAGCCTCACAAAGCCGAACTCAGGCGGCACCAACCCGCCGAGGCCTTCAGTCTGTGTCGGCGCGGCCTGTGGTAAGGCTTTGGGGAACCGAACCCTCAAGGCCGGAGGGGACTAACCCCCACTCCCTGTGGCGGCCCCGCAACGGCCTGAGGTAACCCGGGCGCTGCGGGAACAGGCGGCGGGATCGTGGCTCCTCCCGGAAGCCGCCCCCGCCCCTTCCGCCGCCCCGGGGAGGCGCTGGCGGCCGCCACTTCCTGCCGGGTGATGGGGGGGTGGCGGTGGCCGTTGCCGCCGCCGCCGGAGGAGAGAGGGAGGGCGCGGAGGAGCCGCCGTTTTTTCTGCTGTTGCTGCGGCCGCCGTCATCGCCGCCCCGGGACCGGGCTTTGCGATACCGGCGCTTAGTGCGGCGGTAGGTGAGGTGCGGGTTTGGGGTCGCTTCTCTCCTCCTTCTCCCGGTGAGGGCGGCCCCCCAGCGGAGCGCGGTGCTGGGGAAAGCTGAGAACGGCCCCGCTGAGAAGCGGCCGGTTGCGGCGTGTGGCCCGGCCGCTGTGGGGAGGGAGCGGGCCGGAAGACTGCGGGGGTCGGCGGGGTGCTGGGGCCGGTTTGTGAGGAACCCGCGGTGCTGAGAGGCTGAGCGCTGCGCTTTGGAGTTACCTCCCGCCCGCTGTTTGCGTCTTAGAGCCCGGTTGTGTGGATTTGGTGCCGGATTTGGTTATTTCTCTGCTTGGGCAGTGACCGAGGAGGTAAAAAGCTCGGTTTAGCGGGACGGAGGTGGGGGAAGAACCGAGAGTGAAGGCCCGGGCTGAGGGAGTGGGTCTGAGGTGGATGGATATGGCGGGGTCGCACACCCCCGTGTGCCTGACTGCTCTGGGGACAGACCAATGGGTTCCTCAGACTCTTATCTGTCTGCCTTGGGGACACTCTGTTGGGTTCCTCAGCCCTCGTGTGGCTTCTTGCCTCGGGGACACCCCAGCTTCTGTCCATCTGCCCCCGGGGGACATACGGGTGGGTCCCTCAGCCTCTGTCTGCCCTGGGGACACACCAGTGGGATCCCTCAGCCTCTATCTGCCAGCCCTGGGGATACATCAGTGGGGACCCTCAGCCCCTGCTATGGGGACACACTGGTTGGTCTCTCATTCTCTGTATACCATGGGGACACACCAGTGGGCCCCTTAGCCTCTGTCCACCTGCCTTGGGGACACCAGTGGGTCCATCAGCCTCTGTCTCTGCCCTATGGACACACCAGTGGGGTCCCTCAGCCTCTACCTGCCTGCCCTGGGGACACATGGGTGGGTTCCTCAACCCCTACCTGCCTGCTCTGGTGGGTTCCTCAGCCCCTGTGTGCCCACCTATCCTGGGGACACACTGGTGGGATCCCTCAACCTCTGTCCCCAAACCCTGCAGGACACACCACCGCTGAACAACGTGCCAAGAAGCAGTGCCTTGTGCCAGCCCAGCAGCTTGATGCCAAAACAGTCCCACCCCCTCAAAACAGACATATCCCTCAATCTTCCTGGTTTTTTTCTCAACCAGAAAACTGGTGGGTGGGTTTGCTGAGGGCAGAGTGTTTAGATTTTTGAGTTACAGAAGTTTTCTTGAGCGTGGAGAGTTTAATCCTGGGAAAGGCAGCGTGGAAAATTGCTGTTTGCACCCACGCTCTTGTGTTTCAGGATGAAACAGGAGTTTGCATGTGAGGAGAGATTTTGGGCAAGTTTAAGGTCTGCAGGTGTTCAGAAAGTTGAAGCTCTGCAGGAACTGTTACCCATTGGTCTTTCAAACCTATCAGGCTGTTTACTTAATACTTGCTGATTGCTATTTTGTTAAAAACAGACCTACAAGAGTATAGTTTTTCTCAGCTTCTTTTTTTTCCCCTTCAGTTTTTAATGGAAGAGGCAAACAAGAGGCAGTTGTGTTCACGTGGTTTGAGACTGGGGCTCCAATGGTCTTGTGGTTTTGTTAGATGCTTCAGTTTGCAAAATTTACTTGATACGACTTAGTAGAAGATCTCACTTGTGTTAATCATCCTCTTCTATCTCCACAGAGCTCCCTCCAGCAGCTGGGTGCAATGTTCATGCCACCTCCACCGAGCAGCTGGTGACAATTCCTGGTGTTTAAATGCCCCTCATCTCTGGTAGGGAGTGCCTCTTGTGGGATATCAGAGGTAAGGAAATTCCTGTGGTTTTGTTCTTCCTTATGCTCTTTGTGATATGTGGAAAAGGTGGAATTAACACTTCATATTGAGGGTGAAGTGGTTTCTACACCAAATGGAAAGAAATTCTTTGAGGAACTTCAGAAATGTTTGTTGCAAAAGTGCTACTAAAGTGTGAAGGAAGTGTTCTGATTTGTAAAGAGTAAGAATTTTAATTTCTTGTGTGTTCTTTTTGTTGGATGATTTGGTGTTTTTTGATAGTGTACAATTAAAAGCACAGCACGATCTAGGAGTTTGTAATCTTTCAGGCTCTATTCTGTCACTTTTCTTTGTACAGAACTCAGTTTTGCAGCCTGCTAACTTAGCTGAGGTCCATAAATTGCATTACACTCTAATTGTTTATTTGATAATCACATAGCTTCCTAAAGTTTTTAATTTCTGATGAAGGCATCTAGAATGAGGAAGGCTCCTACACTGTCACCAAACCAGAAAGATCAGTTTGTAAATGAGAAAGAACAAATGCAGTTTCACGGTATTGTTCTGGTATTAATTGGAGTGGGGAGTTTGATGTTTTCCCCTCTTTCCATCCTAGGATGAGGGTGTAGGAAGATAAGAAAGAAATAAAAGGGGAAAAGCAAGGCTGAATTGTTTTACTGATAAGTTGGATAAGAATAAAGAGGTGCAAATGCTCTGTTAAAACGTGGTGATGTTTCCTGAAGCTGGAAGCAAAAAATCCCTTGACACTTAGCATGTGAAAGGTTCAAGATCTTGTACAAACATTAACGAAATGCCATGAATTACATCCTGAGACAAGTAGTGGAGTGCTTGCTCGGTTGTTTAAGGATCACTTGTGGTAGTAGGATGAATGTTTTGTTAGTAGGTCAGGAATTGAGCCTCTGTTAGTGTTCACTTGAGTGTAGTACAACCCATTTGGTTCAATTAGGTGTTAAAGTCAGGCAGCAGGATGTGTCTGTTCAGCTTGTTGCAATGTGTAACTGCACTTAGTGGTTCTTAAGACAAATATATTTAGCTCTCAGGACTTTCTGTAGTAGCTGCTGTCAATTTTTTTTTCTTTGGAGTTGTTCCAGCAGAAAGACTGTTCTAAGCATATGGAGCTAATCTTTATTTTTCTTTTAATAACTCTTCTATATTTGTCACGCTGCAGCACTACAATAAATAGATAATGAGAAAAGACATCTTCCATGATGGTTTAAAACCTGGTCTAGGTGTTTCTTCTCCAGCAGGGGGATTGGACTAGGTGATCTCTTGAGGTCCCTTCCAATCCCTGACATTATGTGATTCTGTGAAAACCTAAGGCATAGAGTAAACTCAGCAAGTTTTACAGCAATATCTCTGCATTTCAAATTACTGTGTGCTTGCTTCAGGAAAATATCTATGTTTTGGTCTGACAGTGGGCATTGTGCTGTGTTTGATCACTCTTATTGTTGCTCGTGTGTGAAAAAAACCCATGAAAAATCACGAGTTGTTTCTGCAAGTGTCCTTTTGCTGCTTTTGTTTGGAAGATGCCATAAAATATATGATGGCATTTAGAAAGTATGGGTTAAGTCACTGTATATACTGTATGGCAGTGAAAAAGATGCTGCTTTTTGCTTTAAATGAGCACTGAATAATTCAGGGTTTTTGGAAGAGCAAGTGACAAGCTTCTGATGCAAGTCAGCAGAGGATCCAAGACTGGTGCATAACAAGGCAGTGCTGTGTGTGCTTTTTCCAGCCTGGTGTGACTAAGTTGGTGTGTGACAGTAGCCTCATTATTGCAGCCTGGCTGAGGGGGGGGTGCTTGCTTTTGTATTTGGTTTCTTTGTGCAGGGTAGTCAAGGCCTCAAACCTGGGTCATGCCCACATTGCAAACCAGCAGCCTTTGGGCAGGAGAACTTTTCCTCCCAGGAGTGAGCTGTTGGGCTCAGTTGGAATTGCTCACAGTGAAATTTAGAATCATAGGATGGTTTGGGTTGGAAGGTACCTTAAAGATCATCTAGTTCCAACCC
>VZTY01017206.1:8812-27433 GCA_013400935.1 Turnix velox | reverse complement strand
CCATCACGTATCTTATTAAAAAGTCCTTTCTCTAGCCCCCTTCAGGTATTGATAAGTCACTATGAGGTCCCCTCTGAGCCTTCTCTTCTCCAGCCTGAACTACCACAACTTCTTCAGCCTGTCCTCATAACTTCAGCTTTAAACCTTCCACAAATAAATGTAGGTTAAATCGCTTGGGTGCTGTTCTGTGTCCTACCTAAAATCCCTGGGGAGGGTGGAGAGAATTGAACCTTAATGGGGAAAAAAAAAAAGTAATTATGAGGCAAAGCAGAAAGGAGAGACATGGGCTCTCCCATGCACAGGGGGGTGGGTGGTGAGGCAGCAGTGGTGCTGCTAGAGTTTTCAAGGTGTTTCTAGAATGAAACAATCCAGTCAGTGCTTTGCTAACTGCTAAGGACATAACTGGCATAATGTTTAACCCCTCAGCTGTAATTCTGGTGTGATTGAGTTTTGTTCCTGTAATAGGATCACAGCCTAATTTTAGTGTGATATTCGTGCTGCTTCTCCTTGGCCAGAGCTTTCCTTATTTTTACCTCAATATGCTGACTCAAATTTCATATTCTGGGAAAGTTGGGAACTTAATGGTTGGCTGGCAGTGATTCAGTAGAGGAAAGTGTGATAGAACAGTGGATAGTAATTTTGAGAGAGGTTAGTTTTCCATGTTTAAATATACATCTAGGAAAAAAATACTGTGCTAAGGGTATACTCAGAGGCATCTCACATTTAAGGATGCCCTAAAATGTTTGTGGCTCACAAAGTAATGTCTTTCTTTGAAAAAAATGAATGTTTAAACGCATATCCATGGAGATCATGCTCAGTTGTGTTCATGCTGTTAATTTAAAGGTTGGGGAGGGAAAAAGGGAAACAGAACACATGATATATGTACTGCTGACTAAATCTAAAGTCACAGGGGCAGGAAGGTAATCAGCTGGGCAGCTCCAGACATTGCTGATGTCAGGTGGAAAGTATATTTTGCCCTCTGACGTTTAAGTCTCTGCTTGCTCTGTCTTTCTCATGCGTGTTATTCATCATTAATGCTACCTGTTATTTGCTTTCAGCAGTAAAATCAGCAGTGCAGAAAGTAAAGTAGTTATCAGTGCTGTCCTCTGAAGGACAGTTATCTGGGTGGGTTGACCTTTGCTGCTGCTCCAGCTAGTCTTGTGTTGCATTTTGGTAGTGATGGAAGTCACATGTAGTGTTTTTTCAGCTTCCAAAATGATCAGTAGTTGGGCCCAGGTGCTAGGACTGGTGGTTTTCACCCTTTAAACCAGGAAAGTGACCCTAAATGAGGAGGAATCTGAAGGCAGTTTGTGAGCTTGTCGTCAAGAGTGAATTTAACTCGTGCTGTTGAGATTAGATCAGCTGCCAAGCTGTGTGGAATGGTTTGTGGGGTAGGGAGGATGGTTTGTGTGGTGTGGAATCAAGTGCTTGTTTCTTTTGTTTGATTTCTTTGTCTTTTCCAGCTGTTTTTTTTTTTCAATGCCCTGTCTTTGACAGCCTTTAAAACTGAGCAGGTCCTATCAGGTGCAACTAGAGGGTAGTGTAGACTTTCTCCCAGGTCCAGAGCCCTTTCAGTAATGACCTTTGGTGGGTTCACTTAGTGTTATAAGGTCACTTTTATTGCAGGCAATGTAAAGGTTGATTTTTACTCCTGCTGTGCCAGATGGAGAGACTCTGGGCTGGTGTCGGGCTGCTCAGCTTGTGATGAACAGAATTCTTATATGTTAGGGAGAGTTTCCTACCTTTTTCCTCTGGATCTGCTGTGGTTGAAAGACAAATCAGAAAGCTGAATGTGTTTTGGGTGAGTCTAAATTCATTACTTTTAAAAAAAAGTGGTGATTAGTGTCACAAACCCTACTGGGATTAACAAATTTTTTCTTTATTTCATCTGTGTTTCTGAGTAAGGAGTGCTGGATATCCAGAGAATCAACTCAAGTTTGATTTTAGTTTTTTACTGGAGTTAGGTAGAAAAGATGTAGCACAAAATAGGTTAAATAAGTTATTGATTACAAATGTCATAATTTTTTGTTAGTGGCTGTGTGAGAAACATAGATGTTACAGATGTTTTGAGCAAGATTTCCAAAAATAGTATGGTAACATAAGAATGAATAGATACTCATATGGAGAAAAAAAAGAGTATTTTAAAAGCAGAGAGATTCTCTTAGTGGTTTATAGATGTTTTGACAACTATTTTATTCAAGATACTGAAGCATATTTGCCAGTTGTCTGTATATGAAGAAGTATTGATAAATTAGAACAATGCATTAATTACATGTTTATGTGCAGTCAAATCCAGAGACAATATCTTCAGCAATACCACTCCTTTAATTATTTTAGAAGGGCAGCTTTGACTTGTGCACTCAGTTTTTCTTCTGAACTGTTTCTTTGCATGGCTGGGAAATCCCACAGAAAAAACTGAATCTTCTCTGATAGAGAAGAAAGATATGTGGTCCTTTAAAATGTTGAGTTGGAAGAGAAAATAATTTTGATCAGAGCTGCTTGTAACGATAGGTACAGCACCTTTTTAAAAAGAGAGAAATCAGAGGGAAAGAGCTGCTGTTGGTGGCTTTGAAAGCAATGTAAAACTTTGTGCTGAATATTCATGAGGGATTTGAGTACCTGTTTACTGTATACAGGAGGTAAATAATAGATTAAATAGACTGTTTCCTTGCTTTCACTCTGAAAAGCCTGAATGATGTATGTGACACCAGTGTATTGTACTGCCTTGTATTTTCTGAGATTGAGTTGGCTTGATTGGAGCATTCTCATTAATTAGACTGATTTATTTTTTTGTGCACAAAAGTGCTGTGAAATTGTATCTGCTTCTTTGATGGTAGCTGTACATCAGCCACCAAATATAAATTATGCACAAATCCATTCTGTACTGCTGTGGATCTTAAATATTGGATAAGCTTTTTATTACCGTTGTATCACTGGTAGCCTTTCAGAGGTTTTGATGGGGTTTTTTTTCATATATTCCATGAAATATTATTTTTTCCCTGATTTATTTTTTTAAGTTGTTGTGACTGAAGCATTGCTGAGATGTCTCGCCTTCCTTCACACAATATTTTAGGGTCAAGAAAACAATAACTGAGAAATCTGCATGAAGATAAAGCAGCTTTGCTGTTAGATTGAATATTAGAGAAAATTTTGACACTGAAAGGGTTATCAAGCACTGGAGCAGGCTGCCCAGGGAAGGGGTTGAGGCACTGTCCCTGGAGGTATTTAAGAGGCAGGCAGACACAGAGATGGTTTTTGGCTGGTTTTTGACAGAGTTGGGTTGGATTCCATGATCTGAAAGGTTCCCTTCCAACCACAGCAGTTCCATGATGTTTTATGTTATGTTGTTGCTGCATCTCCTTTAAAGTTGCTTTGCAAATAAATTAATTCTGTGATTCTGTGAAAGCTAATTGTTTAGTTTCTAGCAATGCTATTTTGAATGATGACTATTTAAAGGGTTCACAACGTAATAATAATCATCCATCTCAATCACTGAGACCAAACAAAGATAGAAATCTGATTGTGCCATCAATCATCACCATGCAACCAAGATGCCTCAGGTCAATGTTATTGCAGATACCTAGTCCTGGGTTTACTTTGGTGGAATGAGGGGGAAGTGTCATGCCAGCAAAGCTTCAGTATATATTTTAAAACACTGGGCCTGTAATGTGTTATTTTAGCTTTAATTTAGTTTTACATGGTTGCCAGCTCTGCTTAGTTGCCGATGGTAGGAAAGAATAATGATTAAGCTGTTATTTAAATCACAGAATCATAGAATAATTTGGGTTGGAGGGGAAATTAAAGATCTAGTTCCAACCCCATGCCATAGGCAGGGACACCTCCCAGTAGATCAGATTTACTTATTCTTTTTATAAAAGAGTAGAATGAGTTTAAGAAAACCTAGGAAATGTTTTGCTTCTTGGTAGCTTTAAATGTCTATAATATTCCTCTAGTTTAGATGGAATAAGGGAGAGCCTTCCTCTGTAGTTTAGGTGGAATATGGGACAGCCTTCCTCTGTAGTTCAGTTGGAATATAAATGCTTTTAAAGCACTTGTATATTACTTACCAAGTAAATTTTGTGTCTGATTTATTTTTAACTGGCTCTTAAGTAGCCTTTGGCTAACTGAGCATCTAAAACTGCCCAAAATACACTGGTAATTTTGATAAAAATTCGTGTCTTTTTCTCTGATACACAACAGGTCAATTTTTTTTCCGGATAGTGAAGGATGATGGCAGGCAACAACCAGCTTTGCATCCGACGTTGGACCACCAAGAACGTGGCCAGGTGGCTGAAGGAGGAAGGATTTTGTGAATATGTGGATATTTTGTGCAATAAACACAGGCTGGATGGGATTACCCTGCTGACACTCACCGAGTATGATTTACGATCCCCTCCTTTGGAAATCAAAGTGCTGGGGGACATCAAAAGGTTGATGCTGTCCATACGAAAGCTGCAGAAGCAACACATCGATGTGCTGGAAGAGCTGGGTTACAACAGTGACAGTCACATCAGCTCAGCCGGTTCCAGCGTGGGGTCACTGCAGGGCACAGATTGGTTTTGTAATGGGGAAGTACCTCGGGACTATGACGGACCAGTTAGTGACTTGAATGGTGATCAGTATCAATATACAAATGGCAAGAACAAGCACTCTGCCCGGAGACTGGACCCGGAGTACTGGAAGACAATTTTAAGTTGTGTGTATGTCTTCATAGTGTTTGGCTTTACATCCTTTGTTATGGTGATAGTACACGAGAGAGTACCCGACATGCAAACATACCCACCTCTGCCAGACATCTTCTTAGACAGGTAAGAAGTCTTCTTTTAAAACAGTAACTTGATGGTTAAAGTTTTAAATACATCTTCTGTGTCTTCAAAGTTTCTGTGCACTTGAAGATGGCCTTTAAAAATCAGAGAATAGTTTGGGTTGGAAGGGACCTTAAAGATCACTTAGTTGCACCATGTACACCAGACCAGGTTGCTCAATGCCTCATCCAACCTGGCCTCAAACACCTCCAGGGATTGAGAGGGCATCCACAATCTCTCTGGGAACCTTTTCCAGTGTCTCACCATCCTCACAGTTAAGCACTTCTTTCTTATATCCAGAAGAATTGCAATCATAGTGAAAACAGCAATCAGAATGAAGTAAATCCCTTTGCTAAGACTGAAACAGACAAAAACTGGATGCCAAAATTTAGTCTTCCCAGGGGAAAATAAACTACGAAGTTTATATTGAATCATATGTCTTCAGCTAATCACAACACAGCAATTAATCTGCCCATCCTCTCATAGTTGTAAAAAGGATGATGGTCAGCTGGTGTTAAGTAAGAAGCCATGTGCTTTTTTTTGGAGTCCAGATGCTGCTGTGAAGCTTAACAGGTTGTGTTACAACAAAATTTTAATGAAGGAATATTTTTGGTTTGCCAGTGAGCAAAGAAACTGAATGGGAATAGCACTGATACTGTGATTTTTCTGTCTCCCCTCTGTCAACTTGTTGAGGTTTGTTTAGGGAAACAGGCTAAATAGACTGGCATCTTTTTAAACTGTCACAGTTCTGTGAATTAAATCACTGTTGTGACACCTGCAGTGCCTGCTCAGCTTTAAAGGAAATATTTCTGTTCAGACAGATGAGACACAGTAGCTAAGGTGAAATTCTACTCCTTGACTAAAGATTTAATTGTGGATAAATACTTCCTTTGAGGAAGTATTGCACCATAGAGAGCTTGCTGTGTTTTAAAACACAAGTTGAACTCTTTAAGAGTTCAGTCTTTGTGGTCTCCTTGTTCCTGCTGGTAATTTCCATTTTCATTGAATGATTGAATCTAATCTTTTGAACAAGCATGCAGAACTCCTCACAAATGAAGATATATCTCAACAAGGATGGCCCACATCCAACAGAGTGAAAGAGAGGAGGGGGGAACTGGATCTGTGCCATTCCTGGGCACTACAGTAGTTGGTATTGAGTGGGCAGGAGGATGGGGAGGTCAAAAAGCTCATAGAACAATCCAGGGGATTACTATAAAGCCAGCTTTTGAGCTGCACTTGGCTACCCCTTTGTATCTGCCAACATGTCATTATGAGGAACAGCCTCTCCTGAAATCTGTTGGTCTGTACTTTGGTGGAACTGCAGAGTGGAGATTGTTACTGGTGCTACATGAGTGCAAGGAAATCAAAAATCCTTCAACAAACAAAGCTAAATGGTTTGTCTGTGGTGATTATTCTCAATATTGAGACTAGAAATAAAAAAATAAGCCTTGCATTGTAAGTTATCTTTCTTTTTTTTCCTAGTGTCCCCAGGATACCATGGGCTTTTGCTATGACTGAAGTATGTGGTGTAATCCTTTGCTACATTTGGCTGCTGGTTCTTCTGCTTCACAAACACAGGTACAATACATCAAATTGAGGTGAACTGTTACTTTTAATTCGGCAAAATGACTGTAGCAAGAATTTGTGGTGATTTCTTAAGACTTTCCATGCTAAGAATTTTGTGAACTTCTGGTGTGAACCTGTTAAAATAGGTGAGGGAGGATTTAATTAAGAACTTGTGAATCTGACAGAGGAGATGTGACTGACTTTCCTAGCAGGTTTATATGTCATTTCCTCATAGAGTAAAAAATTAGAATATAATAAATTCCCACAAGAATGAAATTCCATGGGATGTCTGAGCCAGACTAGCAGCTTGCTGTCACTGAAAGGAAGAGCCTGGCTCCATCCTCCTGACACTCACCCTTCCCATATTTATGGACATTAATGAAGTCACCCCTCAGTCTCCTCCAAGCTAAAGAGACCCAGCTCCCTTAGCCATTCCTCAAAAGGGAGACACTCCAATCCCCTCATCATCTTCGTGGCTCTAAATGTTTTTATCCTAAATTTCCTGATTTAAGATGACAATGTATTAGGATTCTGACTTTTCTCTGTGCTTTCCCCAGGTCAATCCTTCTGCGAAGGTTGTGCAGCCTCATGGGGACAGTGTTCTTGCTGCGCTGTGTTACCATGTTTGTTACCTCACTCTCTGTGCCAGGCCAGCACTTGCAGTGTACTGGAAAGGTAAAGAATTCATTTTTCTGTTTCCTATTTTAAATTAATTTTTTTAAAAAAAATCTATTATTAGGATTATTGTGACCATAATGTTAGGAGTGTGTTTGTGAGAACAGTTTTTTTGTCTCCTGTTACCCTCTCGCCCCTTCATTAATTGCTTTTAATGCAGGCAAGTGTCCTTAGGGATCTTAGAAGCACTTGACACTTAGGAGAGGAGATAATTACTTGGGGAAGAATATACAGAACACTTCACTATGTGAATACTTCAGAGCATTGTGTGCTTAACGTACTGATTTCATGAAGAAAAGCTGCAAGTAGATCATGGAATGGTTTGGGTTGGAAGGAATCTTAAAAATCATCTGGTTCCTACCCCCCGGCCATGGGCAGGGACACCTCCCACTAGAACAGGTTGCTCAGTGCCTCATCCAGCCTGGCCTTAAACACCTCCAGGGACTGAGGGGGCATCCACAATGTCTCTGGGCTTCTTTGTCTTATCAGGTGCATGGTTTTCAAGGAAAAAAAAAACCAACAAAAACACAAATTACTGTTATTTCATCCCTTCCTATGAAAAATATTTTATAGAATGTGGGATTCTATGGTTTTATCTTTTCTGCTATGTTTGAACTGAGTATATAAGAAGTTTGTGAATTACACATGAGGTGGTTGAATATATTCAAAATGATGCCAGGCTCTGAGTGTAAATCACTTGCAATAAAACACATGCTCTGAATTCCAGCATTGAGCAGACACACAATGAATACAACTAGTAATTACTAAGGTAATTACTAAAGCACAATAAAACCCAAAGATTCACTTAACCTGCTTTTTAGTGAAAGAACCCAAGGTGATAAATGGTATTAAACACAGGCAGGGCTATGCAGCCCACTTAGAGCATGTCCTTGATGGGTTGGAACTTAGTAGAGGTTCATGCTGTTGTCTTTCAGCTGTATGGCAATGTCTGGGCAAAACTCCGTCGGGCATTTGCAATATGGAGTGGCTTTGGGATGACTCTGACTGGAGTGCACACGTGTGGAGACTACATGTTCAGTGGCCACACCGTGGTCCTCACCATGCTCAACTTCTTTGTCACAGAATGTAAGTACAGAGTCTCAACACACAAATGTCCTCAGGTGTTAAGAACATGGACTGCTTGCTGTCAGACACTGCTGCAAGTGTGTAAATACTTAAATATCCTTAAATATTAAGAATTCCTGATGCTTGACCTCCTGACAAAGTTCAGAGTGTGATATTAAAGCCAAGAGACATAAATTGAGGATGATGTAAATTGAGGGTGATGTATTATCCCTCAACTTTGTATAAGTTCCCAAGCAGACAGGAAAGAAGGAGCACCACACAGATCAATGGGAGGATGATTAGAAAGAACACGAGCCAAGAAAATGAGAGAGGCTTCCATTTTGCTACTAGGAAAACACTAAGGAAGATGTTTAAAATTATCTGTGGTGGTACTGCTGCTGATCTCTGTCAGATAAAATACCAGGGGAGGTGGCTCTATGTTTCAAAATACCAAACCTCATGATGAGTTAGAGTATATGAAACAATAGTGATCTTCTTCAAATAAAAGTGTGGTTTATATAATAAGTATATAAAACATTCAAGATTATTCCCTGTTTTCTTCTAGATACACCAAGAAGCTGGAACTTCTTGCACACTTTATCCTGGGTCCTGAACCTCTTTGGAATCTTCTTCATTTTGGCTGCACATGAACATTATTCTATCGATGTCTTCATTGCCTTCTACATCACTACAAGACTCTTCCTGTACTACCACACCTTGGCCAACACCAGAGCCTATCAGCAGAGCAGGAGAGCAAGGATCTGGTTCCCAATGTTTTCCTTTTTTGAATGCAATGTTAATGGGACTGTCCCCAACGAGTACTGCTGGCCCTTTTCAAGACCTACTATCCTGAAAAGATTAATTGGCTGAGGAGAGTGTGGGGTCAGTAATTGAGATTTTAATGAAGTGTGGTGACTAAGATCCTAGCTGAGGGCGGGGAGAGGTGAAGGAACATTTTTTTTTCACTCTGTGATTTTCCTCCTCCTTGTGTCTTAGATCCTTAGCCATAAAAACAGGGTTCCTGAACTTCAGAGTGTTGTTTTCTTGTTGCTTTAATAGAAAACAGTGCAGGGACTGGTAAAGGCTGTGAGTGAATCATGAATATGGACCAGAATTACTGCGACCCTTAGTGAGGTTCTGTGTGTTTGACCTCAACTCTCTGCTTGTACTGAACACCCTTTACAGATCCTAATAATCTCTGCTACCTGACATACCAACTTATGCATCTACTGACTAAAAAAACTAGAAGTTGATAAAGATTTTCTTTTTAAGAATGGTCATACACATGATTTTCCAGCAGATTCTGTGTATTCTTAAAGATTGGGGAGTACTGTGTCATATTAAGGAGGACAGGATGGTTCCTTACTTAAAAGGGTCTCTTAACTCTTAAATAACTAGTCTTAAAGTATAACTGGCAGTATAAATGGTCTGAGTACAGGTTGCCAAAAGTCTGCCTCGTGGCTGTGCAGTGATGATGGGTTTTTTTTAATGAGAGCTTATTTAGTCTAGTCTATCAGTTGTCTGTATGGATGTTCTAGCACTTGGAAGTTTTCCCTTTTTTGTGTTTAAATAAATGAGTTCAAAGTCAATGCTACATCCAATGAAAGCAAAGTTAATTTAGCTTTAGTGACTTTTGAAGGCCACAAAGTTAACTTTTTTGGTGTGGTTTTTAATTACTACCAGACCTTTGCATGCTTTTTAGGAGCAGCTCTTTAACATTGGAAAAAGAGAAGAGTTATCTTCATATAACTTACTGTCCCATGAATGGATGGGGAAAATGCATGTAGTAACTCCTTCAGGAAAAGTAATAATAGTGAGTATTGGAAATAGTGCTCTTATTGATGTGTGTTTTAGCACTCTGGTGTCAAACCCTATGGTGAATATCTCTGGATATATATACACACAGTATATTTGTTTATATAAAAGCACAGTATATGTTCTTCTAACAGAGAGGCTAGTTCTTAAATGAAGTTGCTCATTTGCTATGCTGGGAAAGTACCATAAGAAGTTGAATTTTGGTTGTTTAAAATAGGAAAAATAACAAAGAACCACAATGAAACACCCTCAGAACTCCCAAACCAATGCTTGGAGTCTGTGATGCCTAAACCAGGGTGATGTCATGTGATGGTTTGAAAGGGGACAGTTCAAATGTTGGCTGTAGGACTCAAAGTTGGATTTATGCTAGATAAAATCTCTTAGGCAAAAGGTGAAAATCATTAAAAAATATATAGACATTTTAATTTGGTTACTGCAATTTCAGAACAGTTGGTGTGTGGAGGGTAGTGTAAGTCAGCCCTAGGATGTTACTCAAAGCATTTTTAGCTTGGTCTAAGCTGGCTTTTTGGCCACAATGTGCTTGTATTTGCATGGAAAAGGATCCCTCTGGAATTCTGCCCGAGTGTTTTGTATTTGGAGGTTTGTCACTTGCTGTGGGCCACCCCCTCACTGCACTGTGTTCCTTTTATAAACCTGGCTTGTACCAATTTGTCTTTCTGCTGCTCTTCATAAGGATTTTACTTTTGCAACTTAGTTTAACTCTTGTTCCACATAGGAATTAGGCATCTGAGATTCTCTGCCAGCTCTGTAGAGCACACAGATGTTGTCCTCTTCTACATATTTTTATATGTGTGACATTCCAATTTTTAAGCAAATTTCTAACTCTAATACTCTATTGTTCAACCTGCCATAGCCTCAAGGCTCTTTCCAACCAAACTTTGAGAGTGTGATTGCACATCAGGATAAAAAGGATAACATTTTCTGTGAGATTTTAAAGCCTCCTCATTAGCTCTCCTTACCTTTGTGATTTCAGAAAGGCAATTTGAACATTCCCCTCAAGGCTTTATAATCAAAGAGCTGAGATTGCTAATTTATATTTGCCTTTGCAATGCACACACAACTATGAATCCTATTTTTTTTTTTAAGCATCTGTGCTCAGGAGGTGCAGGATTGTATTCAGAGGTTTGCAATTAAACCTGCAGAACTGTTAATTGTGAGAAGAACTGTGTCAGCACCAAGTGGCACAGCCCTATCTAACCTGGAAAATAATTTTGCAACTTTAAACAGGAGAATTTTCAAGTTGACCCCAGTGTAATAATGTTTACATAAATCTATCATTTCAATACATGTTTATTTTTATGAAGTTCATATTCTTTGAAACATAAATGTTCTTTCTTTGTTCTAATTTAGTTTTTTAGTTTAGCTTTGCCTGAGAGTGTCTTTTAAAGGAAATTACCCTTGTATGCTGTTTAACTTGACACTAAATATCTGAGTTCAACATAACATTTGGAAGCTGATTTTCTTTTTTTTTTTTTTTTCATGAGCATTGAAGTGGATTAAAACATAGGATAATTGTCCTCTCCTATTTTGAAAGCTAATTTTGTCTTTTCTATAAATAGGCAAGAGGCAGGCTTCAAATTGACCTGGAAAAGATCACAGGTCATTCTATGATGCTGGTTTATTGTTAATTAGATGGAAACAATTTGCAAAGTGACTGACAGGCTTAAAATTCTCTTCATCCTTCCTAAAAAAAAATCAGTGTTTTAGAAGCGTTTTGCTGCATTCCTGCTGCTAGCAAGCTTTTTTTCAATGAAAAGCATCAGAGCATGGTTGGGCCTGGGATTTAATGCTAAGTGTTCAGGGTTGTCCTTTCCCTTTTGTAGGTCTTTTTGCTGTCCCTTCACTTGCTGTGTCCGTTTTGTGCAGAGTCATTGTCTGTGGGAGTGCACAGATAATGTGAATTGAGAGAAATGAATGAATGGGGTGATGTTTGCAACTGTCTGACAGCATTAGGCTGCAAAGTGTGCAAACTAATGAAGCAGAAAAGCCTTAAGGGAGAGTAATTCTGCCTATACAAAAGGAGGAGAGGGTCACATTGTGTTTGTTTGGCAGCTCAGCAAATAGGTTTGGGATTTGGCAATAGTTTTCAGCTTTTCCTTACCACCTTGTGGATGTGTGAGCACACACCTGGAAGCAATAGATACAGGCAATCTCCTCCTTTTTAATTTAGTTTCTTTTTATTTATATCTTGGAATAGCTTTCATAGACCTTTAGTTTTTCTTTTTCTTTTCTGAAAGATCCCTTAAACTAATGGTTTTATGACATGACACCTGCCTACAGAAATTAAACACTTTGACAGTTTGTATTTTAGCAAATTCTGGGTCACACTGACAAAAGCTTAGGGAAGGATCTTTCAGCAAGGTTCCTCCAACTGTTCTTGAGTGATTCTCTAAAAAAATTTCCATCTGTGTTAATTGTCTTCACTGACTAACAAGTTAACACTTATACAAAGTATTAATACAGAAATGTAGATAGACCTGAGGTATTTAAATATCCAAGACTAACAAGAATTGGACCCTGCTTGTGATAAAGTAAATTAAATGTTTAACTTGAAGCAAATCACTGAATACTTTCACTTCAATGATGGGTTTATTTTAGCTCAAGTGTTGTCTTGGATAAGGCCAAGTGTGTGATGTGTGGATACTACTGCAGTTATGAGAATAGGTGATGTAATTTCCTTCTTAGTTTTCCCTGATTTCCCTCCTGCATCTGCTATAGAAGAAAACATTCCATTAGAATTAAAAAAAAAAATTAATACTTAGTTGAATTCTGAGAGGAAGAAAGCCCCCAAACATCAAAATAAACCTTGGTAGTTCACTGCTGAACTATCAAGAATCAGTTATGTGATTTGAGAAGATTAAAAAAGGTTATTTTTTGATTGCAAGCATGTTTAAATAAGCTGATTTTGGAGCATTGAAACCCTTCAACGAGGATAAAAACACAGGGTCCTATAATCTTCTTTTCTGTAGGGCTGTGTCACGTGTAGTGCCAAAAAGAGGACTGAAGGGGAAGTGTGGAACTGGGACATCACTACAAGTCTGTTTCAGTCCTGGTGGGGTGTTTTTAAGCAGAACTTGCATTTTTTAGGGCTGCACTTATTAATGTTGAGCTGATTTTTTGATCTGCTAGATCTGTAGGTTCTCAAGCACCAGAACCTCCATGGAGCTGAGTCTTAATAATTAAGAAGAAATATCAGATGTCCTAGAGAAAAAGAAAAAAAAAAAAATTTAATGGTGTATAACAGAAGAGAAATAACCTGTAATAATGATAGTTTTTTTTAAATTCTGTCCACATAGTTTCTACTGAAAAGTTGGGGAGAATTTGTAGTCATCCACAGAAAATAGTGGTTTTTCTTTTTTTTCTGTGATACTTTTACAAAAACTTGACCTGTAACTATGGAAACAATCATAATTCTTGCCAAGATGGAAGGATGTTTTGGCAGAAGTCCTAGCAGTGAGACAGCACACAATCTGAATCATTTTAGGCACGTGGAGTTAATTGGTAGGGCACTGATTTATACTGTTTCTCTTCCATCTTTGTCACTGTTTTATTTGAGACAGTATTTCTGGGGGGGAAAAAAACCCCACCCCAACTTCAGAGTGAACCTACTGATGTCTTCATTCCATGAAGAAAACCCCACACAACCTTTCAGACACTACAGTATTGTGAACTCTCAGCTTTCCACATGGCAGTTTCCTGCCAACTTGGCACTAGTAAGAAATCCACAGTGAGTATTATGTACAGAATTCAGTGACATTTGCATTTTTAACACCAGTTTGTAATTATTTAGGGTGATAAATGTGGAGCACAATAACCAGACCTGTTAACCCAGTGGCTGCCCAGCTAGAAAGAGTTAACTGCAACTTGGTTATTGCTCTTTCAGTTCAGTTTTGTCAAATAAGATGAATTTGTCAAACGTGAGAAACCCCAAAATGCTTTGCAGGGTGGTACTTAACACAGTGGGGACACAGAAACAGGACTTTTCACACTAAACAGTGACTTTTTTTTTGTTCCAGCTGAGAAAATTAGTATTAGCTACTGGTTAGGAGATTTGCCAGTGACGTGTAAAAGTGAGTACTGTAAATAAGTAAATATTGTTTTGATTCTAAACTCAGATTGAATTAATATATTGTTTTATATCTTTGTTGTATGAAAACATATTTAAAAGTACTAAAATAAAATATTTGGAAGAACGACAAATGTTTGATTTACTTCGTGTGATAAAGGGTTTGTCACCTCTGTGGGCTTTGTGCCCTTTCTCTGTGGATTGTGTGAGCCAGGTGAGTTCCATTTGCTGAATTTCTAGAAGGTTTTTCATTTAACTCTCTCTAAATTATAAATCTTGAGCAATTTGATGTAGAGAAAGATTCTTGAATATAAATCTTTTCCACAGTATGAGTGTTTTTCTTGGTTTTTTTTTAATTGGTTATTGAAGACCAGATTCAAAAAGAGAATCTTGAATATGAAGCTTTTCCATAGTGTTACTCTTTTTCTTTCTTATTTTTGTCTAAATTGGTTATTGAAGACCAGACTCAAAAAGGGAATCTTGAACACGAACCTCTTCCACAGTGTGACTTTTTCCTTTATTTTTGTTTAAATTGGTTATTGAAGACCAGATTTGAAAATGGATGTGGCAAAACACTTCTAAGGAAAAAAAAAAACAAGAAGGGGAAGAAAAAATTTCAGTGTCCCAGTTGCTGAGCATTTACTGTGGCCTTTGGTCCAGCTTTCTGGGAAGCAGTGGGTTGTATTCTGAGTAAATCAATGCAAGTATGTGAACTGTGTGTTTGTAAAAAGATTGTGAAAACTTGCAGAGAAAATAGCAGCCTGCTTCACAGAATATGTTACAATGCAGTTTAGAGATGGGGATTTTCAATAGTAAGAAAAATAATCTTTCCCTCCCACAATTACTAGATTTTCTGTGTTATTCCTCAACCACAGCTGGAAAGGGAAGTATATGCTGCTGTCTTTCATGAGAAGAAATAGAAAAACAATGCAGATAGTTTGGTGTTGAAATCACTTCTCTTATTTTATAGACTGTGAGAAGAATCAACTTCCAATTGTCTTTCTTGGACCATTCTGTTCAGATTTCTCTTCAAAGCTCTCATAAGAAAAATTAAGTCCAGAACAGAAATTATTCTCCTGATTAAAATACATTTAATACTGTTTCATTCTATCATTGCAAACTCTCTCTTTCATCTTGTTGACTTCAAGGAAGTAGTTTGTCCTTATCTATTAAATGTGGAGGTACCAGTCTCATTTACTTTTCATTATTCAAAATATCAGATGATTAATCTTGGCCTTTTATAAAGCTTCAAAATAGTTCCCAAGGACTGGGTTATTTTCACAACAAGCTTCAGACTAACTGAAATTTACTTCTTAAAGCACAGGTCTAGGTTGGTCTTACAAGCTCCAGATGCTGACAAAACAGGACTGGCAGATAAAGCATGAATCTGTTGTAGCTCTGTCTGTACTTGAGAGTATTTTGGAGAAGTAACTGTTCTGGGTGATGTAATTAAAGGTTACAGCTTTGGTTGTAGCTTTGCTCTCTGCAACTGCTTTGCTTTTTATTTTGTTGCTGATTTATGACTCCAGGAAACCTCCAGAGTCATGTCTGAATTGTTGGCACAAAGTGGCAGCTTGACATAGAAGCAAGACCCGGAATGATGGGAAGGAAAAGCAATAAAATCATAAAGCTCCAGCTTCTGTGAAACCACAAATGTTACTTTGCCCTGGATCTGGGTCAGGCCTAAGTAAGTTGTAGTCAGTGCCCAAATGAGGTCTAGATCTTTGCAATCTTTATTGTGATTTTTAGGGCATCTCAGCAAGCTCTGCCTTCTCTTGCAGGACTGTGCTTTACCTCAGGGAGATGTTACAGAATCACTGAATGTCAGGGACTGGAAGGCACCTCAAGAGATCAGCTAGTCCCATTTCCTTGACAGAGCAGGAAAACCCAGATCAGGTCACACAGGAAGGCATCCAGGTGGGATTTTGAATGTCTCCAGAGAAGGAGACCCCACACTCTCTCTAGGCAGCCTGTGCCACTCTTCTCTCACCCTCACTGTGACAGAGTTTCAGTCCAAATTTCTGTGGAACCTCCTGTGTTCCACTTTGCACCCATTGCCCCTTTTCCTATTAATGGAGGTGACTAAGAAAAATCTGTCACCATCCTCCTCACACTCACCCTTTACATGTTATCCTGGTTCACAGTGCCCTGATGGTGACTTGTCTCCACCATGGACCAAAAACCCCTCTCCTGTCTACCACTGGGCAAGCTGCTTGCCAAGCTTAGTGGTGTTGAAGAGGGAAGCAGAGTTCATTAGCTGATTGCTTTAATGAGGGTGCCAAAAAATGACTCAACACATCAGGAACAGAGGGTTGTGGAGCACTCGGAGGAAGGCTCTACCTCTGTTTCTGTCCTGCCTGCTAAAAATAGTCCCCTTGGCTAATGCTGAGGGTTGTAACAGCCCCTCATGTGACAGTTGCAAGCTGGAAATACCAGGAGGGGTGTTTGCTCTACTTCAGGCTGCAATGAGGGAGGAGGAGGAAGGGGTGGAGAGGATTGCAATGGGCTCTGTGGCTCCTGAAAGGCAACCTGATCTAGTGCAGGATGTCCCTGCTCACTGCAAAGGGGGGTTTGAACTATTTGGCTTTTGAAGATCCCTTCCAAATCCATGATTCTATGAATTCAGCTGCTGCTGCTGCAAGTCGTGCCTTTCCTAGAGCTTTAGCAGATCCACTGAGAGACATCAGGCTCAGTCATATGAGGGGGGAGTGGAAAAGACTGCAGGCAGAGGCTGTCCTACAGAATGCAGAGGAATTTGTGTGCTGTTGTCTGTCTCTGCTTTGGCTCACAAAGCAAATGATTCACTGCTTGCCTTGCTCAGGGTGGGGCAGCACTGATTTTCCTGGATTGCTAAAAATAAAAGCCCAGCCATGATTAAAATTTTAATCTTTAAAAAAAAAAAAAGCTGACACCTCACACAGAGCTCTGAGCTCTCATTCAGAATGGATTTACACTATAGCCATGAATAATAAATGCTTATCTTCTAAATAATGAAATTACCCTACAACCTATTTTTTTACTCAGTCAGAAATCTATTAAATCTATTCCTAAAGTATTCTTCCATCTGCAGGAAGATGCATCAGTTGTCTTCTGCTGCTATTTATTCTCTTAGCATGTGGTTTTTCCTTCTTGCTTCATCTATACATACCCCTCTGTGGAATGCCAAGCTGTCAGATTTAAAAATATATAAATGAAACAGATTTAAATATATATAAATGAAATACATTAACCCATTGGGTCTTTTGCAGTGAAAAAATTGGACTTTTTTGTTAAAAAAAAAAAAAAAAAGAAATCCAAAATAATTAGTTGCTTACCTTTTGATGTAAGCAGTAGGTTCTGACTGGCATGATGTTGGGCTTTGCTGTTAATCTGCTCTCTATTTAATAACCTGGAAAATCACTATTGTACCACATGATCTGCTAAGTTGGGATCACTGGATGATATTATATATATGTTTTTCTACTATTAAATTACATTTTTCTGTTTGTAAATAATTTCTTTCTAGATTATGATGTGATCAAAATCCCCCCAACTATGAATCCCAGAAATGCTTGTCCTGCAGTTGTTTGGATTAGTGAGGGTCTGCACTGGTGAGCTGGTGACTCCTCCCCCAAAAAAGCTGTGTTTTCTCCAAGGGGTTTTATTCAAAAATATCATAGAATCACAGAGTTGGAGGGGACCTTCAAAGGCCACTGAGTCCCACCCCCTGCAGTGACAGGGACATCCTGCACTAGATGAGGTTGCTCAGAGCCTCAGCAAGCCTGGCCTTGGATGTCTCCAGGGTTGGAACCTCCACCAGCTGTCTGGGCAACGAGAAGAAAGCCCTGGAAAAGCTTTGAGGGTTATTTCTTCTTTTGACCCAAAATATGCCATCTTCTGTTGTGTGTGTGGTGGGTGGTGACTGTCATCAGAGAGCCTGGTGGTATGAAGGTGGTAGCAAACCTCATTATAAACTTTGTTAGATGGAGTTTGAGGTACCAGAGATAGCTGTTACTGCATGTTGCTGCCTCTGAGTTTTGGGGTGCTGACAGGAGCATCTGTGTCAGGTGTACCCCATTCATTTTGCCCCTCTACTTGGCTCTGGTAACTGGAGTTACTGTGTCCAGCTCTGGAGCCCTCAACATAAGGAGGACATTGAGCTGTTGGAGCAGGTTCAGAGGAGGCCACGAAGATGATGAGAGGGCTGGAGCAACTGTCTTACGTGAACAGGCTGAAGGATTTGGGGTTGTTCAGCCTGGAGAAGGCTCAGGGAGGACCTTATAGTGACTTCTCAGTACCTGAAGGGGTCTACAGAAAGGCTAGGTAGGCCTTTTTAATAGGATATGTGTTGGCAGGACTAGGAATAAAGGACGTAAATTGGGCCTCCCGTCTCCACGTGGGGGCAAACACCTCTTCGCTACAACCCTCCTGGGCTAAAAACTCCTTCGGCTGTGGCGGCCGCGGAGCCGGCACCCTCCGTGCCTTCCTCCCCGGGCTCCCGGACCTTTTCTGCCGCTCCGCTACCCCGCAGGCCGGGAGAGAGCAGCACTCGCGATTGCCGCAACCCGACCGGCTGCTCCGCCCTCTCCGGTTTAGCAGTCGCCGCTGCCGCCAGGCCCCGCCCGCCCG
>VZTY01017205.1:1568-21584 GCA_013400935.1 Turnix velox | reverse complement strand
ATTCTGTGATTTTATGATTCTAATTTTGATCCACAGATTGAAAAGCTGATGCCTCTATGAGCCCATTAGCACAGCCATGTTTGCTGGGAGATGGGAATTATTTCATCCAGAAATGGCCCTAGGTTACCTAACTCAGACCAGTTTTTGTGCAAAGCCAAACCTACGGGTGGCAGATTTATTTTTAGGTTTTGACCTAAATTCCCTTCATTTTCTCCCCCCAGAGCAAGAGGCGAATCAGAACCCGACCGCTCCTCTTTCTACGTTTCCCTGACCCTATGGAGAGCTATCCCATATGCCCGCCCATGCATGAGAAATTCAGGGTGAGCATTTTCAGAAGGTTTCACACAGCCTTTGATGTCTCCTAGCCTGGGAAATTGGTCCCCCTCCTGCTTCCCAGCTCGGGAGGTCTCATTGTGGTATCTGCAAGAGATAACGGCTCCCATTTGCCGTCTGCTACACTCTGGGCCAGTCTGACTCTTTCCCTCTCTGCTGTGGGGTGGCAAAAGGGATATTTCCCTCTGGAAATTGCAGAAGGGTCCTCTCTGAGAGGCAGGCCAGCCTGCAGAGCTGGGCAGGCTCCTCTCTTCTCACAGAGATTGAGTTATGCCAGGCTTTGACCCAAGTGAAACTGCTGACGGTCACAGGGATTTGACTAATCTCCTTAGGTCACTGTGAAATTCGTGATTCCTTCTAGGGAACACAGTTTTTTATGATTCTGCCCCCTTGCCCCTCCTTTCTCCTCCATCCTTCAGGCTAACTCATGATGTAAAAATAAACTGAAGCCCACGGTGGGAGATTAATTTCCTCCCAAACTCAGGAAGGGCAGTCAGTCAACACGAGATCCTCCTGGCCCATCCCAGGAGGATGCTACTCCTGGATTCATTCCTGCAGACAGCTGCTGTCCGACCTTGCCATAAGACTTCCTTCCCCAGTGCTCTCCTCCTGCCCCTGTTGGAGGCCCATGAAGTCTGAATCCTACCCATGGGCACAGCCCAAGCCATTTCCTTCCCTCCTGGGTCTGCTCTGCCTCATACCTCAAGGCTAGCAATACTTCTGAGGTTGGGGAGCTGAAATGATGAAGTCCTAACTTCTAGTCTTATTTGAATCATCTCCTAATAAAGGGAAAATCCTTGTCTCCCCAGCTATCTAACCTCCAGATGACTAACTTTACCTCCATCTTCATGGCTTAGAGAACCTCTCTGCAGCCCGGTCCTGTAGCCCAGGGTAATTGTGCAGAAAACCCACTCTTGTCTTCCAACATAGGGTTGGAAGGGACCATCAAAGGCCATCTAATCCAACCCCCCTGCAGGGACCAGGGACATCCTGCACTACATCAGGTTGCTCAGATCCTCATCCAGCCTGGCCTTGAATGTCTCGAGGGATGGAGATCTGTCTGGGTAAGAGGGATGTTTCATAAAATAATAGAGTTGGAAGGGCTCTTCAAAGATCATCTAGTCCAACCCCCTGCAGTGAGCAGGGACATCCTGCACTAAATCAGGTTGGGATGGGGTCTCCACCACCTCTCTGGACTCCTGTCCTCTTCAAAACACGGGAGGATTTGCTTGTGATACATCTCCCAGTTGACCACCATTAATCCACCTTTCTTGGCATCTCCCTTAAGGCAGATTCATTACACCTTAAAACTCCTCAAACACTCTGAAAGAAAGGAGCTGCTGTTTATCACTCTTCTCTTGGCCATGAAATTCTGCAGAAACACAAACCCCACCTTCCATGTGAAGTTTTCTACGTGGATCTCTGTGGCAAAGAAAACTCTGCAGACCCCTTGGTGTGCAATGCTAGTATTAGTCAAATAATTAAGAACTGGTTGCTCACACAAATGCCAGAGCTGGGCTCATTTTTTTTACTGTGCTCCAGGGGTTCTCGTTTCTAGACATTCCCATGAACTAAACTGAGCAAGCTGGCAGGGGAGAAGCAGTCTCTGAATGTTGGCATGAAAAGCCTCACCACAAATTCAGCTGTCATTGTCCCTCTGCTTTGAAAGTTTATAAGCCCTTCAATTAGGGAGAGATGACAATGCCCAGAGTGGGATTCCTTTGCTCCTATTCTGGCGGGTACAGTTTTGCTCTCTGATTTCAGAAGAACTGATCACAGTTGTCCCCATTTATTGATGCAGAGAAAGAGAACCATAGAATCACAGAATCACAGCATTATAGAATCACAGAATGGTTTGGGTTGGAAGGGACCTTAAAGATATCTTGTTCCAACCCCTTTGCCATGAGCAGGGACATCTCCCACTAGACTAGGTTGCTCAGTGCCTTGTCCAGACTGGCCTTAAATGCCTCCAGAGAGGGGGAATTCACAACCTCTCTGGGCAACCTGTTCCAGTGTCTCACCACCCTCACCATAAAGAATTTCTTTTTTCTATCCAGTCTAATTCTCCTCTCTTCCAATTTGGATTCATTACTCCTAGTCCTACCATCCTATTAAAAAGTCCTAACCCAGCCTTTCTGTAGGCCCCCTACAAGTATTGAGAAGCTACTGTGAGGTTCCCCCCTGAGCCTTCTTTTCTCCAGGCTCAACAACCCCAACTCCTTCAGTCTATCCTCATAAGGGAGGTGCTTTAGCCCTTTGATCATCTTCATGGTCCTCAGAGCAACGATTCAACCCACAGCACTATCTGAGAGAGGTCAGATGAATCACACTCTGTAAAAAAAGCTGGAGTTACGTGGCCACACATAAAATTCTCCATTTTATATGGCTAAATTGAAGTGGGATGAATTCCACTCTTGTGACTCAGGTGGTCAGATGGCACAAGGCAGTGACAAGCTGACCATGCTGAATAATGTGGGGCTGATTTCATGCCTTACCTTCACCCCTGCTTCTTCTCCTTGCCTGCAGAAAGGTGTCTCACCATCCCATTGATTCATGTCTTAGCCCTCACTGGCAGAATTACACCAATTAGCATCTAGGTGGCCACTGAGCTCATGCTTGTCTTCTGGGGGTAGCAGTCATATGGTCTTGACTTCTGCTTCCACATTTTCTCTGCTTCAAGATAAAGCATCTTTGAATTAATAGTTTGGGTTGGAAGGGACCTCAAAGATCATCAAAGATCAAAAGTCCTAATGGTAAAGTAGCAGGTAAAGTTAAAAAAGCTCAAGACAGTGATGCTGAGAGGTCAAGAACAGGCTGAGGGTTCATGCTGGCTGGGGAAGAGAGCCTGGGAGAAGGTCAAGAAGAGGAATGTGGTGGTCACATCACTCTTTTCAAAGATGGAAAGCACCTACCTCTAAGTTATCATGAGAAAACCCTAAAATTGTGGAAAATGGGGATGAAAAGTGGAATTAGAGGCACTCTCTAACCTACCCCAGGAGAGGAGACCTTACTTATATTTCCAATTCAGTCCATAGAAGAAAGCAGTGAATTTTCTAGGAGAGCTAGAGACTCTCCTGCTTGTTTCCTGCCTTAGATCTGTGTCCAGTGGTTCACATGGTTTATTGTGGGACGAACAGTGTTGCCTCCCTGAGAGCAGCAATGCCAGGGCTTTTATTCTCACATTACTAAAATTTCTTTTAAATTTTCCCCTAGAATTTGTTGTGTAGGTTATTTCCCTGGCTAGGTTATTTCCCAGCTGGGAATAACAGGATTAACAGGCAGTCGGGTCCTCCTCCTCTGAACCTCAAGGGCATGTCATTGACGCCACACTGCTCCAGGACCCTGCTTCCCCACTGGGAATTGTGTTTCTTGTTCCCTGTGAAATGTGGCAATCCTCTGCAGTGGAGATCTGAAATAGATATGCCAGACTGTGGCGGGGAGAAGTGCCTTGGGCAAGGCAGATTGGAGAGAGCTGGCAGGAACCAGAGTCATGGGATGGCTCTTGGGTGCATCTTTACCTCTTATACTGCTTATTATGGGGAGAAGAGGACATGGCTGAGAGCTGTGCTTCTCTCTCTGAGCCAAGAAGAAGAAGAAGCTGTGCATATTCCTCTGGAGATGTAGTTTCAGCTCTGCAGCTAACACCAGTGTACAGAGCAGGCACAGGATGGTGCTTGCTGTAGTGGGGAGGACGACAGGAGCTGGATATGGTAGGCAGCACTTCTGAGAAAGAGAATCATAGAATAGTTTGGGTTGGAAGGATCTTAAAGATCATATAGTTCCATCCCCCCTCCCATAGGCAGGGACACCTCCCACTAGATCAGGCTGCTCAGTGCCTTGTCCAGCCTGGCCTTAAACATCTCCAGAGAGGGGGCATCCACAGCCTCTCTGGGCAACCTGTTCCAGTGTTTCACCACCATCACTGTAAGGAATTACTTGCTCTGTGCAAGTTTCAATCTACCCCTTTCCAATTTACATCCATTATTTCTGGTCCTCCCATCAGATATCTTATTAAAAAAGTCCTACCCCTGCCTTTCTGTAGGCCTCCCTCAGATATTGATAACTCCCCGGCCGGGCTCCCCTGAGCCTTCTCTTCTCCAGGCTGAACAACCCCAACTCCTTCAGCCTGTCTTCATAGGGCAGTTGCTCCAGCCCTTGAGGAAGGATCTGCAACTCATCCTAACCCTAACTGACTGGCACAGGTTTAGATAGAAGATGCTCAGTGTGAAGCTTCTGATAGGATAGAGTTCCCTTGGTACTGAGAGGCAACCAAGTTTTCAGATGGCATTAGAAATGGATTCCTGAGACACAGTCCTCTTCTGACTAGTGCCAGCAATGTCTTGTGGGTCTCTGCCAACAATAAAGAGTTCCTTGAGATAGAACAATAGAATTGTCTAGGTTGGAAGGGACCTTTCAGATCATCTAGTACAGCCATCAACCCAACTCTGACAAGAACCATCACTAAATCATATCTTTAAGCTTCAAATCTACCCGTCTTTTAAATACATCCAGAGATGGTACCTCAACCACTCCCCCAGGCAGCCTCTTCCAATGCTTAATAACCCTTGAAGTAAATGTAAAAGTGTAAAAAGTGTAGAAGTTTTTTCCTAATTCCAGTCTAAACCCCTCCTGGTGCAACTTGCTGCCCTTTCCTTTTGTCCTGTCACCTGTTATTGAGGAAAAGAGACTGACCCCCACCTCTCTACATCCTGCTTTCAGACAGTTGTCAAGACCAATAAAGTCTTCCCTCAGCATCCTTTTCTTCAGGTTAAATAACTGCTGCTTCTTCAGCTGTTTCCCATAAGACTTGTGCTCCAGATCATTCATCTGAGCTTCTTTACCCATGGTCTGTGCCAGATGCTGTCTAGAAGTCACACAGCCAAGTAAAAACAATTGTTTGTCCTAAGTGCTCACTGCTGAGGGACAGAACCTGCAGGACCAGGGTGCTGCTACACCCATTCCTACCAGAAAGTCTTCAAAACTTAGAAAAGGCTTGCTTCTTTCACAAAGCCCAAGAGATCTCGATTACTTTAAACTGTACTAGCTATTAGTGCAGCAATAATTAAATAATGATGAATGCCCCAGAGGGATGTGCTCAGTAGCTCTGTGACCTTGCTGCTAGGAATTGTCCCCTCCTTTCTGCTCAAAACCCTAGTGTTGCTTCAATTAACCTTTGAACAGATCCTCATAATCCCAAAGGGATTTCTGTGCCAATCTAGTGGAGACTTCTGGGAAAGAGCAGTGCCTTCATTTGCTTAAAAGCTGGCTGAGATGGGAAAAACTCTTTTCCATTTCCTCATTCTTTGTAGCTTTGAGATACCAAATGTCTGGTCTGAATAGATGTTATGTGGTATTTTAGCCTGTGGTGATGCCTGAACTTTATCCTGAAATACATCTGGAGTGAGAGGAGGATTATTCATCCCTACATGCTCGTGTGGGCACACCTTTTCCAGTTAGTGGGTGCTGAAGGCATGTACAATGAGGAAATTTGGATCCTGGAGGAATGGGTCAACCTCACCTAAAGTGGTTTGTGGTATTTAGTTCAGCTTCAGTCACCTTAAATGCACTTTGTTCTTGGGGTGCTGAGGTCATAGAATCAATCATAGAATCATAGGGTTGGAAGGGACCTTCAAAGGCCATCTAGTCCAACCCCCCTGCAGTGAGCAGGGACATCTTGCTCTAGATCTGGTTTCTCAGAGCATCATCCAGCCTGGCCTTGAATGACTCCAGGGATGAGGTCTCCACCACCTCTCAGGGCAACCACTTCCAGTGTTTCACCACCCTCATGGTAGAAATCTTTTTCTTGATGTCTAACCTAAACCTACCCTGCTCTAGTTTAAATGCTGATGTGACTGATATGAGATAGAATCATAGAATAGTTTGAGTTGGAAGGGGATTTAAAGATCATCAACTTCCATCAACCCTGTCATAGGTAGGGACACTTCCCACTAGATCAGGCTGCTCAGTGCCTTGTCACTTGAACTCTTCCAGAGAGGGGACATCCACAGCATCTCTGGGCAATCTGTTCATCCCCTTTTACCATTTCTCATGGCAAGTAGTGAAAGAACCAAAGCTCTCTGGAGGTCTGTGTCCAAGTGTCTCTGTAGTCTACATGCTGTAGGTGATCTGTCTTTAGAAGGCATCAAAACCCTGGTTCAAATATCCTTGTCACACACCAGTTTGAGTGGCTGTTGATGGGTTTGCTTTGCTAAGGGAGGACAGAATCTACCCCAGAGAGAAGGCTGAGAGATCTGTCTTTAGAAGGCATCAAAACCCTGGTCCAAATATCCTCATCACACTCCAGTTTGAGTGGCTATTGATGGGTTTACTTTGCTAAGGGAGGAACAGAATCTATCCCAGAGGGAAGGCTGAGAAAAACATCACCTGAAGGTGCCAGGGCAAGCAGAGGAGTTGAGCTGGCAGGAGAAGGAGGCTGATGGAGGCAGTGAGTTGCACATCGAGATGTGGAGCAGTTCATGCCGTGCTCTCTCTCCTGTGTTTGTGCCTCCCCTCAGTTCCCACGCCTCTGCACTTCCTTGTTTAGCCCAGGCCCGGAAGCAAAACTGCTGAAATACAAGGAGGAAAGTTATTCTCATGGTGTTTCCAGCCCAAAGAGAACCAGGAGGGAGAGAGGAAATCTCATGAGAAAGCCTGACAGATTTCCAGCCTGGTCCCTCTCAAGCCTGTGGACCTTCTGAGCCTCTGGACCCCGAGCTCTCAGCACATTTTGATGTGCAGGGAGGTCCCACAGCAGCAGAGTGACAGCAATACTGATGTTCAGGACCTTCCTGCAGTCCCATGGAGCTCAGATGTCCTCAGCTCCAGCCCAGATTCAGTGAGAAGCAGTGGATTTGCTCCTTGTTCCCACCGTGGATGGGGATGGTGAAACTGTGGGTGACTTCTGCAAATCTGGTGGATGTACAGAGGGACAGAGCTCCTCCCTTAAGGCAGCACTGCCTTCATGCTTAGACAGGGTATTCAGGAGATAACCAGAGACTCTGAGGGGGAAAACTGCTTCTCCCAATAAATAGGTGGTACAGAAATACTGAGGTAGGACTTTTTAATAGGGTCCAGGATGGCAGGACTAGGAGTAATGGATGCAAATTGGAAGAGGATAGATTCAGGCTGGAGAGAAGAAAGAAATTCTTTACTGTGAGGGTGGAGAGACACTGGAACAGGTTGCCCAGAGAGGTTGTGGATGCCCCATCCCTGGAGATGTTCAAGGCCAGGCTGGATGAGGCATCAAGCAACCTGGTCTAGTGGGAAGTGTCCCTGCCCATGACAGGGGGGTTGGAACTAGATGATCTCTCAGGTCCCTTCCAACCCACACCATTCTATGATTCTATGAAAACAAACTCAAAGTTCCAGGCATTGGCACCAAATTTCTAAGTATCTTTCCTCAGATGTCTCTACATTTTCCCATATGTGATGTGTTCCACCAGGGATGGATTTTGGGAACTGTCCTGGAGCCACTCTTTTGAATGCAGAGTCCTAGAAGTTGGCAGCACCACAACCTCTGCTGTCTTGCTGATTCGACATCAGATGAGGCCCCATTACTGTGTGGGAGGGGAGAATGTCAGGGGGGAAGATGGGTGCTGCACCCAGACACAGACAAATATGATAAGAGCAAGAAGAACCTCCTGGTCCTTGGATCATGCCTGGTGATGACCAAGATGGCCAACTCTGGACATTGTTCTCTCACACAGTGCCACACCAAGTTCTTCCTCAGCCCTCTGGATACTCAGTCCCATTAGTCTCGATTCCCTTCCCAGCAGCAGTCAGTGCTGGTTAATTGCAGACTACATTAAAGCAAAAAGCATTTCCTCATGTATTTGGCTTTGGATTTATCACCCCTTTGGTGACACTGAATGATGGTGGCAATTAGGAGTTTGCTGCCTCCCTGGCTTTTATTCCACAGAGCAGCCAATGCAGCAGCAATGAATCCCCTGGCAAACACAGAGGAGGTGAATACAGCAGCACTGGGGACAGAGATAATCTTGGGATAATTTATAATTGCAAAGCCATGCCTGGAGTGGGAGAGACCTCTGGGACTTGCTGTGTTTTGGGTTTTTTTTTTTTCTTCTCTTTTCTTTCAGAGGGCTGGTGATGGCCAGTTTATTTGTCCTGGTGTTTGTATTGGACCAATTCCATTTTCAGGCACTGAGGGACTGGCTTTGGGATGAGTTCTATCTCCCTTTAGAGGACCTTTGAGGCATGAAGCAGATCCCAGCCCAGCAGGAGGAGAAATTCAAGCTCTGATTCCTCCCTCTTCTAACTGTGAGCAACTTGCCCCAAAGCAGCAGAGAAGAAATAAAAAAAAAGAATAACAGAGCGGCTAACAATCATGCTTGCTATCTTACAGATCCCTAAAGAAGCTCCAGGAGTGGTGTTCTGCCTTCCCTTTGGTTGTACAAGAACCCTGGGGTGCCAGCTTCTAGTGCAGGTGCTTCATTTCAAGATGTGTTTGAAATTCCCCCTGAAGCCACCTCAGCACAAATCTCAGTCACATCAGAAGGTAGAGAGAAAGCAGTTTGCACACAGAAGCCCTGCAGGCTGCTGCTGGAGGGAGACAGTGGCACCCTCAGCTCATTCTTCATTGCAATCATATTTTCTCCTTGCTCCTCAGAGCATTCTTCGTGGGAATGGTTGCCCTCCCAGGAGGACAGGGGCATGGGCTTGCCTGGGAAGGGTTGAAGAAATCCTGTCTTCTCGTTTTCCCAACAATTCAAACACAAAGTTGTTTCAAACATGATGAAAGAACTATATTCACACTGGTTTTTTCCTCCTGAGGTCTCACATTGCAAAAAAATTATGAAAGTTTCTCTGGGTTAGAAAGGAGGCTTCTTGCAGCCCTCATCCATCTTGCATTAACCACCTCAAGAACTGCTTTTTCTCCCAGGTCGCTAACACTGGGAGGTCCTGGGGCAGAGAGCAGAGCAGTCCATTGTAATCAGCTTTGGTTCAGTCTTCTTCTTTAATTTTTTCAGTTGCTGGAGAGGGGGTTGTTGCCCAGAGAGATTGTGGATGCCCGCTCTCTGGAGATGTTCAAGACCAGGCTGGACAAAGCACTGAGCAGCCTGATCTAGTGGGAGGTGTCGCTGCCTATGGCAGTCGGGTTGGAACTCGATGATCTTTAAGGTCCCTTCCAACCCAAACTATTCTATGATTCTATGTTAGAGAAGAACAAAGTAGGAGGATGCTTTGCTGTTGGCCACCACAACTCATCACAGCACGTGCAGTTGCTGTTGGGTTGATGGACACTCCAGACCATGAGAGCTGGATTCAGCTCAAGTGTTTTCCATTTGAGACTCTGAAGACCTTATTTGTGAATTGCCTGCGAATCCATTTCACAGGTGCTCCCTGGAAGAGATAAACATCACTGACTATTTTTTAACCTGTGGATGAAGACATTTAGGCTTAACAATGTTATGAACCAGAGCCAAAGCCACGCAGGACTTGAGTGAAGCTGGTGATGTGGTCCTTGTGAGCTTGAAGTTAAGGGCTGCCTTAAGGGTCTGATGGACTAGGTTAGGAATGACATCCCAATGCTCACTAAAGGCATTGGGAATATTTATAAAATCATAGTTTCATAGAATGATTTGGGTTGGAAGGGACCTTAAAGATCATCTAGTTCCAACCCCCCTGCCATGGGCAGGGACATCTCCCACTAGATCAGATTGCTCAGTGCCTTGTCCAGCCTGGCCTTAAACCCCTCCAGAGAGGGGGCATCCACAACCTCTTCTGGGCAACCTCTTCTATTCCAGTGTTTCACTACCCTCACTATAAAGAACTTCTTTCTTATAGATTTAGCAGATATGCACAGGATTTTTGAAAGTTGTTTAGTTGTTTTGTTTTCCTACTGAAATGTAATAGAATTGTTTCATGCTGAAGATCAGGGATGATGATGAGTCTCATGAAGGTATGGTTTACAAACACAGTAAAGAGGGATTACCTGAGCCATCAAGGGAAATATGGTAGGAAACATTTAGTTCTACAAAGAACAAGCAAGGAAGAGGCCAACAAACCACCTCTTCACAAACACATGATGAGTGTGGTCCTCCAGACCAAGGAGATGGGTAGCAGTCATGCAGAATCACAGAATGTCAGTTATTAGGGACTGACCAAGGAGAAGCTTTCAAATGAATCAAATATTCTTCATGAGAGTCTTTCTGAAAAAGGGAGATGCAGTAGCTGCCAGCTGCCTTGGCTCCAGCAAGGCTTTCATTGCTGATCTCTTTCTAGAACAAATAAAGACATAGATGCTTGTTAACACTGTCTCCAAGAATCACAGAATCACAGGGATTGGAAGGGACCTCAAGAGATCATGTAGTCAAATCCCCCTGTCAGAGCAGGAAAACCCAGATCAGGTCACACAGGAAGGTGTCCAGGTGGGTTTTGAATGTCTCCAGAGAAGGAAACCCCACAACCTCTCTGGGCAGCCTGTTCCAGTGTTCTGTCACCCTCACTGTGAAAACATTTTTCTTACATTTCCATGGAACCTCTTGTGTTCCAGCTTGCACCCATTGCCCCTTGTCCTATAGTTGGAGGTCACTGAGAAGAGTCTGGCTCCATCCTCCTGACACTCATCCTTTCCTTATTCATAAGCATTAATGAGGTCACCCCTCAGTCTTGTCTTCTCCAAGCTAAAGAGACCCAGCTCCCTCAGCCTTTCCTCATAAGGGAGATGCTCCAATCCCTTCATCACCTTCACAATAAGGGAAGGTGATGGTGAGCATGGTTCTTCAGTGTTGATTAATGAATGCAGAGGAAGCTTGTTCAATCTGCGGGACATGCAGGGTCAGGAAGGACTGAAAATGGCACCCAAGGATGAAACTGGGATGGAGAGTGGCCTCAACACAGTGGAGGAACTGCCTAGGAAAAATAGAATGAGATTCAGTTGGGAGATGTGTGGGGTGGAATGAGGCAGGAACATCCACCTGCACAAATACAGAATGGGGAACAACCGGTTTGGGCAATGGGTTACCTGGTGAATGTGAGTCAGGAAATCCACCCTCCTTTGGAGAGAGCAAAGAGAATTCTGGGAGGTGTAAACAAGCCTACAGCCTAGACTGGAACTCAAAGTTTAGTCCTCACCAATGGAGAAATGCATTCCTGTCTCCAAGTCTAGAAAAGTCTGATAGAAAGACCTGGAAAATATCACCAAGTAGGAAAGTTTTAAAGGCTGGACAAGGCACTGAGCAGCCTGATCTAGTGAGAGGTGTCCCTGCCTAGGGAAGGGGCATTGGAACTCGATGATCTTTAAAGTCCCTTCCAACCTGAACTATTCTATGATTCTATAACTGGGGGATTTATCTTTAAGAGGAGAAACTCAGTCTTCACGGCTCATCAGGATGGTCTTTGTGATACAAAAGGCTTCTGTATGCCAAAGAGAGGCATTAATGCTGCTTGTTGAATTTCTGTTAAAAATATATTTTGAATTCTCCTGACTTTAAATATAGCCCAGTTAAGAGGACATTCTCTTGGGAACTGGGATGGTGTACGCTTAATTAATGATAATGAGCACTGCAGGAGATAAGATTCTGACTCCAAGGTGTTCCAGCAACACTTAACTCACTCTGGACATCTGTAGATTTGATAAAGCAGTTTCCAAACAGGGGTGGGGAGAAGTGCTAATTATATAGACCTTCTATTCCTGCCTTTGTTCAATACAATGTTCATCTCCAGCTGAAACCTCTTGGGAACTTTGCTCCTTTCTTTTATTAAATCTGGCTTTTTAATGGCTATTCAAATGGAGCACTTTATTATTCATCCTGAAGCAGCGTGCCCAGCGAATGAACTTAATTTTTTTTTTTCTTTAGGTCTTAAATTCAATCAGTTACAAATTAATTTGCAACTCCAAAGGGCTTGACCAAGGCGAGGCAATCTTTTGGTAGGTTTTTCTGCCTGTCTGTGTCCCTCCCTATAGATGTGAGCAGATAAATTTGGGGTGAGGAGTTTCTGTCCTTGTTGAACAAGTGGAATGGTGAGGACATGGAGGAACTCTACTGAGTATTTGTCTGGTGAGCAGTGCTTCTCTTTAGACATGGTCTTCACCCAGGATGCAACCAAGATCACTCAGGGCTGCAAGCGTGAGGTCTTGCATTCTGTTGTAAAGAAATATTCTTGGTTGTTATCCCTTATGGAATGAAGAGAATTATGAGGGCTAGAGCACCTCCCTCATGAGGACAGGCTGAAGGAATTGGGGTTTTTCAGCCTGGAGAAAAGAAGTCTCAGGGAGGACCTCATAGTAGCTTCTCAGTATCTGAAGGGGGCTACAGAAAGGCTGGGGTAGGACTTTTTAATAGGATATGTGATGGCAGGACTAGGAATAATGGATGTACATTGGAAGAGGGGAGATTCAGGCTGGATATAAGAAAGAAATTCTTTATGGTGAGGGTGGTGAGACATTGAAACAGGTTGCCCAGAGAGGTTGTGGATGCCCCCTCTCTTGGGGTGTTTAAGACCAGGCTGGAGGAGGCACTGAGCAACCTGATCTAGTGGGAGGTGTCCCTGCCCATGGCAGGGGATTTGGAACTCGATGATCTTTAAGGTTCCTTCCAACCCAAACCATTCTCTGATTCTATGAAATACTTGCTGCACTGTGAGCATCCTGTTCAGGTGGCTTCAGCAGAGGAAAGCCCCCTGCTGCCCAAACTCGGGAGCACTTCTAGGTTGAGTCCTAGGGGTGTCCAACAACTTCCCATCGAGGAGGAGCATCTTCAAAGCCGTTGTGCAAACCTTTGATGGGCAACTGGGCAAGTGGCATCTTGAGACTGGGAGTGGTGGCAAAGGCAGCAAGATTCCTCAGATGCTTGGGCTGCTTTGCTGCATTCCCTTCAGACACCCAGGAGAGCTGCACTAGTTGTGCAGTGAGTTGCCTCAGATGTGTAAATAGGTGTTCAATGAATGGTGTTTAGAAATCAGCACAAATCAATTTTAAGACAATTATGTACCAGCTTTCTTCACTGTGAGGTCACATTTCTAAGAATCTGTCCTCATTTGCCAGAGAACCAAAAGCTCTGGTGTCCACCACGATGTATTTTGACACTAGATATGTGCAGAAGAGAAACACTGGGATGCTCTGGGCTCTGGATGAAGTCCTTCTCCTCTGGAGGTGACATGAAGGATGTATTGTTGGGGTTGTTGAGCCTGGAGAAGAGAAAGCTCAGGGGGAACCTCATTGTAGCTTATCAGTACCTGAAGGGGGGTACAGAAAGGCTGGGGTAGGACATTTTAATAGGGTCTAGGATGGCAGGACTAGGAGTAATGGATGCAAATTGGAAGAGGGTATATTTAGGCTGGATCTAAGAAAGAAGTTCTGTGCTGTGAGGGTGGTGAGACACTGGAACAGGTTGCCCAGAGAGGTTGTGGATGTCCCTTCCCTGGAGGTGTTTAAGGCCAGGCTGGATGAGGCACTGAGCACCCTGGTCTAATGGGAGGTGTCCCTGCCTATAGCAGGGGGGTTGGAACTAGATGATCTTTAAGGTCCTTTTCAACCCAAACCATTCTATGATTCTAAAAGCAACAGTTTTCCAGGTTATTTTCTTTCTCTTTGCTAGTGGACTTCACCTGTTGAGTTATTTTGAGATAAAACAGCAAGGGGAGAAGGCTTCAGCCCTTCCCAGCATCTCACATGGTCCAGTGTAACAGATGTGCTGTGCTCTGGCTTTTGTTTGCCTGTGATGGTGGAGAGAGGTTGACAGAGCCTTGGCCTCATCATCCTGCTCCTTTTTCTGGCTTTCATCCCCAGAAGCTGGGGCTTCCTGTGGTTTGGCAGGAGCTCTGTAAACATCTTCCCCAAAGTGCCCCCTCCCCCCAGCCCACCACCATCGCATGCCCTTGCAAGAGAGAGGAAACACTGCAGCCAGGAATGTGGAAGGGGATTTCCATGGGTTTTTATGAGGTTGGCCTCCTTCACCCATCTGTGGGGTTGGAGGATGCCGGGATTCCTTTTTCCTTCCCTGATCAGCCCTGGGAGAGATCCTGCCCCACTTGGTGTGGGGCTGGGACATCACCCACAGGGCACCAGGGGTGGTTCCCAGCATGGAGCAGCTCAGCTGGCTCCATCCCAGCTTTGCAGCCTGGTGGCTGCCCTCCAAGAATTTGCCTTCCTTCTGTGAGGGAGCAGGAGGGTGAAAGCAGCCCTCAGAAGAGAGGTCATGTGAAGGAGGCCATCATAGAATCACAGGGTTGGAAGGGACCATCAAAGGCCACCTAGTCCAACCCCCCTTCAGTGAGCAGGGACATCCTGCAATAGATCAGGTTGCTCAGAGCCTCATCAAGCTTGGCTCCAGGGATGGATTCTCCACCACCTCTCTGGGCAATCTGTTCCAGTGTTTCACCACCCTCATAGTGAACATGATGGGAGGATGCAGAGCACCCTGGTGGCCTTACAAAATGAGGTGGTCTGGACACCTCTGTGTCATCTCTGGCTGCTCTGAGGACACCCCATACCCTGGCCACAAAAAAACCATCCTGACCATGGAAAATCCATACAACTGTAGGCTCTTTTTGCTGAACTGGGGGTGCATCCTGGTGGGAACCAGCTTCCAAAACCTTCCAGCCCCCTCAAAGGGTCATGCACAGAGTTAAAGATTAAAGACTCTCATGAGTCCTGGGTCTGCTGGGTTATAGTCAAATACCCACCTCTGTCCCAGAAGTCCATGTGGACACCCTTCTCCCAAGCCACATATTCCAGACTGAGGCATCAGATCCTGAGCTGCAGATGTTTCTTTCAGTGCTGAGAACACCTTTAACTGCCTGGATGATGTGACCTCTGGAGTTCCCCCCTTCCCAACTTCTATCAACATCCCTGGGGTGTAGTGGGGTGAGTGGGCTGTACATGACATCCCCATATGGGGAGCAGGAGAGGGGGGCCAGGCAGATAAATGCAGTGCATGGGTGACATCTAATGTCATATTGGGGTAGCACAGGCTGGTTATTCCAAGCTTAATCCTACTTAATTGTAGGGGCTTTGGAATGAGCAGGAGGATCATTCCCATCTGGCTCTAGAAGGGCACATTCTTCCTGGGGAGGGGAAAAAAAGGATCTTTTGCTTCCAGGTAGCAAGAAACAACTGGTAGAATTTCACTTTCAGCTTCATGCCAGGAAGCTGAGACCCTATCAACCTGCTCTTCACCTCTGCTGTTCTAGATTCTCCTGCTGAGGGACTATCACCCTTCTTTGGTGGCATCTGAATACCTCGATCATGCCAAGGCTGCTTCCTCCTTCCCATGCTGTAGCAGTAATCAGTCCATCAGTGACAATTTTTCACCCTCAGATGAGTCCTCACTAACTTGATTTTTAGGGAGGGTGAGTTTGAAGAGTTTCCTCACCTCCAAAACCTTTTTTTGGGGGAAGGAAGTGAGAAAAGACTTAGAAGGTTTACATTAAAATTTGGGAAATTGATCTAGAGATGACTTTGCACTTGGAAAGGTCAGTTTGTGCTTTGAGAGAGGGAAATTTGAGGACTGAAGGAAGATATTTTGCTTGATTAGGTCAACTTTTCAAACACCAACATTAATATTTGACTTTCTGCCTTGCTTTCTGAAGGGGTATGAGTGTGGCTGCATATAAATTTATAGAAGTTTGGTTTTTTTAATCTTTCAAACCAGGAAAGAGCTGTGAAAGAGGACTCCCTAACACGATCTCTCCCAGGGCTGTGGGAATCACTCCTCATCTTAATTGCTGTCAGCTTGGAAGGTGTCCAGGTCAAGGATTGTTTGCATCTCCCTGCTTCACTACATCTTCACAAATAGCCACTGATCATCAAGGCTATTCATCTCCAATTGTCTGGTTGGGTAATGCAATTAAACCTGAGCTGTGGTTCCCACTCTACACTTAGCCAGGATTTGGCTGCTCCTCTTATAACACAATTTATCAGTCTGCAGGCTCTGGTGGTGCTCCTGAAGGATGTTGTCTTTGCTGACCTTTGGCAAATTGTCCTGGAAAAGCCTTGTGGAGGCTGAACCTCTTCAGATTACAGACAACAGAAGGTTCATTGGAATATAAAATTGTCTAGATTGGAAGGGTCCTACAAGATCATCAAATCCAACACTGCCAAAATCACCACTAAACCAAGTCCTTCAGCACTGCATCCATCTTATAAATAGCTCCAGGGATGGTGATTCCACCCCTTGGCAGCCTGTTCCAGCGCTTGACAGCCCTTTTGGTGAAGACATTTTCACTCATAGCCAATCTAAACATTCCTTGGTGCAACTTCAGGCTGTTTCCTCTTGTCCTATTGCTTGTTCCTAGGGAAAAGTGACCAAAAGAGACCCCACCTCCCTACAACCTCAATTGAGATAGTTGTAGAGAGCAATAAGGTCTCCCCTCAGCCTCCTTGTCTCCAGGTTGACCAATGCCAGTTTCCTCAGATGCTCTTTTCTAGACCCCTCACCAGCTTTGTTGCCCTTCTCTGGGCTTGCTCCAGAATCTTTATATCTTTCTTGTATTGAGGGACTCAGCTTGAGATGTCTGTTATTTCTGGTAGAACCTGTACAGATCTATTGACCTGGAAGCCTCCCCTGATGTCAAAAAAACAGTGTCTAAGAATCTGTCGCTTTCCTAGATAGATAAATGTTCCCTGGGACACACTGTAGCTTGTATCTCCCTGATCATTGAAAGGTCTATCTGCCACCAGAATCCCTTCTCCATGTATTAATTTGGTGATGTCCATATTTTTGGTCCTTCCTCAATATATTCCAGGCATTTTGCCTGATTTTTTGCTCCAATTTCTTAGCCTAGAGTCCTTCTCCTTCCTTCCTTCCAAGATCAGGTGTTTTCCCACAACACTGGACCAGTGATGAACCCATCCCAAGCTCCAGGTGCCCCACCATAGCCACCATAGAATCATAGAGTTGGAAGGGACCTTCAGAGGCCATCTAGTCCAACCTCTCTGCAGTCAGCAGGGACATCTTGCACTAGATGGGGTTGCTCAGTGCCTCATCAAGCCTAGCATTCAATGTCTCCAGGGATGGGGCCACTACCACCTCTCTGGACAGCCTGTTCCAGTGTCTCACCACTCTTACGGTGAAGAATTTCTTCATAATGTCCCACCTAAACCTACCCTGCTCTAGTTTAGACCCATGATAGCCCTGTTCCTGCTGGTGCTACAGCATTAGGCAAACCAAAGAGTGGATGGAGATGCACAGCTCAGCCCAAGCACTTCATCAGCCCCGAATGATAGGAATAATATTTCTTTTCCCATTTCCCCAGCGTGTCCTGCTGCTTGGAAGCTGGAGCCCTCACTTTCCCGGAGGCTGCTGGAGAGCTAAATTAATTTGCCAGTGTTTATACTCTCAGAATCTGCTGCAAAGCCTTGGGGAGCCACTTAGAGCCCCATCAGTGGCTCATTGATGCCGTGACTCGTTGAGCCCAGGAAAACAAGCACCATTAGGACCAAAATAAACCTCTGATCCTCTCCTGCATAATGATAGTAATTAGCACTGGCTGGCACTTCCCAAGCATTAGTTAATTATTCCTCGAGGCTTCCTCTGGGGAGCTGATATTTTTAGAGTGATTTACACACAGGGAAACTGAGGCAGAAGATTTCAGGCTGTTGCAGAAGGGTTATAGATGGAGACAGAGGGCAGTGATGTGGTTGTAGTCTCTTGAAATTAGCCACTGCTTCTCCATTTGCCCGAAGTCTGCTGAGACACATCTAATTCCTACAATCAAATAATATATTTCCCAGTGCCAGGAGGATTGTTTGGATTGGAAAGAGCATTTTTGTTTTTATTTTCTAAACCTTAACCCACCAAATAATTTTTAAATTTTTTTTTTTCTTTTTGCCTTCAAACAGTCCATGTTTGGAAAATGAAAATCAAGGATATTTTTGGTTTTTCAGCTGCTGCTCTCTTATGGCCGCCTTTTCCAGGCAAAACTGAAGAAATTGAGAAAAGGATACAACTAAAATTGTCAAAATTAATTTTAAAAAAAATGGGAGCTAAAGATGCTTCATGTGCAGAATGTTTTTAGGACTCAAACCCATATTCCCCCGGAGCCTGTGGGCTGAAATAATCTATAAAAATGTTGAATTCTTCTTTGTTTTTTTTGTAGCAGCTCCAATATTTTGCATGGTAAGATTATGATTTCAAATCAGATCATTCATTGCTTTTATCTGAGTTTACTCACTGGGGTTTTACTGTCTCATAAAGTCCTTTAGTTGCTGGAGAGGCCAAATGTTTAGTCAAGGTAAGTAGGAAGAAATGAGTATGTGCTGGCTTTGTAAATATTCCAGACACAACACTCCTGTGTAATTTTACAATAAATTTTTCAATCTGTGTGGTTTTTATGATCCTTCCAGCTCTCAGGATCCTCTAACACATGATATTATAAAGTTTCATGATTTAAAAAACACTAATTCTGAGAACTGTAAGCTGGAAATACAGTGGAAAGCCAAGAGTAAGCCACCAAGGTGGCTGCTTCAGTCAACACCATCACCTTAACTCTGTTATTATAGAATCATAGAATGGTTTGGGTTGGAAGAAACCTTAAAAATCACCTAGTTCCAAACCCCCTGCCAATGGCAGGGATCCCTCCCTCTAGACCAGATTGCTCAATGCTTCATCCAGCCTGGCCTTAAACACCTCCAGGGAGAGAGAATACANCTCTACAGAGCTGCACTCAAGCCACTCTCCACCCAGCCTGTATCTGTGCTTGGGCAAACTGTCTGGGCAAACTGTTTCAGTGTCTCACCACCCTCACCGTAAATAATTTCTGTCTTCTCTTCAGCCTAAATCTCCTCTCTTCCAATTTCCATCCATTTCTCCTATTCCTGCCATCCTGTACCCTATTAAAAAGTCCTACTCCAGCCTTTCTGTAGGCTCAGTTATTGAGATGCTTTTATGAGGTCAAATTCTCTTTTGGATTTTCACGCAGGTACGTGAATTTTAAAGCTTGATTTAGGATTTTTCAGTGACTGGAGCTGCCTCTGAGTGCCAGTCACTATGGTGGGAGCAAATCCACAGCAGGAGCTAGCACAGGTTCCAGTTTCCATCAGTTCATTCCTTGCTTGACCCATAGGCTGATAAATAGGACATTGCTCATCATTAATAAGACACATAAATCTTAGGGTTCATATATTCAGCTGCAAAGTTTCCCCCAACCCAGGTTGGGTTAAATTGGGCTGCTACTTCTCTCCCAAAGTGTAACAGATTTTCTATAAAATTAGTTTTTCAGTTAATTAACAGGCTACAGCGTTCTGCAGAAATTTTTACACGTGCAACACCCCCCTCAGGCAAATATAGTTTGGATTGAGTGTCCATATCTATCTGCCCCCTCCTTTCTGTGGTTTTCATGACTCTGGTGCATGAGTATCTGCCAAAACCCTTCAATCAAACATCTGCCTCCTCTAGAAGAACCAGGGGGGTCAATAGCAAATGACCCGTATCTTTTCAATTTGCTGCAAAAATCCTTCAGCCCCAAACATCTTCATAGTGCATTCCCAAACAATGATTTCAATCCTGGATCATCTGATGGCCTCAGGAAGTGGTGAGGGTCCTGTTAGCACTGACAAGACTCTAAGGAAAGTCAAGGAAGGTGCAGAGACCTCACACTGGAGAGCATTTCAAGAGATGGCAATTCTCCTGACTTGAAAAAATCCTTTCTCTGCACCTTTCCCTTTCCTTTTCCCTTTCTTTTTCCTTTTCCCTTTCCTTTTCCCTTTCCTTTTCCCTTTCC
>VZTY01017203.1:273747-399257 GCA_013400935.1 Turnix velox | reverse complement strand
GGGTTGGAGAAAAATTGGACAGGAGTAAGTTGAAAGAATAATTTCATTTTATTCACTGTGCACATTAAGTAAAATACCTACTCCTTCAAGCCTGGTAGTGCCTGGGGTACCCCAGGGAGCTCTATTCTGTTGCATTTGCATTACAATTGATTCCTAATCATAACTCACTGATTAAAGCAGACCCTTCCTGGAGGGACATAGCACTTGGACAGACTCTTAGCCCAGAACACGTGAGCAGTTTTATTTCCTCCACACAATGGCTTCCCCTTTTCATCCCCCCAACAAGATGGGAGAAGCCACAACCCTGCAAAGTAGCTAGGCAGAGAGATCACCACATCGAGGCTCATCACTTGGCCACCCTTGCAACCTCCCCAGCAGAGCCAACCTTTCCCATCTATGAGGTTTTCTTGGCATGGGGATGAACATGGAGTGGGGTCTGTCCCTGAGAAAGGGTTTATTCCCCTCTGCACACGTGGGCTACTTGCTCCTCTGTGTGGCACGAAAAGTACAAACAAACAGACAAGATTATGGTAATTCAGCCCATACACTTAAGGCTAGACATCAAAAAGACAACTGGAGAGTACCATGGGTCATTCCAGGCTGTTCCTCAGCACTAACTGGAAATAATGGATACTACATTTATTTTTAAAAAAAGAATGAGGGAACATTAATCTTGGAAGATTTACCCCAGGCTGGTGTTAGATACTGGGAGAAAACCGTAATTCCTGATCCTGACTACAAAAGACTCCACATGGAACTGTTACCTGTATTCAAACTGTGGGGGTGGGGCTTTAGTCACTAAACAGAAGAGCTCCAAACCAAGAAAGGCTTACCCTAGATGAGTGGGTTTCTTTCTCCATTCAAAAATTATTTTTCCCCCATTGTGAAATCTATTATTAATTCACACCTCTTTCTGCAGCCTCTGCTTTTAACTTACTCTCACCTCATAGCTGGTTGGAGTTCCTCCCCTCCATGAGCGTGCATCTCATGGAGCTGCAGAGGGAATGGAGCTGAGTGAAGGTTGGGTGCAGGGATATGGCAGCAGCAGAAGAAGGTGGCACCACTGGAGTGTGCACCACGGACTTGACCAGCTTAGCAAGGTGAGGAGATGGCAACTTGCATGCAGACACCAGTCTGCCCATGGCTGTCATCCCTCCTGCTGCACCAGCTGCTGAGAGTCAGCTCCTGGGCCCACCAGTGCAGAGGAGGAAGGAAACACTGCTAAAACTCTTCCCTCAGCATCTAATCTTTACATCTAATACAGTTGCTCTTCAGTGACTTGCAAGCTGAGTGAATGGAAGTTTTAAGAATAAAGAAATAACAAGTTAGTTTGATGAGAACGAAAAATAAAAGTCATGGCTGACAATTGAAGTACACAGTGGACACCTCAGTTCCCAGGGTCCCTGGTGGGGCAGTGTGAAATTTAATGGAGACATTCATTCTTATGTGATACTATCAACCTTTTTGGACTAAGGGTAGGTAGCTTTGTCCTTTTCCCAGATGATAGTTTCAGGATCATCCATATGTCTTGTGGGGGGGTTTCTGGGGTGTTCAGGAAAGCTGAGATCAGCTGTAGAAATAACTAGAATGTCTCAAGTGATGTTTTTGATCTCTGACTGGGATTTGGGCTACAGGTGATCAACCAGTAAAGGAGAGATTAAAAATTAGACAGAGTCCTCCTAAACTGAAAGTTGTTGGCAGCTGCCTTGTATTGTGCAGCCCATGTCTAGTGCTTGGACAGATGATGCTACCTTGTAAAACCAGCAGAGAAACCTTTAACTCAAACACTCTTACATCAGCCATAGCACTGAAGATTCATATATAGATTTATACAGAAGACCAGGAGTAATGAATCTGGTGGAAGGATTGAAAACCACCTCCTTACCTGGCCTTCTTCTATGGTCTTAGGGGTGCCACAGATTGGTACAAATTTGTCCACAAAGAGAGGTCTCTGGAGACACATGGAAAATGTTTTACATGTTTTCTTATGGTTAAGAAAAAGTTAAGAAAAAGAGCTATCAGAGAAAAATTCTCAAATGATTCCTCTTTAGCTGTCTACTATAGATCTATTACACAGCTCCCAGGCTCTGGGGAACAGTCACAAATATAATTTGTAGCAGCAGCAGAAGCTATCCACGTTTCCCCTCGTTTGTGGGGCTTAGATGTGAGGGCTGTTAATAGTCCATGCACACATTGACCCAAACCACCTGTGAGGGGTGAAAGCAAAGTGAGACATCAGAGAAGATGCTGGTCAGTGTGAGATGCCCGACTGCCTCCTCATGGATGAGTTAACCTGTGACAGTGGTAGGAGCTGACAGGAGAGCACAGCACTGGAGATTAATTGCTTCTAATGAGGAGCAGTGCAGCCCTCAGAAAAGGATGAGCTCAGGGCTGCCTTGTAAACTATGGCATTTTAACCCTCTGTGGTGTGAGTCCACCACTTTTTCAGCACCACATCCCCATGCCTGAAGGAGAGTGAGGATTTTCATGGAGGTCTGTTGCCCACAGAAAAGGTGAGATCCCAGCTCATTTCACTCGGGAGGAACAAGCACAGCCCCATCTAAAACACTGGTCCTGTCACAAGCTCCCAAACCCCACAGTAATGTGTATAAATCCCCCCTTTCAGACCAGCTTTATTTTCTAATCCTGATGCAACCTCTCTGTTCCCTGAGCAGTTACTCTGCCAGCCAGTGCTGCTCACACACCAGTGTAAAGCAAGGGTAACTCCACAGTCCAAAAAAAGTGCATGTTGGATATACTTCTCTGTGAAGGAGCCTAGGCTTGGGTGTCTGCCATCTGGAAGAGCAAGCGACTCTCTCTCTCTTTCTTCCTTTTTTTTTTTTTTCTTTTCCCTTTCTGTAGCTCTTTTTTGTCAGTACAGCTTCCACAAGAAAAAAAGAAGAAAAAAAGCCAAAACCCAGAAACAGAGTGTTCTAGCTTCAGAGCAGCTATTTGGGGTAGCCATGAAAATAGCAGCAAATGCTGAGTTAGCTCAGGGTTTAGATCAGGTTAGTGGCTCAAGGTCAAACAACACTTCTCTTTTCGTCAATTTCTGCAGGGCCCATCAAATTTGCCATCAGGTCCGTCAGGGTTCATCAGGTCAGTGCACAAAAGTGTGCCATTGTCCCATCATAAAAAAGTTCCTCTAACCTTCCACTGAATGAGAGAAGATGAAACAACACAATATATGTGCAGGAGGAAGCCTGTAGACCCACAGGTATCAGGTCTACCTGCAGTACTTCCATCCCTGGCACATGTTCAGGCTGGGCTTGGTTGGCAAAGAGCTGCCACCCTGCCATAGTGACAAGTAGAGACCTCCACTGGAATGGGGGCTCCCAGGCTGCGAATACCAGTCCTCTCAGTGGCCATCCGCTCTGGGATGAAATGGAAGGAGAGAAGCAAATGAGCTATAAATTTTCACAAAATGAATACTTGTAGTTTTGCAAGAGAAATAAAGACCAGGGAATTGTCTTAGCTGGAAAAAGAAACTGGGGAAGAAAAAGTCAGCCATTCAGTTGTAACAGTTTGGTGGAAAATCACTATGGCTTTTCCAGACTGTTTTCATGTCAGAACTGACCTACTTCTTTATATGCTAAAGGGGTTGGTGTGTTACTGAGCTGCAGAGGAACCAAACTATCCCAGCTGAGCAGAACCGTAATTTCAGGGAATTTCTGTTGCTTAAGTCAACACAGGCTGAAGTTGTTGGGAAACTGTAGATGGTGGGTCTTGCTCTATCTTTAGGATACGGGCCAAGGATTTGTTCTGAAGAGCAGAGCACAAATGGCAGATGAAAGGGAGCCCCACGGAAAGAGGGTAGGTGCTGTGTGAGCCACCCAGCAGGTGGATCTGGGCAGATGTCAGTCACCTTGCAACATAAAAAACCCTGAGGTTTTGTAGTCTTTCGTTTATTTGGTCACATTCACCTTTCTCTTTGATCAAAGACGCGAGGCTAAGAAACACTTTTCTAGAAACCCTCAAGCAAAAACAGTTTCAAGTTACTTTGCCCAGTTCAACAATTGCTCCATAAATCTTTCCTATGGATTTTGGTCTTGGACAAGAGACATTGGATAGTTGTTAATTTTTTTCCTGAATGCAGGAGGGAATGCTTCATTCTACCTGGCTGTTTTTGTATGCTGAGGACATGGTCTATTGAATGATTGGAACTTTAGTTATCCCTTAAGGGTTTCTTCTGAACACAACCTAAATCATATAAGCTAAAAAAGTATTCCATTTGGAATATTTATTGTTAAAGTAATTTAAATTGCATTTAAATAATGAAACATGTAAAAATGCATATTTTTACATATAGTTTTTCAACAAATATAGTAATCAGGTTCATGCATAGATGAGAAAAATATTTAATTTCATTTCAATACTTTGATGTTGAAGCAATTTATCTCCATGTTGTAATATATATTTTTATAAAGTAATATGATTTTAAAATATTCTTTCTTCAAGCAAAATCCCTTATTAAAAAAATATTTTTAAATAGTTAGTTTTCCCTCTAGAGATAAGCTGCATATCTTGACTACATCATTTTACACAGTAGTGTCTTTTTGTTTGCTAGAGCTGCTCTAGAGCTTCCCTAGCTCATCCTTATTTTAGAAGGTAGTAGTAAAATCAGAATAGACCATCGCATACCATAAGTTTCCTTAAATAATGTATCTTATAATACAGTTTCCAAGGAAGAAAAAAAAAAAGAAAACCCTACATACAAGGGGAGCTGTGTAACTGAGATTTGCTTGGTTTGTTTTGTTTTCTCCAGGTATTACTGGTAAAGAATGTACTTATAAGAAACTATGTGGACACAGGAAAATGTCCTCCTACAATAAACAAGAAGTCTCTCATTTGCAAGCTGCTTGAGTGCTACTATAAGTCATTAGTGCAGCTGGCACAGTTCCTGAGAATAGAATTATTCATTGCCATGGTTACTCATGCTAGAAATATTACCCTCTGCAATCATTGTAAACAAAGATCCTTTCACAACGGTGTAAAAATTAGAGCACTTTAAGCAATTAAAGGAAATTATACATTTGACAGAAGTTGTGCCTTGTAAGCATTGTAGCTTATCTGACAACTCAGGGGTTTGAAAACCCTCTGCAAAGATCTGGTCCTCTCCCAGCCTAAAGAGCTCTCATCCACCACCACGCAGAGCAGGGTCAGAGCCTAATGAGAGCCAGTGCCCCTCAGCAGCAGGCAAGCCCTGCCACAGTTCCTTGGTGGAAATACGCTGTTAAAGCCACACAGCAGGGTCTGATAGCAGCTGCAGCAGAGGAAGATAAGAGGTAGGAAGTTATCGCATGTGTTACTGATGGAGTCCTCCCGATGAGGAGCATCATGGGGCTAATCTGGGTCAAACCATGGAGTCACAGGGGAGAATGGTCTCTGAGCTAGTGCAAGCTTGGAGCCACAAAAATGGCTCCTCTCCTGATCCCAGGCTTGGTCAGCTGGAGCAGAAGATACTCCAACCAGTGACATTTGTGCTGTGCAGATGTCTGGTGAAAAGGTGGACTAGTTCACGTGCAGGAAGGCAGAGGGTAAGTAGGAGAAACAGAACTAAAACACAGGTGTCCTTTGGTCCTGCAAGTGCCTTTTCTACTTGAATGCATTTCCTCAGGGTGGACTTGGTTTCTCCAGATGCCTGTGCCTTCTGTCTGGTCAATCTGCGCTGTAAAACCATAGAGGCTGTAAAACCAGAGTCCTGTAAAACCACAGGGGCTCCAGTGTAGCACCAGCCTGGAGAGGCTCATCCAGCTGAACGTCCTCAGCAGAGTACAAAGGCATCTTCAATAAATTATTTGCTCTTCACAGTCGAGAGCTTGCTGGGCTGGTGCCTCACCTTTCACAAAAGAAATTATGTCTTCATGAGACTAACAGAAATAAGAAGGATGAGCAAGGACTTGGAGAAAAGTAGCAGTACCTGTGAGCACTGCCAGAGGCAGCAGCTTCACCACAATTACCTGGAGGAGGTACATGGAGCTCATGCAGGCTATTGTGCCCCAGTTTGTGGCAGAACAAGCTGGTGAGGCTACATAGAAATAAATCCCTCCACCCATTCATCACCTCTCAGCACCAAGCCATTGTGCAAAGCACAGAGGCTTGGGTGTCCCTTCTCTCCCTGTTCAAACAACACATGGTCCTAAAAGTTCTTCAGGTTCACTGGACCTCCAGGCAGGCACCTGCTGTGAGGCAAATCATGGTTTGGGGATGAAAAAGGACAGTGCCAGATCCTGGCATAATTGTCCAGTGTGGTTCTGACAGTGCTGTGACCTGGATTACTTGTAGAAAACACCAGTCCAGTTCAGGCTGGAGAAGCGGAGGCCTGGGGAATCTCACCAATGTGAGAAGGGAGGATGAAGCCAGGTTCGTATCAGTGATACTCACTGATAGTACCAGAGGCACTGAACACAAAATGAAATACAAGAGGTTCCCTTTAAACATCTGGAAACACTTTTCTACTATGAGGTAGACTGAGCACTGATAGAGACAGGTCCATGGCCTCTCTTCAGCCAAATCCTCACCCTATATATTTATCACTTCCATCTAATGCAAAAGAAGACAGGAAAGGGAGTTTTAATCTTCCCTGTTCTTGTTCTTGCCCCCTGGTGAATCTGGGCAGAATGGGAATGAGAGAGTGCTGTTGTTGCACTCAATAATTTCATAGGCAGCAGGGTAAAACGTGAAGGATTTAGACACATGAAACCTTTCCTGTAGAAAGATCACAATACCTTTTTAGAGAAGGAAAAAGCAAAAATAAGGAGTTTTTGGACTGAAGGTCACACAGGGCATCTGTGGAAGGGTATCAGAGCCTGACTCCAATTCCCTGCCTTGTTCAGCAGCCTTTTTCCTCCTTCCTGAGACATGTTAAAACAGCTCCGTACCAGCACCAGGGAGCCTGTGGAAAAGCCCTAGGGAGGAAAGAGTAAGTTCAGTGGAGCAGAACAAGACAAGGAAACAAGCAGCCTGCAAACCTCAACAAAGTGGCTCTCAACTCTCTGCTCAGCAGCCAGGGCGGGAGCTGTCAGTCGCCCACCAGAGCATTAGTGGTCCTGTTTGCAGCAGAGAGGTCTGAAATGGCCACGGGAGCTGCAGGCTGGTCACCTCTCTGACATCTTGTGCTCCAGGGTATCATCTATTTGCAGAAAAACAGATGTGACACTACAACATTGAAATGAAATCCCAAGGGGGAAAGAGAAATCAGGGAATTTGATAAGAAGCCTGCTGCCATCTGCAAGGCAGGAAGAGGCAGGCATCTGTGTGAAAGTAACATCTCTGGGGGAAGTCTGGGTGCTTGCAGCTAGCACAGGGAGATGAAAAGACAGGGACTAGCTGAGGGGCCTGCCCTGCCCTGGAAATTGGATCAGAGGGTGAAGGTTCTCGTTTTCACAAGAGTTTAGGGTACATAGCCGAATCTAAACTAATCCCCTCATTCTGATTGTGCTGTCCTTGGAAGGAAGAGTAACTTTGTGGCCCAAAGGGTTTAATTGAAGATACAAGGGGGGGAATGAGAGCACATTGGGCTCTTGATTTGCTAATAAGAATCTTTTGTGCTGCTTATTGGTTCAGAGCCATCTCCTAGGTCTTAACCCTTTCTTTACTCCTTAGTTGCCATGAAAACATTTGGTCTTCCTTGACTATGCATTTTATTTTTTGGAGTTAGGAACCATTATTTTTGGGCTTTCACTAAGCTGCCATCATTGGTGCTAAATCTAGGGCATGGAAAAGAGGAGACCTATGCCATGGTAACAGATGCCTTTGAATTAGTTACTGGTTTTGTAGTAACTGATATTTTCTGTAATTCAGCCTAGTGAACACCAGTTTCATACTGGCCTTCTCTTCTAGAAACCAAGCACAAAAGCCTTTTGCTTTTGGTGAGTCATGTAAATCTTGCAATGAAGCCTATTCCAACAGAAGGGGAGTAAAAGACTGTGCTATAAATAGTGCTGTGTGTTTGCTTGCACTGAGGCAGAAATGTAAGGTTTCATAGCTTGGATTGAGGGTCCCAGTCATTTTAGAGCCAGGGGCTGACATTTGCCTTTGTGCTTGTGCTCTGATGTCTGTTTTGTTTCCCAATAGAGTCATTTATTTTAAATAGGTCTGAATACATGTTACATCTTAAGAGAGAATTAAGATCCAGCACAGACAAGTTAACCCAACCGTGTAATCTGGTCCAATTGTTTTTCCATAAAACTTGCAGATTTATGGGGTTTTCTTCCAGATCCTAGGAAAAGAAAAAACATGGGCAAATTCAACATCACATAGGGATGATAGACATAAATATCCTAAGCCCCTGAGAAAACAGCAATGGGCAGTTCTGGGAAAGATGCAAGCACCATTTCTGCATTTGTTGCATAGGAGCATCTCTTACTGATTTGAACGAAGCTGTTCAGATGCTGCGGCTGCATAATCAGACTCTAAATGTGGCATTATAATGACTGGCTATGTCTAATTGGAAGGATCAAAAGCTTAATTTGTTAACACATGGGAGAAAAAAAAAAGAAGACACCTATAAGCAAAAGAGCAGCAGAACTGGTTTCATGACTGTAAGTGCTGCATCTTTGTTTGATGTATCTGTCAGTGAAGAGTGTGGTGATTAGAAACTCAGAGAAAAAGGATAAATATAGACCAAGACTAGTTGAATTCTTATCCATCTCTATTTTTCCTTAAGAAATACACAGAAGAATCAATTTGATTTTTGTTACCACAGCTTTTCTGTTTCTCTATATTATTTTAGAGGAATGAATAGGTTTTTTTCATGCTCACTTTAGACTGAGATCAGTATCTTCACAGCCATAATCAAGAGCAGGTTTTTCACTACTCATGTTTACTAGGACACAAATATCTTTATTTATTCAAACCTTTCTTGTTGCAAAATTGTGTTTTCATCTTTCCAGGTGAACACATGGAGCAAGGCAGGAATGGAAGCAATCGCTTTAACACAACATCCAGATTTAGCAAAATTTCTGCCCATAAAATACTATCCAATCATAGGATTTGTGCTGACTTCACATTCTGCATGTCACCCTGCATGTTTGCAGCTCCATTCAAGGATCTCAACACCATTTGTTCCCACAGGGTGATACCCTACACCGAATATGTTCTTGAAACACTTTGAACCGTGTAGCTGCCCTGGAGGCAACCATCTCCTTTGGAAGCAGGAATGGACACTGCTGCCCACAAGACCCCTGGCTGCCTCAACCTCTTCCACCACCTCTTCAATGCTGCTGCTCTTCTACCAAGTCAGTGTTGACCTCTGCTCATTAGGGACCTTCACCCAGAGGATCTTTACTCAAGTATCTACTCTGCACAAGATATGTATGAATTTCAAGTAACACCAAGAGAGAAGGCTGGCAGGGCTGGAAGACTCCCATCACAACAAGAGAGAGTGGACCAGGACACAAGATGCTTTTGAGACTGCCTAGTACAGATACTTCACAGATAAGTGAAATATTATCATAAACCTCAGACCACAAGTTCCAAGTAACACCACAGTTGTGTGCAGCTGGTTTTGGGGATCACACTTCAAAGTGTGGTACCTGCAGCCTTCTGTATAGGAGGTCACAACTGCCTGGAAAAAAGCAGTGGAAGAGAGATTCAGTCCTCCTAGTCTGGGTCAGTGCAATGTCAGAAGGCACAGGTCCTCCCTTCTCTCTGGTGACAACCCCTGGCTCTAGGTCATCTCACCTTGGATTCACATGGGAGTGCTGCATAAAGCCAGCCACTTTGAAGAGTCTTTGCATAAGGATGCAGCATCAGCATAGGTAGTTGGTTAGTCTCATTTAAGCTTAAAAAAATATTCATAATTATCAAGAACAAATCTCCCCCATTGGTCAGAACAGGAGACCTCCTTTTCCCAAGGTCTAACTGAGCATCTGAGACAAGTGCTAAGTCTTTGCAGAGCAAAAGGAGTGACGTGTCATTGGAGATGAAGCAGGTTCTTAGTCCTCAGCTGCCACAGTGGCATCTATGGCTGCTGAAATCATCCTCTGCAGAGCCTTTGAGCCTCCTTCTCATCCCCCTCAGGGCACTGTGGAATGGTTTTAATTGGAAGCAGATGTGCAGTGTGGTAGGTAGGAGAAGGCGTCTGCTAAATGTGAGCTCCTAGTAAATAACTCCTGTAAGATCACTTTGAAAGGGAAAAATACCACGATTCAAGGGAAAGGATTTTAAATGAGAGTAGTACTCACCCACGCTCAGTCGACTGATCCATGGGCCTTGACAATATTTCTTACCAATTTTAGGAGTTAAGAACACTCTCTTCTCTTTCTTGCTTGTTAGATTTATGAACTGGATGTAACATTCATCTTCAATGAACAGGTCACAAGGAGATTTCCAGGTCATCACTCCTATTACAAACGCTTTTCCAGTAAGGTGGCCAGGAAAATCATAGAGGTGCACTGTCAGGGATGACCAATCTTGCTCTCAGTTGCAAAGGAACTTTCAGTTCAATATTGGAAACTCAACCTCTTCATCATGATTTCAAAAGGAATATTTGGGACAAGTCTCCCGATTTCAGGAGGCTGCTATTGTATTGTGTTTTCTTGGAAGGTGTCACAACTGCATCACAAGGAGGTACAGTTATCGAGATTCCTCAGATTACTGTACTTCTGCCCTACACTTCATTGCTACTCCTTTGTCCCCAGAAATCACAGTAGTTATACTTGGACACAGGTAAGGCAGTCATTGCCAATTTTCTGTGGCAGGGAATAATTTAAACAGCAGCTTGTCTTCTGCCACATGCATAGGGTGAAAGATGTGAACATGCAATAGGGAACAGAGGGTGAGAAAGCCTGAATGTAAATTGCTTGTGCATTAAATCACCAGTAAAACACTTCAGCTACTGGAAAAAACAGCTTCCAGCTTCTGTGAACAGAGAATCAATTTATGTTGTGTCACCGTGTCCTGCTCCTTACTTCCCTAATGAGCTCTCCATACCTTTCATTTTGTTGTTCCTTGAAAACTTTTGAGCAGACTTTAATCCAGTTCTTATTCTGGCTGGCTTGGTATCTTCCATGGACAAATAGTAACTCAGGAGAACTCCTAGCAGGGCAGTGCTACATAGCTAAGTCAAGTAAATAAACTCTAAGACTAAAACTAGACTGATGCAAGTTTTTTTACGTAGATGCCCAAAATTTAGAGACAGTCACATAACTGCGGTTTTAATAAATGTTGTTTCATAGTCACAGCAGTCAAGCCCCATTTTAAAGGTGAGAAATGTAGCTTGTAGCACTAACTGTCACCAAAACTGCGACTCCACAGTCAATCTGTGCCAAGAAAACTAGCTTCTCTGCTGCCTTCTCAACCAGGAGAACCAGGGAACAAAGCTGATTTGAAAAATAGAATGAAACTCAATCTATTTACATTGTCTAACAGATTTGAGGGGGAGGGAGGAAGAACGAAATACCCACGGCGATTAAACAGGGAACCAGAAAATCAAAAATCTCTTTTATGAAAGCCCTCCCCTAAGTAATGAATTTAGTATAGTTATCTGTGATGTTATTAGTAAAAGTGCTAAAGGCATTTCACCATAAAAAAAGAGAGTGAACACATGCCCACATATTCTCTTTTATGCTATTTTGGGGACATGTTTCTCTAATGTCTTGCTTTCAAAAGCCTAGTATTTTTCAGTGCACTGAACAGACTGGCTCTATCTCTAGCTCAAACGTCAAAAAGTAACCTTCACGTTCATCAATGAAAAGTGACAACTGATTTTATTAACTGTATTCATTATAACACATAATATGACAGTGGGAATATTTTTCACTGTAAGATTTTTGAATGGAAGAAAAGTGCAGTTAGTCTGAGTTCCTTACATTCATTAGAAGCAAGACTATTGAAACCATCAACATTTACAATGACACATAAGCAAACACCAGAATCAGTGCCAATAAATACACAGAGTACCAAAATAAATATTTACAGAATTAAAAATATAATAAACACTGATTAGTATATCCTTGTGAACTGCCAGGGAAGAAAGACATCTATTGCTATCAGTTAGGTTGTAAATATGATCAGAATACACATACTCATCAAAGTTTGTAGGAGTGGGAAGGAGCAGAATGTGTCTAACAGTCTGTTATAAAAATGCCCCCCAGAGTGTTGTGAGCTTTCACTAAGAGAAAGTTGGCACACACAGACTCATCAGATTATTAGCAAACCATTTAGATAAGAGCAAGGAGTTGTGGTTTATTCACTCATTATCTTTGATAGTCCTCATGCTACCTTAGCAGACGCGGCTGACACAAAAAATACAAAGGAAAATTTCAAATAACAGTGATCTGTCAGCTACAACATGTCTTATAGAAACAGTTTAAGTGAATTCTAACACGACACATCTGCCCTTTCTGCAGTTTGTCAGATGCAGTGTGGAGCTATATTTTCCTCAGCCACACCATGATATTTAAGCAGAATTGGGGTGTAATAAGAGACTGAAGGCATGCTGTGTTTTCCGGACTCACTGAATCTGCATTTTCCACCAGCCCCATTCATATCTTATTCCCTACTTCAATAGGGCCTCAATACTAGAGTTTATCTGAGACAGAATCTGATTACAAACATAGCAAGGTCAGATAGAGTCAAATCATGGGATCTCCACTCCACAGCCCACACCACTGATTTCACAGGGAATAATGGCGCAATGAGAGATGGCCCAGCTGTTGCAATCATCTGCCCCACAGCAGAGAATTTCCTTCAATTTTACACAAAGGCAACAGCTCTAGCTTTGCTTCCACTCCTGAAAGGCAGAATAACACTACTTTTATCAAGCCACTTGCTGCAGAAGGTTACTTGCCTTCTACCTAGGGCCTGTTGTGTGTCTTACACCTTCAAGGGTGCAGCCAGTGGTCACTGCCCTACCAAGGGCTAGGGTTTTCATATTCCCTTGTCAAAACAAGGATGGATGATGCCAGTGAGATGCCACAGACTGGTGCTGGGCTACAGGTGATTTGGGGAAATGTCTCTGCTAAGACTGCCTTCAGAAACAGAAGGCACTGGGCACTGCTCTTATGTTGATGAGAGTAGTCAAACTGCAGTCCACCAGCAGAAGCACTGGCTTCAGCACTCCCAAACTTAGAGCCTGGCTCCTAACTCAGTGTAACACATCAATCTGAGCATCAATGCAAGAAAAAAAAAAGAAGCCAGATTTTATAGGCTTGTGTTTAACTCCCTTTTTCCACAATGGCCAAAGATCCTGGCCCTGCTTTCATCTCATCTCCCAGACACTTCATCAACCCTCCCAGCCCAGCACCATCACCCTGGCTTTTCCTGCTGCTGCCCAATCTATCAGAAACCTCCACCTGGTAACACCCCAGACCCCTCTACTGGAACCACACAACAGGGTCAAACAGTAAATTCTCCACTGACAGTGCCTTGCTGGTACAGTCTGTGGAGTGGAGTGGAGTGGAGTGCAGTTGAATTGTGACAGACCTTCCCCCTCCCTGCCATTAGCCAAGAAACATCACCAGCTGTGTAGGTTTTATATTTTAAGGTCAGGCTTAACTCAAAGCAGATGTAGCCAATTTTCCTTTATGAGCACATTGTGCTCAAAGCTTCCAATTCATCTGCATAAAAAGACTATGGAAACAACCTGATACTGAAGTAGCAACTGTTTTGATGCAACATTATCCAAAATAATAAGAAGTTGTTAAAGTTCTTATCATTCAGTTCCTACATACTGTTCTCCATAAAACCAGACTTAAGATGTGGCTGGGAAACAACTAAAAGGAGGCATTTGTAGTTACTATATCAATAAACAAGAACAATAGCACAATAAGCAGGGGGGTTAGCACTTTGGAAAGGATCTGGTCCTGGTTTTGCCATCACAAGTTAAATTAAGGAAGGCAGTGATTGTGTTAGCTGTAATTTAAACATGCTGAGCACTAGAGTTATGTGTGGGAGTGGCTTCTTGTTAAGATGGAAAAACAATGGAAAGACAAGTTGTGCATTCAGATCAGTGAAAATACTACTACAGCAATATAAAAGACTGCAACATCACCTGAATAATGTTCATCTTTAAAAAAAAAAAAGGAAGACTTATTTAAGAACCACTTCCTATTTTCTTCAAGATGAAGAGATTAAGGACCTTCTCCAGCTCTTACTGGAGTCAGTGGAAGTTTTTCAACACAATAGACTGGGGCGTCAGAAAGAGATTGTCCTGTTTTCTCAGCATTTTCTAGTTTTGTGGCCACAGCAGAATTAGCATTGCTTTGATGTGATGTTACAGGAGGCAATTTTCTTTTAGCCACTGCTACAAGAAACCTTTCAGCCAAGCAGCTTAAACTCCTTGCCCGGTGAAGTACATAAACTTTTCCTCTCTCCACTGCAACTTTGGTTCTATTTATTTAAATATGTACAATAGGAAAAAGAAAAGCAGTTCTTACCAAAGATAATCTGGGTACAGTCTCCATAACAAACAGCTTCTGAGCTTTCCTAGAAGAGTGACATGCTTGCCTGCTAGATTTGCTAGATGACCCACAACAGGGAAATGATGAGATTTATTCCACTCTACACAAAATATCACCCAACATCTTCAACCATGTGCAAGAGATCACACAGCAGAGAACCCCATTTAAAGTATCCTTGCAGTTTGTTCAGAAGGTGAATTCACTTTTTCCAGAACAAGTAGGAGCAAAGAAGAACACACAGGCAGCAGCTCCCATTTTCAGAGCTGGAGGGCTCGGTGAAATAGTCTGTTTGCCAAGCCACTGCAGTATGGCTGAGAGGGAATGAGAGACGGGTAAAAAAATGTGGATCCCGAGCAATAGCACTCACTGTTTTGGAAAGAGAAGCTTGCCAACACAGGAAGAGCATTAACAACTTGCTTTTGCAAGAATAAAGGCCAGCCAGGATATAGCTTGAGTGTTTATAGCTCTTACTCCTTTGCATATGGCAACTTCTTCCATCTCTCTCTATAAGAAATGCACCCATCAAGAAATGGAAACATCAAATCAGTGCTGACCATTCCTAGCTGAGATGCTCAAGGGGAAGATAACACATAGGCCAACAATGAGCTAAAAAATTCCTGTGACTCAGACTGAAAACAAACAGCAAGAGAGATTCAGATAAGTTCTACTGAAAGTAAACAGCACATGGACAAACGACAAGGGAATCTCATTATCCCATCCCTCCTACTCCTCAAAGAAAGGGCGGGATGCTCAGTGTCGACCAGCCCCAAGCCACTGAAGACAACCAACAATGTATTCACAGCACTGAATCTCAGAAGGGATGGCTGTTGTGCAATTCTGCCTGGACATGTGGGGTTATGTCATCACAATGAAAACATAAACAACACAAAAACAATGACAGAAAAGGACAAAAGAAAGCAAAAGGAAATCAAAAACCTGCAGAAACTCACTTGTAAACATTGCCAGGAGTCAGTGACTTTGAGTTGGTGTCAATTTGTTTTTTAAAGACAGAAGCCTCAACCTTTCATATCACTAACTATGAAAATACATTTTCAGGCCACCTTGCTTAGAGTCCCCCATTGTGGCTGTTAGATAACCATCTGCCTTGTAAGTGGCTATTGTTGCTGTGAACTCTCTCTTTCATACCATTATCTTGCTGAAAAGCCTTCTCAGAAAGCAGTCCATTAGAACAGGGGGAAAAAAAACCCTCTAAGCACGGCCATGTAGAAGAATCAATGGCTCCTTTTGATCTGCAAGCTCACTCGGTACTACAAATTTAAGAAACAACAAGGTTTTGCTTTGCTAAGCAAAGCCTGTTAATTTGGCTCATCTGCACTTAGAGCATCTCACTGAAAATGCCATCTGTATCAGGCGTTTTGAAGACATTGGTGCAATATTCGCTTAGCTTAGATAAATAATTTAGTAAGATTCATTAAAAAATAATCAGTGAATTCATTTTCATAGGGTACATCTATGTATGTGATTTTTTCATTTCAGTCCTTTACCACCCTGAACGGTGGTGAGGACATTCACAGTGGATGAAAAAAATGCTGGTGATTGATGGAGTAAGACTGAACATAGATTTTTCTTATTCTAGTCATGGAATTTCTTCTGAAATCTACGTGTGCTTGAGTCCTATTACTGGCAAGAACAAAATGCATATGCATGTCAGGGAAAATAGGACCCTTTATATCTGTTCCAGGCCACACATACAGCACAGGAAACATAACTGCTGTCATGACAAAAGAAGTCCACAAAAACATCACCTCATGCTACCGAAAGGAAATCTTTTGTGCTGATATAGAGGGTAGGAATGAGTATCTCTGAAATCACTGTCAATAGCTATAAAACACTATGCAATATATAGAAATACTCTAAGAACATACAAAATTTACCAGTAGTGACCTGAAAGTGCCGAGAATACATATATAACTAAATGCCAAGTCTATAAAATCCTTTACGAATGACAGACAAGCTGTTAGAAAGCATCACTCAGATCACAAAATAACAAATAAAATAAAGAAATAAAAGCATCATTTAAGAAAATCAAAACAACGACAGCACTGGGAATGTTATCTTTGGGACTCAGAACACCATTTCTACCTTGATACCTACCAAAGCCAAGGAAAACATATGCTCCAATAGGGTAACATAAATAAGAATGCAAACCACCACAGAATGCCTCAGGACTATTACCTCTTTATGTCTCAGCCTTTAACCATTTGTTCTCAGGCATCTCACAGTATTTTACTGGGATCTTTTAGGAATTAAGTACAGCTCTAAAGAAAGCCTTTGAACCTCCTCCCAGTGATTGTTTTCGGCATTGTGTGGAGTTACACAAATATATTTCTATTAAAATTGAGACCCCTAGCAAATATTGTCTATGACTTTTTAAAATAAAAAACATAGATGGCTTAAAGACAAAGGTGAGTTTTATAAATACAAAGTTAATTTGAGCATTAAATTATATTTTTACCCTCACACAACCGTTACCCTGAATCAGCATCAGTATGTCGCAGGGATTCAAACTACTGACGCCCTGCTACAAGCTACTTTCCCATTTCCCTTTTAAGGATATGATTGTCCTTAAAATATGCACATAGCAAGCAGCCAAAACAGCCACCATGAGATTTGCAAAATGCACGTACACTGGGTATGCCATAGATAGCTCAAGACAGTGACTGGGGAGCACCTGGCCTCTGCAGGAGGTATATACCAGCCCCGCCAGCCTGGGGCTCCCTTTGTATTATGGGGTCCCACCAATGTGGAAGCCCCCCGCCAGCATGCAAAGGATGGAAGGAAATACAAGGCAGAAAACAAAGGAGAGAGAGAAAAATTAAGGGAAGCCAAATAAAGCATTTTAATGATGATCTGTGTTATTCATTAGGTGAGCAGGAGCTAGTCTAGTGTCACTTGATTGGTTTCTCAATACAGACATGCCACAATGGAAACAAAATGCACAGAATGAATAATTAGCCACACACAAGTCCTGGAGAGATGGTAGCTGCTGTCTTCTAGTGGGTTTAGAGATGCATCACTCCTACCACCTGTACTCAGTGCTTCCAGCTTTTATAGTACTACCCCACACTGACGACTTCCTCTCTCCTTCTCAACTTCCAGTGCCCTGCAGAATCTCTCTGCACAATTTGTCCTTACAACAAAATGGGGAAGTGTGATTTTTCTGCAGAGCTGGCATGCAAGAAAGATGTGTCCCGTACAGTCAAATGAAAACAGGAAAAGGAATGTTAGGTTTAGGGCTGAGGACTGGTATAATATTCCATGCATACTGTACATTCATCCATTTGAGGGGTCTTTCAGCTTAAACTTTCTAAAATGCACGAGTAGAGTCAGGCCAGATGCAAATCCCATTCTTAGCAAAAGGAAATCCCCACCAGCGAGTTGGGAGGCAGACCTGCAGCAGATCTGCGAGCAGGCACGGGTGGCTGCCGCCTTCACGGGAGGGCAAGGGCACAGGGATGCACACCGACCCCCGGGGGCAGGGACTCCAGGAGGAGGCACCTTCTGACCACTCAAGTGTATGTACAGCACCTCCGTGAGGGCAGGCATGGAGGGAACCACACACGTACACCACAGAAAGGAAACACATAAAATAATCTTCTTTGAAGTGTATTAAGGTTTCTTCCTCAAACCATGAAAACAGGGGGTGATGGGGAAAGCCAACACTTTCTCCCTGCTCACTGGGGCATTGCAGTAAATCTGCTAGTAAATCCTGCAGTAATTTCAGAACTAGATGCCAATTTTACCCTTGCAACTGTAAGGTCATTTCCCCAGTGAACCATGCATATACATATATACAACTCTTATTATGGTATTTCCTAGTTCTTTATGGTTCATCTATAACCTTAATATCCTTCAAATGTATATTCTGTATATTTATTTACCTTTTTTCTTTCAAGAGACAATAAAACCAACTGCTATGTAAGATCAGACCCATTAGCTTCAATGATGTGAATTTAGGATTCTCTGCATAATATAGACATGTATATTTTCTAAATGTATATAATTTTTCAGATACACTGTAGTATATACTTTATATTAACTGTGGTCTGATGATTAAATACTTGTATCAAAATATTTTGTAAATATCTAACATTTACCTTTAGACTTCAGTGATTTTTGGAGCTTTTTCAGTGTATCATAAAAATATGTCCTCAGGCACATTAAACCCCTATGAAATTTCTCAGAAATGTTGTCAATGCCCATGTACAGTAGCCACTATTCAAATATATTCTGGCCAATAATACATTTCTCTCAACAGCCAAGCTCATCAGACCATTTGATATACCACTACCTTACTGTATTTCTTTTTTTCTTAAAGTAAAATTATTCTGACAGAATGAAAATAAAAAGCAAGAACCCAAACTTTCTTTAAATAGTCAAAAACTAATTTTATATATTNTGATATACCACTACCTTACTGTATTTCTTTTTTTCTTAAAGTAAAATTATTCTGACAGAATGAAAATAAAAAGCAAGAACCCAAACTTTCTTTAAATAGTCAAAAACTAATTTTATATATTTTAAAAAATAATAATTAAAAAACACCTTTTTTTTTCCTGGGTTCCTTTTCTGTAAGGTTTAAGCCCAGAGCAACTTTGTCTAAACCCCTGAAAATAGAGGTTTTCTGTGGCAGTGCTGCCAGAGCCTCAGCTCTGATCCATGGAATGTGCCACTGGAATAAAACCAGCACTTCAGACTTACTTATCTGGGGATGCATGAGCCTATATAAAACAGAGTTTTGCTCTAATTTAAGGTACTTACACAAAGTTCTATCATTTTAGAACTGTAAAATTATCTACCTATAAAAACTAACTCTTGCTTAAACTCTATATAATACAGATGGTTGATTTTTTTTCTTTTTAGAAAAATCTGTAGCATTGAGTAAATCTGCTAAAATATGTATATATTTACACATGAAGAGTGAGTTATTGTATAAATGTGAATAGTGTGTACATATTGGCATTTAGTAAAATGTTTCCCTGAACCTGATTGTATGAATTATCAGACAAGTATTGATGTAAACATCTGAACCTAGGTCAGGTGTCCATTACCCATTTATATTAGACTGGATAAAAACCAACCAGACAGACAGACAGACAGACAAAAATATGTGTTCCTGTTAGACAAGTCCACCTAACTCCTTAGTAAGCTACTGCACACAAGTCAATCAAGTCTGCTGCTGAGCAGTGCTGTTGTTCCTACAGCAGGTAAAATACCTGTTAGGTTGGTTGTTTTTTGCTTGGCATTTTTTCCAATATCTTGTACAGCAAAAACCATTTTTGGAGTCAGGGGTCCACTCTCCACTCCTTCTCCAGAAATTATTAAAAAGTAAATGTATTGGAGAATCTCTTCTTGAGCTCTTGTTGTAACTGTGGAATCCTGAAGAACCGATGGCACTGCTTTGCATGAGGAAGAATGCTCAGTTAGGTTCATAATCCAAGTCCAGCTTCCAGAAAGGCATGTAAAAATGAACGTCTCCTGTGTTTAGTGTGGCAGAGGAACAATATAAATGTAAAAAAAAGTGCTCAAAAAGACATCAACTTTTTATATTCAGCCAAATTGACTAGTAAGAAGGGACTCAGAAGTGCAGGGCCATGGAGTACAGTGAAGTAAGACTTTTAGGTGTCTTTCTTCAAATGATGTAAAATTAATGTCATCTATTATCTCCTATGCAGACTTTTACACACCAACCTTGGTGTCCATCTCTTATTCAATTACTTTTTGGCACTGTCATGGTACGTGGCAGCTTTCACTGTCGTCCCTGTCAAGCCCCTGTTACTAACTCGGCGAACCAGTACTTTAGAGACAGGGATTTTTGTTCTGTGCATCTCACTTTTGGCCAGGTGATGGTGTGCGACATGATGGCTGTTGCTGGTATCTGCTCCATGGCTGGCAGAATGTGATGAAAGGTGCTTAATGCTGATGGGTATCTTGGAGTCCTTCAATGTGCTTGACGGTGTTTTCAGAGAGGATGTGGTTGTTATTGGAGACACAGGCTTGATGCGTGGCATACAAGTGACCTCTTCATCCATAGGACCTGCCGGCGGTGTCTCATCCGGCTCAGTGTAGAGGTCATAGAGAGCATCTCCACTGTAGCTGTCCCTGGGAATGGTCTCCTTCTGGATGCTTGTGGTACCATCTTCCTCAGGACCAGGAGTGGTAGAATCCCAGTAACCCTCATCACTGTTTGGTACACCTTCATGTTGCTCCTTCTCTCTGCCCTTCTGTTCCTCTTTGTGGTCTTTGTGGTTGAGGTGAATGGGGATCTGGTGGAGGCCACCACGTTTTACTGTCACCCTGTTCTGGGCCCCCTCAGTACCCCGGTTCTCCTTCAACCCCTCGAGCTTCTTCGTGCCTCCTCCACCTCCTCCTCCTTCTGTCTGGGTCTCTTCTGTCTGTGACAGCATATCCCAGAACTCCTGTAGGCAGGTGTCATCCACCTGATCTGGGCTGGCCATCTCCTCCCCTCCTCCCTGGTACGCCACCATGGTGGGGTGCTTCTTGGAGGCACCCAACTTGCTGGGCCCAGGGGTGCTCTTGCTGCAGCCGCCACTCCCGCCGCCCACATCCTCCTCATGGTCCGCAATAATATCTCCGCAGCCTGTAAGAGAGTCAAAGCTTTTCAGTGAAGTCACGTCAGCAAACATCAAACAAATACGATCAATCGACTGTTCTGAGGGTGGATCAACAGAGGAAGGGTCAGGGGCAGCTGCCGTCTCTTGACCGCTATCACAGTGAGGTTCAACAGGGGGAATAGTCGTTATTGGAATGTCACCTGTTATGGCCGCATCCTTGGCAGTCCCAACCTCTCTGGCGCCCGGGTCCGGTCGCTCGCGGCCGAGATCCTCGGGTTGCCTTCCACCGGCAGCAGAGTCCTCCCCGGGAGGGACACCGCTGTCTCGCGACTCCACACCTCTCGCTTCGGGCTCCTCGACCGAGGTGTGGGCCTCGCCACCGCGCTTCTCCCGCTGCGCTTCCGACCCCACGTCCCCTGCGCCGCTCGGAGTTTCAGACAAAGGTTTTGGCGTTTCCTCTTTGATGCACTCCAGGCTGGCAGTCAAAGACCCCGGCATAATAAGCCCGGACGGGATCTCCGAGGTTTCCCCCCTCTCCTCCTTTCCGTTTTTGTCCTTCTTATGCCACCGCATGCTGCTGAAGATGCCTTTCAGCCCCTTCTTTTGTCTGCCGCCGGCCCGCTGCTCCGCGCTCTCCGCCTTACCGCTCTCCGCCCTGCCGTTCTTCCTCAGCAGGGAGAAGAAGCTGTGCGACTTGGCCACCGCGCTACCGGGGGAGAGGCCGAGCCCGCCGCCCGCCGGGCCCTGCGGCTCCTTATTCTGCGGGTCCCCGCCGCCGCCTCCCGGTTCCTCCTTCTTGCCGCTCTCCAGCACGGCGTCGGCCAAGCCGTCGTGCGTTCGGCTCCGCACCATCCCCGCTTTGCCGGCGCCCTTCCCCTCCCCGCCTTTGCTCCTCACCCCGAAGATGCTCGGCATGGTGCCTCCCGATTTCCTCCTCTTGAACAGTTTGAAGGCGGTTTTGTTAATCCTCCCCGACGGTTGCTCGGCGGCCGGAGGCTCGGCACACTCGCAGGGAGAGTCCATGTCTGCCGCTGCCGCCGCTGCCGCCGCGGCCTCCCGTACGCCGGTGCCCGGTGCGATCCCTCACTGACAGCCCCGCCGCCGCCGCCCGCCCGTCTCCATGGCAACCCGGAGGTGGTGGAGGAGGAAGGAGGGGAGGATAAGCCGCTTTTCCTCCGCCAGGCCGCCCGCACCCACTCGGAACCAACCTGAGCCGCCGCCGCAGCTCCGTCGGCAGCGCCCCCGCCACCCCTCCCAGAACGGCTTATATAAAGTTAACCCCTTTTCTCCCGACGTCGCCGCTCCCCCCCACGCGTGGGCAGGACCGCGGTGCCGCACGGCGTTGGGATGGGTGACACCCCGCGTCAGGGCGGGGGGACGGCGAGGGCCACGCCTTCCCCACACCCGCCAGGCGTCCCCCGCGGGGGGCCGGCGGTGGCGACAGGCAATTCGCTGTCCTCGCCGAGCTGCGGCCAAGCTCGAGTCCCCCTTGCTGCTTCGCGTCGCCCCTTCTTCCCCTCTTCCACCTCAAACCGGTCCCTGGGATCGGTCGCGGCCCCGCACGCGGGCACCCGAGCGGGCGGAGCCCAGCGTTTGATGTCGCCTCCGTGTCCTCGCGGCACAGTCCCCCCGCGCCTTGGACCTGCGTGCCGAAAACCAGGCCATGTGAAGCGAAGCGAAGCACCAGCGGCGCTGAGAGATGGTGGGGGACGGTGGGAAGGAGAGCGGGGCGGCACAATCTGCAGGTGACAATGTGCCACGGGGCACGGCTGGACGTGTGAAAACCTGGGACACGGAGATACATACCCCGGGACGGGGTATACATACATACCCCGGGGACGGGGGCGAAGAATGCCAGTTCCCTTACTTGCCCCTCACCCACCTCACTGAGACGACTCTGGCTGTGCCATTTTCCCTGTGCTCCAGACCACAAGTACCCACCTCCAGTGGGAACCAGACGGAAGCAGTAGCACAGGCTGGGGCACAGTCCAGCCCTTGCTCCTCTCACCTCCCCTGCCACAGCGTGGGGTGCACAACGGCAGCCCCCACACAAGTGTTTTCTCCCAGACTCCACAAACACCACAGTCATGGTGGATCATGCCCATGGCACGCTGCCACTGGTAATGGCCAGCAGCACAGAGCACCCTACTCTTTACTGGCTGTAAAACTATCCCAGATGCAAAGAATGGAATGAAAAGGAACAGAATAGAATAGAATAGAATAGAATAGAATAGAATAGAATAGAATAGAATAGAATAGAATAGAATAGAATAGAATAGAATAGAATAGAATTAATGGAGCAGAATTATTCAGCTGGAAGAGACCTACAACAATCAACTAGTCCAACTGCTTGATCCCTTCAGGGCTGACCAAATGTTAAAGCATGTTATTAAGGGCATTGTGCAAAAGCCTCTTAAACAATGATAGGTTTAGGGCATCAACTACCACTCTAGGAAGCCTGTTCCAGGGTTTGATCATCCTCTTGTAAAGAAATGCTTCCTAGTGTCAAGTCTGAACTTCCCCTGGTGCATGTTCAAACATACTTCCCATCCTTGGATACCAGGGAGAAGCTCAGCACCTCTCGTTTCTGTTCTTGGGAAGCTGTGGAGAGCATTAAGGTCACTCCTCAGCCTCTGCTCCAAGATGGACAAACCTGGCCAAATTAACCTGCGCTGATCTCCAAACTGGCTAAATACCACCTCTGCCTTGTCTCTTTCTTGAGGCCAGGTTATTTTGGCTTGAGGGCAGTGCTGTGTGCCATGGCTGCGGTACAAACCTGCTCACAAACCGAGATGTAATAACACCTGTGCCCTGGCAGCCCAACTCTGCCATAACTGCATTAGTCTGGGCTCCTAAAAACATAAATGCTTGTCTGGATTTTAGCTCTACATGCAAGTGAGAACCACCAAAGAGAAATCACTTGTGGGCTCTCTGGCTCGGGGCTAGGTTCTTCTCCTTTTGAAGTCAGTAAAAGGTTTTGCCATTAATTTCACTGGTTGGAAGAATTAGTTGTGGGTTTTTTTTTCTTTTTTACATCATCAGACATTCACTGTGCTCTCTCATGAGAGCAGGTTGAATTATCTGTTGTGAATAATTTATCCAGTGAATTTAGTCCTTTTTCTGTTCGTGTATAGGATGTGCCATTTGCATTCAGAATTACAAGTCTTCAATAAGAAGCAATATGACCAGATCACTCAGCTTGCAGGTCTCTCCTGCCTTCTGCCAGAGAATGAGGAAAAGACAGATGAGATGGAAGCCAAGATTTTTTTACACAGTGTAGATCATGAACATGCCCAACACCCAGAAATCACAGAGTCAGGAGGTCAGACCTAAACCTCGACCCACAGGCATACGTTCCTTTCCTGGACTTTGCCTCCATCTATTGTGCCACATTGTGAGTTCCCTCATCATTTGATAATATTTATAACCTTTATAGGAAGAGGAAATTGATAAGAAAGAGAAAACATGAAATGTTCTTTTGCAAATGCAAATACACAAACACAGAGCCAGGTGTCATTTGGAAATCAGAAAGACAAAAACCTGGTCATGTAAAAGGATATGGAATTAGCTGTGTGTGGACACAGCTTATAAGGTAAGCAAGCATGGTTTCCAGAAATGGGTGAAGAGCTGGATGAAATGGAGCCAAAGATGCTTTCTTTCATTTTTTTTTTTAATTCTTTCTGGGTTTACAACCATAGCTAGTGCAAAGCCCATGGACTCAGTACCATCTACTTACTGCTTTTTTTCTCAGAGGTTTAAAACTCAGTCCCCTGAATTATGGTGGAAGTTTCTTTGTGGCTTCCCTTCATCTCTGTAGTCTGAAATGGAAGCCTGCGAAAAATGTCCTAACTCTGTCTTCCTGACAAGTGGGAGAGAGACTGATAGACACCTTGCAAAGTGAAAACAAATAAGGAGCTCCAATTTAAAAGTACACAGAGACTCCATGGGCAGCTCAAAAGTCCTGATGACCTGCTGATAAGAAGCATCTGTGGTGGGAGATCTGTTTCTACCACATCTGCACCTGACCTGGTTTAATCTAAGGTGCACCTGTCAGGGTGGAAGAGATCTAATGCCAAGCTACACAATACAACAACACCAGAGGGTTCATTCCAGCTGAAAGGGGTATTGAAAAGGGCCGGTGAAAGAAATGCTTTCAGAGGTGGATTTTTTCACCTTTTGAATGAACATGAGTGAGGAAAACCAGACTAGCAACACTATGTAACAAAATCATTCTGAAAAGGAAATTTTAAAAAACATATAGCATTTACAATTATGTACCTTTTTTTAAATATGTATACACCTTTTTTAAATAGAAATTAAGAACTCTGAAGTGAAAGCTATGCTCTCCTTGTTCACTGGACATACCTGACAGCTTTTCCTGGTTACCTGCTGAGGGTTACTGCCGTGGACTGCTGATCCAGCTCCCAGCCTTGGCTCCTCCACTGACCTGTGCTGTGATCTTCACTGCTTTGCATCATTTCAGCCAGGGGTGCTTTCCCCAGCATCCCTCAGGTGTCACAGTCCTGTCCCAGCCACATCGTCTGCAGTGGAGTGGCTGGAGCCAGATGGATAGCCCTGTGGCTGGAGCTATCAGATGAACCAGCAGCAACGGTAATTACAGACCAACCATGAGAGCCTCACCCTGCTTTTCCCCAGCAATAACACTGGGAAGACACTGTTTGTTCCCCTGGAGACTGCAGGTAAAGCATAGAATGAATACTGAGCAAAAATCTTAGGACCCTTCGAGTACAAATCAGTGACAGAAGTGACTGCTAGCAAACCGTCTTGTCCCTCATTTTGAAAGAAGCTCCAGAATCTTTTAATGTTTTGAGGCTGCATCACACACTGAACAGGAGCAGTGAGCACAGAGTGACAGAGCAGAGGTATCGAAAAATATCTGCAGGAATGTTTCACTTCAGGCTTCATTTCCAGGTAGCTTCGGTGACTCCAGTTAGTCAGGAGCATCCCTCTCAATGCAGCACCCAGGAGATGCTTGGGTTTAAGACAGTGTTTGCCCATTTACCGCTGGAGTTTTTCACCTTTTCTTTTTGTTAGCATTCTCTACAGCTGTGTTTCTACCATCATGTGTATTATAGTGTATATATAATTCATAGGGTTTGAAGATGCTACATCCATTTTAAACTAGGAGGTCTTCCCAACATTAAGCAGTGAATCTAAATTGCAGAAAGTGAATCACAAGGTTTTGGACAATAGGCCAACACAGTGGCTGCCTCTAGACAGCAGCTGATGATGGGAGAAAAGCAGCAGGCTTTTAAAAAGCCATAAATAGTTGCCATGCCGGGGTCTACTATTTGAGTACAGACAAACCCAGTGCAATAACATACTCAGAGTAAAAACAGGCCAATTACTTTAAAAGTTACTTCAAACACCACATTTTTTCTATGTGGCTAGGTGTGATACTCTTCAATGAATCTCACTATCAGGATATTAGAGAGATGCTGTTTGCTGGATTACAGAATCTGTGGGCTCATTAAGGAAGATATAAGTAATGTCACATCTCTGTTTATACCTTAAGATCTGCTTAGGAACTGCTAGAACTGAAAAAAGAGAACAGCTAAAAGCAGTAAAAAAACTTGTGAAAAAAAATGGGGAATTAAAGAATCCTTCCTGTTTTCCCAATGAGCCTTCTTGCTTTTACACATCGGTGGGAAGTGTTTATTTGTGAAGTTACAGGGGATAAACATCTGTATTTCTAATATTTGTCATTTGTTTCTGTTTGCTTCCCAAGAGACCCATGTCCTCTAATACTGCATTTTTCCCTATTCCCTCTCCAGCCTGTACAGCAGCAGCTAGAAACTCCTTGAGGCCATTTGCTTTGTTACTCTACCCTGTTTCCCCAGGTCAGAACGTTTTCTACATCCTTTCCTGCAAATCAAACTCTCCCCATCAGCAGAAGCATATAAAGCATGAAAGTGTGCTTCAGTGTGTCCAGAACCTGGCTCACCCTCACTCTCAAGCAGCTCAGACCTGGAGATCTTAAATAATCTGATATGTGGAAGAAAGAATGGGACCTGGTAAGTAGAAGGTGAGGGATACCCTCTTTTGGACTTTTATCTCCACATAGGCTTCATGCTCATCAGAAACTGCCTGAGGCACACATGAAAAATTATCACTTGGAAAACCTGGTGCCAGCACAATGTGCAGATAGCAAAGGTCATCATGACTGGGAGATGTGCACATCCCTGTAAAATGTATCTGCAGTCTCCTGGGAAATAATAAACTGTTGTTGCTTTGGTTTAGTGGCTGAAGAACTGCAGCACTAGGAAGCATACAGTGAGCAGAACAAGGCCTGTTTCTCAAAACTGAAATTTGGATTGTGTTTTCAGAAGATTACCTCTGAACCCTACAAGCTCATAGAGTTTGAAAGCACCCACTGCAGAGCTGTGCATTTTAGGTGACCGAGATGTTTTCTGAATTTCCAAGCAGTCACACCAAATGAGAGCTGAGGTACATATTCTTCAATGGGTAAATGACTGTGTCCTTCTGCAGCATAAGTATGGAGAAAAGGGAAGACAGCCACTTACTTTTCTTGTATTTAAACACTGGTCCAGTCTAGCCAAAATGGGAAGAAATCCCATTTCATGAACCTGGAAGACTGTCTACTAGACCAGACAGAATCACATAATGTCAGAGGTTGGGAGGGACCTCAAGAGATCATCTAGTCCAATCCCCCTGCAGGGGCAGGAACACCCAGATCAGGTCACACAGGAAGGCATCCAGACAGATTTTGAGTGTCTCCAGTGGAGGAGACTCCACATCATCTCTGGGCAGCCTGTTCCCTCACTGTGAAAAACATTTTTCTTCTATTTCTGTGGAACATCCTATGTTCCAACTTGCACCCATTGCCTCTTGTCCTATCATTGGATGTCACTGAGAAGTCCCTGGCTCCATCTTCCTGACACTCAGCCTTTACATATTTACAGACATTAATGAGATCATCCCTCAGTCTCCTCTTCTCTGAGCTGAAGAGACCCAGCTCCCTCAGCCTTTCCTCAGAAGGGAGATGCTCCAATCCCTTCATCATTTTCGTGGCTCTTTGCTAGAATCTCTCAAGCAGTTTCCTGTTCCTCTTGAACTGAGGGCCCCAGAACTGGACATATTCCAGATATGGTCCCACCAGGGCAGAGTAGAGGGGAAGGAGAACCTCTCTGGACACCTGCTAGTGAGGGCTTTCTGAGGAGGAATACTTCTTGGTCTCACTTACAGCAAAGGCCAACAGCTCCTTTGCATGGGCCAGAATTCCTGTAGCCACTTTGAGTGTTTTTTCTATTATTGCCATTCAGCCCCAGCTTTTCTTCTGGGTGCAATTTTATAGGGGAAAAAAAGTTCAATGAGAAATGGATGTTCAGTTTGAACAAACCAATCATTGTGTTTCTGAAATAAATTAAAAAATCTAAGCTGATAAAGGATGAAGTTACATTATTTTTTTCGAGATTTTTGTAGGGGTTTTTTTGAAAAAAAAATTTTTGGGATAAATGGCTTGTGTTTTGTTGTTTTAAAGAGTAAATTGGGCAAATAACAGTAGCTCTCCCAAAATGAAGCAAAACACGAGTTCAACTCAAATGAAAATTATTGAATGTTTTCCAGTTCAGCCACAAACTGAAAAAAATCAATTGTCTGCATATGGTCTCTGTGTTACCCAGCTGCTCTTCCTAATACAAAGCAAGAGGATTAGGGAAAAAATCAGGAAGCAACTGAGAAACTGAACGGGGGAAAATATCCATAATTTGTCTTAAAACTGAATATGTGTCAAAAATTCAGGCAGTACATGTAGTCCCCCAAGGAACAGATTTACTTCTAATTAATAATATGCCAGTGCCCTAGCTTTCTGCACTAAAAAACCTCTCAAACTGTATAGATTAATCCTGCTATAACATTGTAGCCAGAACCTCTAAGAATTAACACAGACCAATCCCAGATTTACTTGCACTGTAATCACTGGAAACGTGGAGAGTTTGTTTTCTTCATATAGTTAACTAAACGAGAAATTTTTTAAAAAATCCCATAAATAAGGGGGTTTTACATTAATATACAGCTATCCAATTTTCTTTAGATGTTTGCAAAATATCTGAAATAGCAAGAACTTTTTTTAAAAAAACCATTTCTAATTGTGCTAGTTAAGTTTTTCTTCTTCAAAAACAAATAAAAATATAATTCTGTTGGTGCAGTCCCAGCAGACGCAAGAGACTAGGCAAATATCCACAGGAAGGATAGGTCTTCCCAACTACCTTTAATTAAAAGCCCTAACAAGAGTGTAAGCAGATTAGGGGGATGATGTGGAATTATGGGGCAGAATGTGTTTTTCAAACAGTTGAGAATGATTTTTGGAGGATGAGGACATTTTTGCTGAGAGTTAGGCTTTCAAAAAACTTCCACCATATTTGGGATGTCTGGTTTTTTTCTTCACCCTTGTACTGCATCAGACTTTTCAGATGACTTCTGATTAGTGTTAGTGGATGTGAAAGTCAGAATCAAGCCCTTAATTAATGATTCAGTTCCCCTAAATAAGTTCCCTACATATATGTCATCATATTAATTTGACTTTTTTAAAAAATAAGAAATATTTCTCCAATTCACCAGCAAGACTATTGCTACATCCAGCTCCTGCAGATTAGAAAAAAATAAATAACAATTTCATTATAATTACTGATAGATACAATATTGGTTTGATTTCAGGAGTGTTTCACTTTCCTCCTTTCTCTTCATTTCATGGTTTATAAAGCAACTGGCCCCTGAGCAGAACATCAACCAGTGTGGTTGGGTGCCAGTACCCTGGTAGCACGTTGAAGTCTTTGAGCTCAAGTGAAATGACTCAGAGGCCAGATGTGAGAGAGAAAAGAAATGAAAGCACATGTGAAGCACACAGGCTATAAGGGAGTTATTGAACAACTTTGGAACGAACCTGGGCCTTGGAGCACAGTGGGAGAGGAGAGAAATAATTATACTTTTTATTATGACAAGCTTCCAAAACCAATGACAAAATTTGCTGTCAGAGTTTTTTTTCAGGTGCTCCAAAACTGCAGTTATTCCTATATGAGCTCCATTTAAGCAGATAGATGAATATTTTGAATTTGAAATAGGGTATGTCTCAGCAGCTTCCAAAAGAGCTAAATATAAGATGCCATAAAAAACCAGGCCATGCCTTGCAAACTCAGGAATGTTTGGTAATTTAAATTACTGCATTCATGGAACAGTCTTTTTGCTTTGTCATAGAAGATACAGGTGAAAATCCTAACCAGTAAAAATGTGGTTGTGAAGGATACAGATTTCCCTTTTTAAACCCCTTTGGTTATTATATAATTATGAATGCTTCCTAGATTTATTTCTGCTAGAATTAAAAAATGTATCACTATGATATTAAGACACCAGGCTTTCAGAAAGTGAAAAGAAGCAGTAAAGCTCAGTTAATGAGACTCCTTCTAAATCCAATAAATGGGCTCATACAAAGTACAAATTAAATTTAAATTGAATCATTTAGAGAACTTTCTTCTTTGTATTTACAATTTCTCCTTCTCAGACAGAGTGCAAGAGTCCACACTGAGCAGTAACAGTTAAAATCCCAAAGCTCTCATTTGGAACCACCAGTTACCATCTGTTTCTAACCAAAGGGTCAGTTTTGCCTCCCCATGTTTTAACCAGCTGCAGGGTAAACAGCTGCATCTCAGCCAGTTAGCTCAAATCCCCTTTCTTTAATATGGCAAAAGATGGGCATTCTTAGGGTGCAGTTTATTTGACCAGTTTTACATGTCAGCTTGGGGGTGCATGAGGTAAATCTTAATGATCAGAGAAACACAGAGAAGCTTGCTCAAATCAGCCCCTCTCCAAATGTTTCAACATTCGTGGATTTTAAGCTATTTCCTCTCTCCCCGAAATATCAGCCAACATTTTTCAGCTTTCACTCTTTCCACTCAGGGAAAACATTGTTACACAGAAATGAAAGATTTTCCATCATCTCTAATGCTAGTACGTGCTCAACATGAGTGCATGTAGCAAGGCCTTATTTCTGCCATTGGGGTGGTGGGGACTTTGCAGGACTGAGTCTCGGGTCAAAGTTATGCCATAGGAAAGGCTTGGTGGAGCCTGGAATTTGGTTGTGTCAGACCCTTGGAGCTGTGGGAGGTTCTAAAGAAATATGGCCCTGCTTATTCTTCCTAAAAATGATGCCTTGGTTCATGTCAGTGGACTTGTTAGTTGGAAGCCATCAGGTAGCTTGTAGAGAAGGTCACAGTTAATTTCCCACATAACGCTTTCACTCATCCCTTTTTTGATACTTTTCTCTGTTGCCCCGCTCTCACCAAAGATCATTGTGTGGCACACAAAGTACAAATAACACCAGAGGTTTTTTTCCAAAGGGCTATTTTTGACAAGAGTTGTTGCTCTGACAGCAGATCGCTTGATCATTTTCAACTGAATGTCAGAGAAAAGATGGGTTTTCAGTTTTCTCTTTTTTCTTTTTTTTTTCATCACTAAGGAAAATGAATCCGTGGGTGTTGATTTATGACAGTTTTACTAAAATATCTAAAGAGTACAGTTCAGTTTAAGAATAGATTAGTATGAAGAGGAATCAGGGTGCTCCATTTGCCCAAGGAGCATGTAAGAACCAAAGGATTAGGCCCTTTAAGTTGGAAGGTAGGGTACCCAAGATGCAGGGCAAGCATCTCCCAGCCTCTTGGGACCTGGAGGTGTTTCCATGAAAGCTGAATTCAGGAATTCAGCACCTACCAAGGACAACTCCAGAAATGCACCAAGCTCCATGGTGCTGGATCAGCGCAAAAGGCAGGCAATCTGGAAACCAGCAGCACAGGTTTGCCTGGTATCACTGGCTGGTTGGGGAAAGCCCATTTCTCTTGGCTCCTGGCCAGGGTATATCATCCCCTGCTTCCAGCAAAGCTCTATAGGGAAACCATGTGCCAATCCAAAAGATGTCAGATGTATCAAATGAGAAAGTCAAGATCATTCAGTCCTTTTCATAGAGTCTTTTCTGTAAAGCCTCACAAAAAGCTGACAGGTGGTCACAGAGCTTTGTCTGAACTCATGGATTACCAGGCCAGAAGGAAGCATCCTGCGACTATCAGATCTGCAGTCTGGGATGACAAAAGCTGGAGAAAATGACCTGATTTTTTTCAATAACTCATGCTCGTGGCCAGTCTTTCCTTCTACTTGCTTGCTTCACAACACCTATGCACACACATATCTGCATATCTAAACACACCAAGTCCTAAAGAATTTTTTTTCAGAAATTCTCCTTTTCACATTCTGGTCTTACTTAAACATGCTGAAGAATTTAGTCTCTCTCAAAATAACTCTCTGCATTAGTTTTTTTGAAGTATAAGGTTAGTTGCATCTATGAAACAGGAAAAGGGATAAACAGACAACAGACTGCATCTTTCACTAATATTTATCTCAGATCAATTGATAATCCCTTGTCAGGCTGATTGCAGTCAAAACCAGGACAAGCAAAGGCATTTTTCATTCCCACCATTGCAGCTGTTGTCTTTTTCTGTTAGCCCAATTAAGCAAAACGAAAAGGAGTAGCACCGTATCAGAGCCAGTTTGCCTTGGGATATAAATTGTCTTCTTGTATTTGTCCATGGCCAACCCTGCAAGAATAACAAAGCGATGCCATAAAACTCAACCACTGTGCTGCAAACACAAAGGGATCATTTTTTTCCCCTCCAACTCAACATGGCATGCAGCCATGATGCCCCATGACAGGCGCCTGCCCTCCCTTGGCCTGGCGGGCAGTGGGACTGTGCGCAGCCTGTGGCCAACCCCGTCCCCCTGAGGCTGGGGGTCAGGCTCAGCCTGAGCTCTGCAGAATCAAACTCCTGCCCTCCATCACTCTGGAGCTAGTGGGTTTTGCTGGGTGCTGTCATGAAAGCTGTTTTCCCTCTTCCACATCTCTTGGCAGAAGAGATTCCTACACCTTTCAGCTTGGAAAACAAGAGGGAATCAGTAATTTTGTCTGGTACTGTTAGCCAAAGCCCTCGTGGAAATGAGCTGACACTATTCTTGTGGAAATGTAGCTGACTTCTGGCAATAAATTGCCAAAGAAGTGCATCACCCTGGTGGCTCATTGTCTACATGGCAGGACACCCTGTTGTGTGCTGGATTGTCACATGTAATCTATGCAAATGCAGTCATTAGCTTCAGCAGATGTTTTTTTATTGTGCTGCTTCAAAACTGAAAAGGGATCAGTGGGGATTTTTGTTTTCTTCCTTAGATTCTGAGGAATAGAATAAAGTGCAACAACCTCGTGTTAATGCAAAACTGGTACAAAAGGATCTGCATCAACTTCCACTCTACACAAGAACATTTTATTTACTGCTTCTCACTGTCTTGATCTAATTTTTAACAAAAATCCTTGAAATAGCATTAGGAAAGTGGATTTGTGCTTATTGTGTTTGTCTCCATGCCTGTGACCTTTTCTATGTGTCAAAGAGGAGAATCAATGTTAGCAGCAGATTTAAGCTCTTCATTCTTTGCCATCAGGCAGTGAACCTCATTACAAAACAGGTTTCTGCTCTCCTTAATCCAGTTTGTCTGAATTAGGTGCCTATGACAGATATTGGAGCAGCAGGCAAGGCAGTTTGGAGGCAGTCACCTGGTTTGTGGGGGACAATAGGATTTAATGTGATGAATGTGGGCCATTTTGTGCCTGTTGTCCCATCACTAGGTAGGACACTGCTCTAGAGAGCAGATGTAACCTTAATGTCCCATCCCTTGAGACTAGGCCATGAGACTTCTGGAGGCACAACCACCATCTGACTGCCAGAGCTGGTAATGGGAACTGAGACAGGAGCAGGGAACAAGGCAAGATAGATATCAAAGAGGTTAGAAAAAGGGTGAAGCTGAACTAAGAGGATTTGCTGAGGGCTGTGCCAGGAAGCCCCTGGAGCAGCCATATGGCTGCAGGCAGTGCCGGGTACCACCAGCCTCTGCTGCCCTTGTGACCATACAAGCAGCTTCCTCTCAGTGGTGCAGCAGTGGCCCTGCTGGGATGGCCCTGGGCTCCTCTCCTGCCTTCCCTACGCTTTGCAGCTGCTTGCCCAAGGCTCCTGAAACTTTGCAAGGTGCTTGGAGAAGGCAAGGAGAGCCTGGCAACAGAGGATGGGGGAATAAGGGAGCAAGGGAGCTCAAGGAGCCCAGTAGAGCTCTGTACCCCATAGCCCTCAAGTAGGCACCCACCACCCATGGGCACAAAGTAGGGCATTAGGCTGCACTATGGTAATTAAGTGTGGATAGTACATGTATCTCCTGGATGTTTAAAGGTGAACCAGTTTAACTGAGTTTTAATTAAAACTGTTGTGAATCAGCTTAAATATGTGCTACTTCATTCTCTAGGAAGATTTTAACACCAGAGGTAGGATGATGTCTCATGGAGGCAGAGGGTTTGAGTTGGTGAATTGTTAAAGGCATGTGAAAACCTAAATGTTGACCCAGATATAGCTCTCAGAAAGAGCTGAGCACAACATTCTTGGAAATCAGGGACCCCACTTTCTCTGGGAATGGAGCCTCATGAGGACTTTGGGACACTCAGCTTTACTCTCTGTCCCAAGTGCAAGGAACATTTTCTGTTTTCTCCAAGGCTAATAAATAGGCTTGTGTATCCTAAAGCAAAAAACAACCTTATGGAAACACTCCATTGGATAAACAAAAGGGAAAGGATTAAGAAAAAGACCAAATCACATCATTTAGGACCCTTACTGAGCAATTGGAAAGGACTTAGTGATAGAAAGGCACATCAAATAAGATAGAGCAAAGCACAATAGAATGGAGGACTAATGTAAGTTTGGTATGACTCCAGCATTTGGCTTGCCTTTTGCACTGCAAATTCATTGAAGCATTTTAAGGGAATGATGCTTTTCTATTAATCATTTATGGCACATTTCTTGTAAGAGACTTTTTTTTTCTGTACACTGAACATTATGGATATTCAATTATTATAGAGCATTCCAAAGTAATTGCTCCTAGCTAGGAGAAAATATTCCAGAGAGTTTTCTTCTAACATCACAAGTGAAGTCACTTACCCTAAGTAAATGCATTAACCTGTTACCAGGTAGGAGAGTACAGTATTTTCAGATAGTAAATGATTACCCTGGAATAAGATGTTTTTGCATAGTTTCTCATGTTTATTTTTACATGATATTAATTAAAGAGAAAATGACAACAGAATACTCTCAAAATGGCAGGAAACAATAATTAAACACTACCTTCCACCTTCATTTCATGCTGGTTTTCAATCTCTTTGTTTGAAAGAGAGAAGACTAGAACATGCTACTACGAAACTCAGTTCGGTGTGTTTCTCTTTACTGAGAGTTTCCTGCTATAAGCCCTAGCTAGACAATCATGCTACTGGAATAAATTACAAAGGCAGGGCTTGATCTGTGGTTATTTTTATACCACATCTATAACACCAGGATCAAGCAGAACCTGACTGTGTAAGACAGAGCTATCAGAGATGTAGAAAGCTGCACTTGCCAGTAATTTACATCAGCATATTTTCAAGTGAGTAGTGTAGATTGGTGCCTACATGTGCATTTAAGCGTGTTAATAGACAGCTAAGTGAAAGCACCAAAAATCAAAGTTGTAATACAAAAAAGCCAGCTGACTTAGCTTGGAGCTCTGCCAGGCTCTGCAAAGCCTGAGCCAAAGACTGAGCAGAGCAGCAAGGTTACATGTGTTGGTATGAGGTGAGGATGCTGGAGAGGGCAGTTGGATGCACTGTGGCCAGCCTTGAATCAACTCAGGAGATGGTTCCCAAAATTCTGATTCCCAGCTGCTGCCATTCCTCATGATTGGAGGCATCTGAGAAACCCTATGAATATACTTCTTGCAGAGTGTCAGGTCAATATGAGGTTGGAGGTGCCACATGGATCCAAGAAAGGATCTCTTTCCGGTGTATCTCATGTTGACTGCAGGATAAGAACACACCTCCAACCCCAGCCCCTCAGCCCTCTTCAAGGTAGATGAGCACCTCCATAAGAGGCAACCAAGGGAAAAGGAGAGCTTTTTCCATTCTGTGGACAGAATGGAGGGAGATGCCAACAGCATCAGCAACTAGGACTATGCAGCCACTCACTCACTTACCCCATCAGAAGGCTAGAAGTGAGAAAAATTGTGAGTTGAGATAAAGACAGTTTAATAAGTAAGGCAAAAACAGAACACACAAGCAAAGAAACTGAGGAACTCATTCACTGTTCTCATCCAAAGGCAGGTGTTCAGCCATCTCTAGGAAAGCCGGGCTTCATCCCATGTCACAGCTACTGATGAAGACAAAAGTCATAACTCTGAAGACTGACCCCTCTCTATCTTTTTCCTTCAGTTTTACATACTGAGTACAATGCCTATGGCATGCAATACCCTTTTGGTCATTGGGGTCTCAGCTGTGTCTCCTCACAACTTTAGTGCATTCCTGGCCCACTCACTGATGGGATGGTATGAGGAGCAGAAAAGTCCTTAACTGTATAGCAACAACCAAAACATGAGTGCACTATCAACAACCTCCTATCCAAAATTCAAAATACAACCCCACATAAGGTGCAAGCAAGAAAGTTACTCCATCCCAGATGGAACTATTATAGTATCACATAATTTTCCCCCCCTTAATGTGTGCAGAGACAGCACTATTAGAGATATACAGGCTCCATATGATACAAAGTGATTCTTTAAAAAGGTGTTTTTTCTGTCTCTGGGCTCATGTAAGCAGTTTTCAGTAAAAGCTCAACTGGGAAGTTCCTAAGTAGAATAAAAGTACCAGACCAGTTTAATCCTTTCTTGCTTTATCTGCATTTCTAATTCTCAAAAAGATTTAATTGGTAACCACTATTACGGCACATGTGGACTACTGTCCTCTTATGACAACAATTTTTATAGCAAGATTAAAAAAAATTGAAAAATTCTTTTGCCCAGTCCCCAGCTATTCAGCTGGACAAATGAGGGCTCGTGTGTTTGTGAAAGTCTTCTTAGCATATTCCTTGAGTCTTTTTTACCAAGGAGGAAATGCAGACTTTTTAAACTCTTTCTGTGGCTCCTCTAGAACACAAAATATATCAAGGACCATGGTTATTGAATTAGAAATGGCTTGGGTCTTTTTTCTTTTCTTTGTCCATACATATAACTTTATTGAACCCTGGGATGGAAAAAGCAATCTCTCCTGATATCTTGCAAAGCACCAGGAGCTGATGTGTGCTGGGGTTTCTTCATGTGACAGGATGCAGCGCCACATTCCCAGAGGCTCTGTGGGACCTACCTTGCCATTAACATTTCCACTTTTGCAAATCTTACCAAATTATAGAGGACTTCATTCTGCTCTGGGGAGAAACAACTGTCACAGACACAATCTCATATTTAGCATGATATATTTTCTTTCTTTTTTATGTTCTTGAAAGTTGAATAAAGAAAGATTTTAGCATGAAGGATAACCACAGTAGCCATCTCCCCCATTTCAGAGGCAGAGCAGCTGCTAGTCACCTTGGAGTACCTACATGTACCTTAAGGGTACTGTTAAAGCTTTGTAGCCCACTGGGGCTAAACTAGAATAGAAGATGGAAATAACAAAGAAAGTCCTAGGGACAGAGAGCTGAGACACTGTAACTCATGAGACCTCTATGGGCTGTAGTGGCTCTGCACCAAACTGAGATGAGAGGGCAGACAGCAAGTGGACTAAGAAATGAAGATATTTTTAAAAAGCAGAAAAGGAAGAGGACAGACTAGTGATAAAGGCATGCCATATAGAAAATACAATTTACAGGAGTAATATCTTGTCTTGTGTCACTAACGGAATCATAGAATAGTATGTGCTGAAAGAGACCTGTGAAGGTCTCTTCCAACCCCCCTGCAATGAGCAAGAACATCTTACAACTAGATTAGGTTACTCAGAGCCATGTTCAGCATGTTCTTGTCCCATGAGAAATGACTGAGACCCTCATTCCATGTTGGTTTCTATGCATGGCTGAGGAGCAAGGAAATTAACTTAAGGTCAGTGTTGCATGAAGATAAGAGAAAGGAAAAAAACAACTTGTGTATTTCTCTTTTATCCCTTCCATGCAACAGCAAACCAATCTGACCAGGATATTTATTTTATAACTGAAATAATCCTGGAAAAGAAAAAAAACCCACAAACCTACTTCTGCAGCAGCTAAGATTATTGAGTTCTTTCTAACACCTACAGGGCTCCTAGGTTTGTGAACCAAATTCCAGCTGGTGCCCTTATTGCCATGTCTGACTGCAGAGGAAGCATTACAGGTGTAAGCTGGTTCAATTCACTAGCTGTTGATCTTCTGGCCCTTCCAGATCTGTATCTCATAGTTTTCTTCTGCCAAAAGGCAACACCATCAAGAGAGGAATCAGGCAAGTGTTTGAGCTTCATGAGAAGCCCCAGGTAGAACTCCTTCATCTGGTTTCTGTTTCTGATCATCTCCTTATTTATGGCCATTTGTCAGCTGTGTCCTTCAAAAAAAATATGCTCTGTAAGATTAGAGTTATCCTTTATAATCTTCAAAGATTGAGTTTAACGCAGGTGATGTGTTCACTTCCATCCTTCCTACACATGCAGATCAGAGACACTGTGATCTACATCATTTCCAAACACAGACACTTCATATTCTTGTCCTGAAAAGTAGCACACACCTTTATTTCTTTGAGGCAGTAAAGAGAAAAACAGGAAAGGGCAAAGTTTTGCTGAGGACAACCTCCAGGAGCAGAGAATAAAACGCAGTACCCAAAATGGGTCAGTTATAAAAAAGGAACAAGAGCAAGAGAAAATCAGGAGTAACAAGCAAAGAGCAGGGGGGAAAAAGCTGCTATGCAACACAAGTCTAACTAATGGCTGTTCCTGATGGAAGGTGCCAGAAAGCTAAAGAAAAGGTCCAAAACAACTGCATGGCAGGGCTTCATCTCAAGATGGTCCCCCAGTACCTGGGTTGACTCAAAGGATTGGAGCAGAGAAACCTGTAACTAAAGCCATCGGCTTTTCAAGCAACACATGCTGATGGAAGAAACATCAGCACCAAGCCTGTGCCACAAAAGGCATTCATGCCATTTCTCCTGTGAGCTGCAAAGGGCATCAGAAACTTTGACATTAAATAGCTGAGATGTAACACACACATCTATGTGCATATCATTTGCTTAAGGATATGATTGATTCAATGGCCTTGTGTGATTGGAGTGACTGCAGAATTCAGGGAGACAAACTGATGTGCCCGTGACAGACAATTTCATTAAAAATTACACAAGTGACAGTTTTTCTGAGTGGTGAAGATTTGGAGAGCCACCAAGGAATTCACCAGAGTTCAGTGAAAAGCAAAACTCCAAATCCAGGAGCTGCCAGCTAACACGAGCAGCCTGGAATTATTTGTCTCAGATAAATGTGTGGTATCACTTCCCCCAGGTGTTTTTTTGTATGTTTATAAAATAACATCCTTAAATCTTGACAGAACAGCCAAAAGTCAAGACTCTCAGTTGGTATTACTATCTCTATCACCAGATTTGTGGGAGAACACAAGTCCTGTGTTTCAGTATTCAGCTTTCTGTTTCTTCAGTTATTCAACAGATTAATAATAAGATGAATTAATGTTTTCATGGTAATTTAGGTTCCTTAAACTGATGATACCATCAAAGTAGGAAAATAATTAGACTTCTTAGTATCCACAAAACTCACTACAATGGTGGCTGTTGTGTTGCATAATAATGAGTTTCTAGGTAAGGTCTAGCGGCCGGAAGATTTCGTGTTGTACGGAAAGATAGGTTTCTTCCCCCTCCCCTATTGTTTTGATTTGTTAGCCAATAGCGTTAAGCCTATGATGTAAGCAGACAGAAATGACGTTGCAGACCTGGGCTATATAACGCCATGTCACGAGGGAATAAACACCATTTTACCATCCACCACATTGGTGGTGTAGATGGACTGAGCGGCCTGAAAGGGTGGCCGCCGTGTTGATCCAAGGATCAGGCCGCCACGCTCTTAACTGCAGCACTGTTGAAGGCCATTAGCTTTGCTTTACTATAGAATTTGTAAGTTAATGTACTGAGACCTTTCTTAACTTCTGTTATTGGTCCCATTTACATGAGAGCTGTAAGAGGCTGGGGGTGTTTCTCACTTTCCAAGTACAAAAATACAGTCTGTTCCAGCACAACAATTTTTATGTATCTTTTAGTTGAAGTAGGACTGAGCCCATTTGCCATTGATAATGTGTTTAATTAGGTCTACAATATTCCTTAATTAATCTCTTAAACAAGATCTGAAAGGGAGATTAGCTTAGGATTCTTAGCTTACTCATCTCTTTTCTACTGCATGAACAAGCCAATACATTTATCTCAGGACCTCTGTTAACTCTCTGTGCTCTTATCCTGGTCCAAATATTCCTTCTGACACTTCCAAACAATATGTACCAAAAAAGTTTGGCATCAAAAAAAAAGGAGCTGTGGTGGGATGGATTTTTTCTCTCACCAGGCTCACACCTATAAAATTTCTTATGCCAGCAGGTCTCCTGCATGCCCTTCACTCCCACTGAAGAGAAGAAAAAAACAGCCTGCATGGTTGCCCTGCTGCAAATCTTCCCTCTTTCCACCCCAGCTCCCAGCCTGAATGTGCTTTGTCTAGGCTGTGGCTTTGATGTTTCTTCAGGCAGCTTTGAAACAATGACTTGAAGACAGAATTAAAGCCAGCCAAGGGGAAAACATCCAGCTGCCACTGTGCAATTGTGCAGATACATGCCATAGTTTTGCAGAGAGGCTGGACATAGCCACATAAACCCCCAAATTTGAGATGATGAACAAAGATTCATCCTCCCATTTTTCACTGTACCCCGCTTCAAATACAAAGAGGGTGGATATACAGATGTTGTCATATGTTGTTTTTCAACAATGGAGGATTGAGAAGGGAGGGAGAAAAGTTGTTTGTGTGTGTGTGCATCTGTCAGTGAGGGAGCTTAAGTTGGGGATGAGAGATGAGTGCTGGAGGGGTACCCGGGGAGATTAAGTGTTTCAGATTTATAGGTGAAATCTGGTTAGAGTTGATGCAAAAGGTTGTGGGGGAGATTTTTAAAAGCACGTGTGGGAGGAGACTGCTTGCATACTATCAATTTTCTATTTTGGTGCTGAGCTCTCATCACTGTGTGACAGTCTTGTGAAGCACTGGAGATACGGGAAGATGCCCATGAAGCAAACAGGTTGATGACTCAACACTGACACCACAATCATCAGCTGCAGAAAGGTGGGGGGGTAGGGGGAGAAGGAAGCATGGGAAAAACACCTCCATTCTCCCTCAGTTGCAAAGCTAATGCAGGGCACTGGTCCCTGCTCCCCACATATTTTACCAATAAGCAGTAGGTCAGGTGGAGGTCCAAAACGAGGTGCATCATTTTGGCATGTTTCCAGTTTGCAACCAGAAGTCATTGCTTCATCAGGGAGCACCAAGGGAGGGGATCACCCTTGGCCCCCAGGTCCACTTTCCCTGTAATGAACTCATCCTCATCCGCAGGCAATCCTTTCTACTCTGTTTTGTCCAGACTAAGGTGACAGCACAGAAAGGGCTGCAGCAGTGCCCACACACACAAAGGATGGAGATGGGGATGCAAAAGCAGGAATGGCTTTAGCACTGTGGCTCTTTGCTCACCCTCAGGAAATGGCAGCTGCTGCTCCACCACATGCACTTTGTTTTTTTTCTGAAGGCAGAAAAATAAAGTAGGTCACTGTTCTATTTGCCAGAAGCAGAGATTAAGGATATTAGAAAAGGGCACAGAGTAGTGTAAGCTGCTGATGAAAACACTGGAGATCCAACCTGCGCAGGTTTATACATGATGTGAATGAGAAACTCAGTTGCTGACAAGAAAAATAGAGATCATGTTTAGATGCTACATAAAGAAGAGACATCAAGTGTGCTAGAGGGAAACATGCATTAATTAGAGGCTATTAAAGCTAGGATGTAAGGTTTCTGGCTCTTGAAAAAGCAGTAGACAAAGTGGAAAAACATTAGCTGTCAAAGAGATTGAGGAGTGCTAATCAAGCCCTTGTTTATTTTCCTTGAGATGTCTCAGTTTCTAAAGCACAGCACACCTACAAAGCCTCTTCAGGCTGATGAGAGCTGTGGGTAACCAACAGCATTTAAGATAACTACAGTAGTGCTGGGAGCAGCAGGATATCATCTGTTGGACCACCGCTCTAACTCCACAGCCATTAGGCACACCAAGCATTTTCACATGTGACAGATTCTGATGTTTTGCCTTGAAATATCCACGTACTGATAATTATAGAATCATAGAATGGTTTGAGTTCGAAGGGAGCTTAAAGACCATCCAGTTCCAACTCTCCTGCNCATTTCTTTCTTATATCGAGCCTGAATCTACCCTCTTTCAATTTGCATCTGTTACTCCTAATCGTGCCATCAGGATTAGAAGTCCTACCCTGCCTTTCTGTAGGCCCCCTCCAGGCATTGATAAATTACTATGAGGTCTCTCCCGAGCCTTCTCTTCTCCAGGATGAACAACCCCAACTCCTTCAGCCTGTCATCATAAGGAAGTTGATCATCTTCATGGCCCTCCTCTGGTCCTGCTCCAACAGCTCAATGTCCTTCTTATGTTCAGGGCTCCAGAACTTGTTCATGCTCCCCATTCAGGTGTGTCCCATCCAGCAAGAAACAGAGAACATCACATCTAAGAAGTTGAATTGCAAACAATTGGCAAATTCTAAGAAAATGAGACAACAGAAAAACTTTTTTTAAATTTTATTTTTTAATAAGAAAAAAGAATAAAGTAATTCACAGAGGAACTACAGGAGATTGTGCACAAATTTGTACACAGTTCTCATGAGTATGAATTTTACATTTCACTGAAGTCTATAATTCAAAACTTTGATGTTCTTTCTCCCACAGACTCCTCTCTTGTGGCTGTGTCCACACAGACTTGTAGCAGTAGCAGCTGTCAAAAGCAATGAAGGTGTTTAAAAACACCCCCCTTCTGAGCAAGTGTATTAAAGAGGAACTGAAGCTTTTGCTAGTGGTCATAAGACAGCTATGTTCATTTTCATTTGTGTAATCTTAAATTCCTTGCTTTTTTTCACATTTTAAAAGGTGTAATGCCTCAGAAACAGAAGACAATACTCCAGAGGAACTGAGGACAGAGACCAAGAAGATTTACCCATAAGCCATCATTTCAGGTTTTTTCATTTCTAAATCCCCTTTCTTTCACTATTTGAGGAAGGGCTCCTGGGAAACAGCTGGCACTGCACTCTCAGCCTGCATCCTTGGGCATGTTTCCACCTAAACCCTCCCGCTGCAGATACAGGATTATTTGCCATAAAAACCCCAAACCAGGGCTGACCTACAAAGCAGTGATGATCCAGGCCCAGTTCCCCAACAGTTGAGGGCTCCCATTGCCTTCCCACAGACATACATGAAGCTCCAGGACATATGGGAGCAGGGTTGGAAGATGCCTCTGTGTTCATACAGGAGGCTGCAGAAAGGCCAGAGGCAGAATAATGCACATTTGGATTCACCAAGGGAGCCAGTAAAGGCAGGCACCAATCCAAGAAACATCCTAGTCATGGGCTTTACTTTGTCCCTTTGTGTCACAGGAAGCTGATTTAGTCCCTGTGGTTTAGCCACTTGTCCTAAGAAGAGGAAAAAAGAAGCTATTTCAAGAGAAGATTCATCCTCTTTAGCCAGTCAAAAGAAATCTGAAGAGAGGCAAGGTTTTAAAATAGGTAGCATAGATGGCTACCTAGAAATATTTCCTCCTCTCTGCTGTCTCTAGGGGAGTCCCAAGGACTTTCAAAATTGTCATCTAACATCTGCACACTTAGATACCCGGTGGCATAGGAGAGAGATGACTAAAGCCATGCTTCAGATGGGCTAGGTAAACTGAGAGAAGGCACTGTGGCAGTAGGCCAGGTCTGAGGACTTCCAACATTACAACTGACAAGGAAGAACTGGTAGCTCCCATTAGCAAGATAATTAGAACTCAGAGTTTTGGAACCTGCTTCAAAAGAAGTAGTGAAATCTGACTCCTCTGGAAATTTTTTTTTTTATTATTTTCATCTTCATTAAATACTGCTTCATTTTGTACTTCTCAGTTTCTCCGAGGTCTCTAGATATAGCAATTTTGAATCTTCCATTCACTTCAGAATTCTGTTTTCTCTGAAGTTCTTGTTTTTCCTTAGTTTTGCCTCACAAGCTAACAGCAAGATTTAATTTTTTTAATTTTCACTGCCATTTATAGTTTTTTCTTAACCAACAGATCTGCTGGAACTGGTAATTAGGGTGAATACTACTGCCTGGCCTCTATAGAACTATCTTTCCTATAATAGATTTTTAAGACACAGTGTTAAGACGTAACAAACAGAAGCCATCTGAAGAGTAGAAGAATAAAAACAGCACATCAGCATAAAATATTCAGACTGTGCCAGCATTAGGGACCTTCATCTGCCAGCTCTATGCTGTTCTTCTAATCATCTAGATATAATATTGTCATTCTGCAATTTGAAAGAAATTTTAAACCGTTTGGGAGGAATTGTGATTCATTGTGATTTTGCAGTCTCTTCATGGATTAATTGTAGATGTCTTTCAGATAATACTATTAGAAAATAACTTCAGGGCCTTCAGTGAAATTGGTCCATACAAATGCCATGTAAAATAAGACTAAATCTTTGACCTGAATAGATTGCAATCTAAGCAAACTAAAGGGGAACTGATGAAAAGAGGATATTATCTCAGTTTTCCACAGGCAAGCAGGAGTAATACAGAGATTAAAAGACTTATCTGAGGTCAGACAGCCTGCAGCAGACCCTGCCATCCAAATCACATCTCCCCAAGTCACACATTTAAGTATAATTCCTACTCTCATACAATCATGACACATAATTTATAAAAGCTAGAGAATTAACCCTCAGTTTATCACAGTCTGGAATTTATCACAATATCTCCAAGAGAAACCAAATAACTTTCTCTGAATCATGTATCTGCTAGTAATTTAACAGTTCTTCCACAGAGCTGAGGCATGATAAATTTTTTTTGCTTTGCTCTGCTTGAAGAATCCAGCACATAGGAATATTACAGACTACTGCAGCTGCTTTGATGACAGGAAGTTACATAATTCATTTCATCTATTTTGTTAGAACTTGACATGTAAAAAAGAAAATATTGCTCTCTATACTAATTGCTACATTATTCCACACTTACCTTGATGTGAATCTCCTTCACAGAGACTGAAACTATTAGGTAACAAATTAGTATCTTCGGTGCATAGCACAATTGCTAGCCATTGCACAGATGAACATTTATATCTGATTCAAACTTTGCATTTTGAGAGAAGAGAAAGGAGGATTTCCCAAATGCCCAAGGGAATAAAAGCCACACCTCCATGCAGAACATGAGGATTTGTCACCAGTGAGGAGCACTTCAATGAGGCCACCACTACAGACCCTGCTCTTCCACTTCCTAGTTCAATGGATTCTGCTACTGGCATCATTTCTTATCCTCTGACCTTAGTACATCTATAGTGGTGTGGCATATCCAGAACACCTAGGAAATAAGGACCAAACATCAGTATCACTGAGACCTTCTGGAAACATGGATCTAAGAGCAAGCAGACCACCTTGGGGACATCACAGGCTGAGCACATAAAGTACATCTCTATTTAGCATTGCAAAGCTCTGCAGAAACCTGCTTTTCAGTTCTATCCTACTTTCCCAGCAACATACTTACAAGCACAGACCACTTCAGAAACACTCTCCTTTTCAGAGCTAACTCATCTATTTAGGATAGTTTCCTCTGGCCCGTAAGTCTCACATTTCCCTAGTTGGGGTAGGGACTGCAGTTCAAATCTTTCTCTTTATCCAGACTGGTCTCACTGCATCCCCTGAGCTCAAAGATTCTCAGCAGATTCTTTGGCAGCAAGACGAAGACTGGAGTTTCAAAGTGATCTTAGCCCACATACCCTCTTAGCCATGCTATTAGTCATCTAAGGCCTGTTTTGCTTCCCTGGAGGGATGGAAAGTACCATGGTGCCCCACAGCAAACTTTAGAATCATAGAATAGCCTAGATTGTAAGGGACCTTTCAGATCATCTCACCTAATAATCTGACAAGAACCATCCCTAAACCCTATCTTTAGGCACTATGTCTACCTGTCTCTTAAATCCTGACAGGGATGGTATCTCAACCACTTTTGTGTTCAGCCTGTTCCAGTACTTGATAAGGCTTCAGCATGAAAATTTCTCATAATACCCAGCTTAAACCTGGCACAACTTGAGGCCATTTCCTCTTGTCTTGTTACATGGGAGATCTCTCTCTCTGCAAGTGGGAGAAGGCATAAGCCTCTGATGTCTGTTGATCATTTCCTGTTAAAGTCCAGTTCTTCCCAGAGTAGCCCTGCAACACACCTCAGTGATACTCTGGAAGACACTGAAGTGCAGCTCCGTCAGGTAATCACTGGACTGTTGAACATTAGGTTCTCTGCTCTTTCATCTGCCCCCATTTTCCCAGCATGTATTTGAGCTACTACAAATTCTGACTTTTAACTAGGAAAAGCAGCAGGGACGTGACTCACAGTGCCTAACTTCACACACGGTTGAGTGGGTGACCCCAGGCTCCCTGCAGCCAAGTGACCTAAACAAGTATTTTCAGCACATGGTTGGTGTGACCGATTTCAGATGTGAGCCTTCACCTCAGGGCAGCAGCACACCAGAAGCTGCTGTTCATCTGTGCAAGGAGCCAAGGGTGACCAGCCCAGAGGTAGATGCCTGCACAGAAGTGGGCACATAAAGCTGGAGATGAATCCCATCTGGTGCCACTGGGACCTGGTTACATGCCAGCAGCTTGTAATTCCTCCTTTGGGCTTCCTGGAAAGATCACTCGGGTTTTTTTACTAATTTACACAGATACTGGCTGGAGCAGGCAGGATAATTCAACCTCTCCTTTGGTTGCTTTTCTATTATTTACTTTGATATGTATTTCTGCCTCTGTTTTATTAAATTAGTACTAGCACCTTTTGAGGCAACTTCAAAATACTCTCCACAACTAAACTAACATTACTTGCTTGCTCAAATTCTCACTAGTATTCCATGCACCTCTTCTATCCAGTACCAATCTAATATTCTGGAAATGACTGAGAATTTCAGGATTGATGAACTGTGTGGTAACCTCATCATTATTCTGCAGGTTTTCGGTCTTATTTGTAGCCCTACGAGAGCTGATTAAAAAAATAATCAGTGAATGTCTTCCCTAAGGTATATAGATGGCTTTTCCCTGCTTTCCTTTTTAAATAATATCTGTTTTTCAGAAATCAACTTACTCAACTAAATAAACCATGATAAAACACAATCCACTATGTATTAAGGTCTACAAAAACAGCAGAAAGAAGGTAAGAGGGCTGTTGCTATTATCTTTATACTACTGAAAGGAAAAAAGTAATTTGATTTATTTGTACTTTAAGTATTACAGCTGGAAATTATAATGTAACCTCATAAATGCATTACATAAGCAGCCTCAGGCTCTTTCCATAGATCTAACTCAGTCTAGATGTCACATTAAAGCTTGTCCAACAAGGATAATTGCATGCCTCCTCCTACACTGGCCTTAGAATGGCAGTAAAAAAAAAGGAGCTAAACAGTATTGAGCCTCTCAAGCTCAAGCAAAGGTAGCTAATATTTCAATTTTCAAGTCACCATAATGACCAGTTCCAAGGATTTTATTTTCTAATAAGGTACACTTGGCTTTGACAGAGGCTTTTTCTTGCAAGTTGTTTTCTCCTCCAGCCATCTCCATTCTGCATTGCTTTAAGTCCAGAAAGACAGGGTCCCTACAGAAGAGTGAGCAGCAGGATGAGTATGTCATTAATGCATCTCTGCTGAGCTCTTCACCCTCAATGATGGCTTAAAGTGAAATAAAGCTTTGTTTACTTTATTAATATGAGCCAGAATATGAAGGCTTGACAGGTCCCTGTCCTGAACTTACAAGTATTTGAAGACTTACACTCCAAAATGGGCAAGGTATTGTGGAGTACATGGCACTACTATAAATTATATTATTCAATGGATACTAATAGAAATATTTCACAACAAAAATAATTGGAAACAAACAAGAGACTGTTAATTCATCACTTCCTTCACCCTAAACAAGAAACTGCTTCTGCAGTGTACCTGTGTGGAAACATCTTTATGGATCATTTTGAAATGCAGGAAACCATCCTGTTCTCACAGTGTTTGGTATATTGTCTTCAGAATGGCATTACTTACCTACTTTAAGGTGTGTGAATTATAGAAATTATTTTTTAAACATACCAAATACCCAGTATTATTCTCAGAATAAAGACAAAAGATGTCTTTTGTCTTAAAAATGTTTTACACCAAGTGCTACCAGCTTCACATTGCTACTTTTAATTCAAAGACTACTCAATTGATCTTGAACTTCACCCCCCCCCCATAAAGGATACTGTAATTTATAGTTATAAAGCTGTAATACAGAAGACTTTATCCAGTTTAGCCCAATCTCTACCAGAGAGCTGGAAGGGGAGCTCTTCCTTAATTTGAAAACTGTAATTAAATGAGAAGTTGTGGAAAAAGTAAACAAGATTTGATAATGAGCCCCAGAGTCCCTCTGGAGCTGGTGGAGATGCACTCAGTGGTGTAGGTGTAGTTCTAGTTAATGGCACAAATGCTGTTGAAAAACCAGTTTCTTTTGTCCTTGTAAGATCTGAGATGCTTTAGCTCTTTCTAGGCTGTGATCACTAATTTCTAAAAACCTCCCCAGGGAAAAAGCATGCCCTTAACATACATGTTGCCTGATTAGTACTAAAGATGCCCCATTATCTGTTACACAAATAAGCCTACAAAGCAACAGCCTGAGCATGAGCAGCACAATTTCAGGACGCCTTTTAATGGCACTAAATCAGAGAAGCTTTCCTTAATCTTCACAATAAGAGAGTATCACACTCTTCGCATACTCAAGTACTGCTCAGCCAGAATTTGCCTAATGGTTTTTTCCAGAACTGGGTCAGGTTGTGAGCATTTCTGCAGACCTGCCATGATGCCAGTGCACTGTTCCACAGCTGAGACCAAGCACAGAACACTGTTGCTGGAAATCCCAAATGGTGTATTTCTACCTTGGTAACTTGGATAGCTGTCACCAAGACAAGCAGCTCAATAGTAAACTGCTGTCCCTTGGCTGACCTCTGCAGCTGCATACAGGCCTTCTCAGCCTCACTTGCTCTGTATAGGCAGATAAGAGAGAAAAAGCAAAAAAAAAATAGCAGACGTGACCATAAACTGAATAGCCACAATAGCACTAACAACAACAGAGTACACAGGACTCAATGCAAAGCTCCAGATAAGAGAGCAGCCTCTGACAAGCTGTGCTCTTCAAATAAAGATTTAGCAGGGCTTTAGGATAGCAAAGCAGAATTTTACGTATAGATTTCCATCTTTAAATAGAACAAGCCAAACTGAGACCCATAAATTAGAATTTTTAGAGCAGTATATAACTCAGTTAAAGGGTTATATAAATAACTCATTTTCTCCACCCAATACCTCAAACACCACTAAATTATTCTTACTGCAAACCCTAATCCTTTCCCTACTGCTGAACTTCAACTGGCCACCCTTTCTCCTGCAACAGACTAAGTAGAAATTAATTCTCTGGCAACCTTGTGACCCAATCGAGTATGCAATCTCCTCCATGGGATCTCTGCTTGGGAAGCAGCTTTCCTTGCCTTTTCTTAGTTCCTATCAGCAAATAGCCAGATACCAGTTATCTCTCCTCTCCCAGGCTCTCCTTTGGCACTGTGGACAGACCCCTGTGCTATGGGATATAAGAAGCAGCTAAGGAACTGTGAGCATAATTCAGCTCAATTTTTTTTTTAGATAGCAACCAAAGCATCAGTGCTCTTCTCTGCATCATGTTTCACAAAATTCACAGTGATGATTACACCCCATTGTGCTCCATGTTCCTCCTTTACATTTTCCTGCCCCAAAGTGCATTCACCATCTAATTCACTATAAATTGTTGAAAAGTCTCACCAGATTAATACTTACAGAACTTCGTCTTGATAAAGCATCAGGCTCTCAGAGTCTGTACACTTATCTCAAGACACTACTGACCACTCACCTATATCATTCGAGCTGCATTCACGCTGGGATTTAAATCACTTATGAAGGAAGAGTTACAAAACAAAACCTCCATGTAGATTCAACACTTGCATAAACATTAATCCATTTTCTTCCATTAACCATTCCTTTTCCATGTGCTCCATAACAGCTGTTGGTAATCTCCTTTGACATTTCCTGCACCCACAATAAGTATTTAATAGTCATTCAAATAGTCGTTCATTCTATCATAGTAGCCACAGTTTAATCTCTAAGATAAACAGTACATATGTCCAGCTGGAAGTGCAGCAACAGAGCAGAAGAGTAGACATTTGATTTAGTAACTGTATTTTTTTCACCAGCATACTACTGAGAACAATTGTACTGAAGGCCTAAAACGTCATTAGAAATTAAATAAGGACCCAATCACAGGGTGTGTTTCCCCCAGTAAAACATTCTTACATGAATCTCAAACAGAGAACTGAACTGCAGCACCCTCCAGCCCTCACTAAGGGACTCGCTAGTGCAGGGAACATTCAGAGAACAGCCCAGTCCTCTCTCAAGCCATGTTCTTGCAAGAAGGCAGCTATCTCTGCTGTTCTGCCCAGGGCAGAGACTGAAGTGACAGGAAAAAATAAAAAGCGAAGTAGACAGCAATGGTTTTAGAATCACACCATCTTGCATCAGGTTCCCTCTCCAGCCACTGCAGTTTTAGCTCTTCCTCTCACAGCCCAGTGTGGCTACTACAAAGATCAAGAATGACATCACTAATTTTGCCTTTATATAATTTCTATGCCCCACTCATTTTTCTTTAACCACTCCATGCAGTAGCCAGCTAATTCCCACATGCTGCCTGTTCCCAGTTTAAACTCATGCACTCCAAGGTACACCTAAAGGCAGGCAAGGCTGTAGTTACAGACAACTGAGACTGCTCCCTGCACTAAGGCAGCAAAATAAACCAACCAGCCTCTAGGCTACACTCCAAGCTGAAGCTGTTCCAGTGTTCTATCACCCTTACCGTGAAAAACTTCCTCAGATTCCTGTGAAACCTCCTGTGTTCCAGCTTGCACCCATTGCCCCAAGTCCTGTCATTGGAGGTCACCAAGAAGAGCCTGGCTCCATCCTCCAGACGATCACCCTTTACATATTTATAAGCATTAATCATGACAGATGTCATGATTAAAGTGACAGTTGGACAAAACACACTGCTCTGACTCCACAGGAGTTATGACATATTTCTCTACTGGTTCTGGCCAGTTTCTCCCACAGCGCACTCCAACATCCAGCCTGCTTTGCTGCAAGCAAGCCACTCTTCAATGGATTGAAGAGAACCCTTTAAGTTGCATCTATCTATGGCTGGAGGGACCCGTTCTGTAGTAACCACCATAATGTTGCATAGTCCAACACTACAGAACATTAGTTTCATACTGTGGACAGAAATCGGTGCAGACCACAATGGAGCTGGAAGTGGGTGAACTAAGAGTAAAATGCTGCCAGAAGCAGCTTGGGCACTGCAGAGCAAGTAACAGTTAGGGAGGGCTTTATTAACATGACAAAAAAAACAACTGCCATCTTTACTAAGTGAAGAATACAGCTGCACAGTCCTAAGAAGCCTCAGAACTAAGAATTAAAGAAAACAGCTCTTAATTAATTAACAGTTAATGGAAAAGTCAAGGAGAAACCAGAGTTTTCAGAAAATTATTCCAATTGCCTAACCAGATTTCTGGGAGCCAGATTTCTGGATCAAGTATGGAGTAATGGTAATGCCGAATAAACACAATGCTCTCTTCTCCTGATACTTAACTCTTAGCACCAAATAATGCTTGTAATTAAAAGACCAGCAGCCTACAGTCAGTAACACAATGCTGAGCCAATCCTCCTGTATCTCAAAGTTAGATTCATTCAAGAAACTAATAAATAGGCCAAGTTATTTTGGTACTCTATAGCATGTAGCAAATACGATTCATCCATAAAATGCAAGTTTTACTCGGTCTGTTTAATGTGCTTACATTGCTATTATAAATGGACTATTTAAATGCCCAGTTCAGTTTGCAATGCTGAGATAATTTTATTTTAAGCTTTATGCACTTTCAAAACATGTACAAATAAAATACTTATTACAAAATTCCATTTGCTAAAGTTTCTTCAGGAATATACATCAAGCATGATCCCAGCACAAAGAGAAATTACTTTTGCAGAGCATTACATAGAGCAGTGAGTGCTAGTGAAACAGCCGGTCTCTCCAGACACATAACAACAAAACCAGTTTTCTATCCCTTTGCCACATTCAGTAGTTGAATTTATTTTTACTTTCTGAATAGCCAGGTACGAAGCTAAAAATGTGTAAGTAAACCAACAGTGGAAGTTAGCAGGCACTCAGAAGCCCTGTAAGGGAGAATAACTGATATTTTTCAAGTTCAGGGGTAAAAATTCCTGAGACACAGAAAAATAACAAACCTGTTTTTCTTTGATGGAAATGTGGTTGTCAAGGGACAGTGACAACAGACAGCTGTAAAGATAAACTAGAAGACTGAAGAGCAATAGTAAGACAGAGCAAGGAAGGCAGTCTGTAATGCCAGTAATTAGGAATGCCTTTGTGGGGCAGCCTGGGACTTCACCTAGGCTGCATGACTTGTAGGAAAAGTGATCAGCAGGAGTATATTCAGAGATACAAAGCACAAGATTTGCACATGGTGACCTTGTCAGTAGGATGGGAACTGCTATCACAGCCTGTGTCAAGAAGTGCAATTCAACATAATTATAAACAATATACAATCAACCTCAGGAGTTAAAATATAAACAAGAATAAACAAATATTGCACCCCGATTTCAATGTCATCACCATGACATTTGTTAATTGAAGCTAGCAGCTTAAAAAACAGATCCATTTATGCTCTGTTGCTTGATGCCAGTGCATGACTGCTCAGCAACAAGTGACCAGGCTATTGAATTCTCCAGGACCTGGAAACTGATCTCAGAAGCAATGAGACTGACCTTCCTCAAGTCCCTGAGCCAATGCTGAACATCAAACCAACTCTACTGCTTACACTTTTTATGAGTCAGGCCCCGGCAGGGTTCTGTTCCTGGCTATGTGCTGTGACAAGGGTCTCCACCAATATCCTTTTCCTTAAGCCTACTGAACACACAGAAGTGTCACTACTGAATTATACTACTGTGCTGATTTGCAGAGCTAATTAACATGTAGGTGGGTCAAGACTAAAAATATGAGCTCACCCACACTGTCCACAAAGGCTAACCTGAGCATTCACAATAGTAGAAGAAATTTGCAGTTCTTGCAATACTTCCTGGTTTTTGAAACATCCAAAGCATGATAAAGCCTGTTATATCTAATAGATAGAAAGCACCACAAGAAGCAACACTTAGAGAAAAGTGTGGCATAAATGGCGAAAGTGATTCAAAGCAGACTTCAATCTAATCCTAAAGGTTAATGCAGATTTCACAACCAGCATACTTGGCCTACTCTCAGCTACAATTTAGAACTATTTGCAAATAAACATGAGTTTTAAGAGCAACCTTGAGGTTCTGACATAATGATCTATAAATTGCCACCATGGAGGGATGATCTACTTTGAAATCAGATTATCTTTAAACTAACTAGAAAGCAATCTCCATGCTTGTGGAAGGCACTCATGCTAGCCACGCTTGCCCAAGAGCAGGGCAAGGCTTTAAAGAACAGATGGTAATAGCATGTGCCCTGTGCTGTTTTAACATTGAATTTCTCTACATTATTTATGCAATTTTCTTCAGAGGAAGATTAGTTAAGCCAAGCTACATCAGCGCCACTTCAGCCCAACTGTGCACTCAGTTAATGGCCTTAGTTTGCAAACTGGAAGTAGCAAGTTCACAGGTATTTGCTGATGTGTTATATTACCAAAAGGCCTTTGGAAAACAGCAGTTAGAGAGGAAGGCTCATTCAGTGTGCTTATCCTGAGGAAGAGACACAGAAAACTGTCACAGCCTGGTTTGTGGTAACTTTCCCTGTAAAACAACATCACATTTGGGCATTTGTTCCACACAAGGATGTGCAGTTTTATGGAAGGACTGCTGTTTCAATTCTCTAAATACAAGCTCCAGACTTCAGGCTTTTGCCCTGGATTTAGGTCACTAGTAATTGGACATGTGTGGAAAATGCACAGGCTCAGTTCAGCGTTGCTTAATTAATTTCTTAGTCTCTTGATCTGGCAGTTGTCCTACAAAACAGAACAGTGGATATTTAAACTTGTACTGAGGAATACATTATGAGAATAGCAAGCCTCCCAAAAATAAGGCAAACTCTTGGTGCAAGTGAAAAATATTTTTAAATTGCCTGGAGTACAAAGTGAAATTGGTTTTAGGTGCTCAGGTGAGACTAATTAAAAGGAATGATTTCTCTTATATAGCATTCAGGTGGAAAAAAGATCAAGTGTAGAATAGAACACAGAAACCCAAAGACTCTACTGAGACCTTCTCAAGATGACACCTGTCAAGTCTTGTGCTTATTCTGTTCTGCCTGGGACATCATATTCCCAAGCAACCAATGAGTTACCAACATCATGTTAATGCTGCAGCCCAAAAGAGCTCTGCCCATGTTTTGATTTGTACCAGGCATTTTTCAGTGTTGTAACTGTTCTTGGAGCAGCACATTCATGATGAAGAAACATTATTCCCTGAAACAAGAATTAAAATTCTTTCTGCTCCCAGAAGGCTCCTGCCTATTTTTTATCCAACTTGCTTGATGGTTTTTAAGCCCTTCTTGAAGGACACAGAAGAGCCCCACTGTGCCATGTCCCGGCCATCCTGCCAAGCTTTCTGCTGGAGCTCACTTCACTACCATTATTTACTTCCCCATAGGTCCTACGTGCTTTAGGTAGCCTTGGCTTAAGCAGAAACGGCAAACGAGAAGAGACAGCTGCCTCTCCACAGGAACTTTTCTCACTGGTGACCCTGAGGGATGAGTTGGCAGGGCTATCTGGACTTTATAAGGTTGCTTGACAAAACAGCCTTATAAAACTATTCACACATTAACTGGAGTGAAATATTTACTTCAGACCAAGAAGTATTGGTATTTTTTTATAAAGTAGTATTTTCTATGCCTGAGCAGATAGTTTATGGCATTTTAAAGCTGCCTACCTTGATTTAAAATAAAGAGATCTCCCCATTCCTTTCACTAAGGATTGAATTCTGGTAATAAAAATGGCCTGAAGAGTGAAAGAAACTCATTCTAACAGTACTGAAAGGGTAGAGATCTGTTCCTCAAAAGCCTTGTACGCAGGCAGGGGCACTCAGATCTTGGAGTAAAAACAACATACAACAGTATTTTCAAAAAAGCTTAATATTATCTTTTGAGTTTATAAACTCTAAACAATAAATATAAAACATGTACATGGCACACCAGAACAGCTAAATATTAAAACAAACAAGTGCAAATTATCTATATGGTCAGCGATAAGTTTGTTTCACTACTGTGATACAATACAAACTTACTGTTTTTCCAAAGGAAAACCACAGAAGCAAGTTGATACAGAAGGTGAGGGAGAAGGGGACACAATAAATAACAAGGCACAAAAACCTCTCTTGCTGCATCCCTGTAAGGCACCACTGTGCAAATGTGAAACTATCAAAATCTGTGGCAGAAAACTCCAAACATTCTCAAATGACTGGATAATGTATTTTAAAGATGACACTCTGCTCATATCTTTGGGAATAGAGACACTTCAGAATTTTATGTAAACTTACAGGCTTTTAAAAATTATTTAGTGAAACAGATGAAATACCAAAGTCAGTTAGTTTCTCCCAGACAGCTTCACAAGTGCAACCTGATCACAACCTATACTGGCCTTGTTAATAGAATCCTGGATCCAATATGGTGCAGAGGGAAATGCTGCCAACTAATTCAAATTATATGTGGTACACCAATAATTTTAACCAAATAGACTTCAGAGATTAGCGTGAGAATGCACCAATTTTCACCTGGAGCAAAAACTACTTAAATCCAGAGATAAAAGACTGGTAGCATTAATCTAACATTATACCTACAGATCTTAATACTCAAAAGTTGTAATCTATACCTCCATTTAAGAGCTGGGCACCAGCATTTTTGTTATGTATGCTGTTTGCTCAGACAAATCCATCGTGAGAAACTTCAGCAAACTCTTGTCTTTGACTAGAAAGCTACATTGACTAAAAAGTACATAATTAAACTTATAAACTATTAGCATCCCCCTTTTATCTCATGTCCCATGATCTCTGCTGCATGCCCCTAGAAAAAGTTTGTTTTCTCCATTACATACGAAAAGTTCCACATCATACTGGAATTACTAAATATGCACAGGTTTGCAAGTTTTAACAAGATGAGAAGGGAGTTTCATCGATTACTAAATTTTCTTCTAATGAAAGATTCAGGAGGTTATCAACCTTCTCATGACCTTCGGACATAAAACTGACTTTTTTTCCTTGGGGAACAATGTCAGTAAACCAAACTTCCAAATCATCTGTGTCCATTCTTGCAACTTGTACAACAGTAGAAACAAACAGAAAGAACCCAACTATTCAGTTTTTTGCTACATTTTGGTTTTTTACATGATACGTTTTACTCTAAACCTCAATACCCTGCTACAAATTGAAACATTTAAGGTCAAACAATCTGCTTCAATGATGCTTAATCTACTATGCTGTCAGAGAGGAAAAGTCAGACTCAATTTATTACATTTTAAGCAACAGAGGAAACGGAAGAAAGAATAGACTTCCGTGATAATTAACATTCATATAGCTGTTTGCTCAAAGGCTGCACCAGCTTAGGCATGCTTCATTCCTTATTTTCAGTCCTCTTTTGAGGAAACAACAATTTGAGAAAATGCAATGTAAACAGAGCCAGGTAGACTGCTGAAGGAAAACTGTATCATTGATCTGACAGGTTTAAGGCCAACTATTTATGACTTGAAATATATCATACTTTTCCATGGCACTTAATGCACTGAAAGTTAGTACTGGGTGACATTAAACAAGGGTATACATATTCATATGGTATATGATATATATACGTGGAGCTTCAGTTCCTAAAATAGAAAGTTCAAGTTTTCTTGCCTAGATAAAATCAATTCATGAAAGACCATCCTACATGTGTTTCCTATACTGAATAAAGTTACAATTTTAATCAATTTAGTGCAAACTGACTCAAGTCCACAGACATACCATTCCTTAATTTTAGTCACTGCTTACCAAATGCCCCTATTTCTTCTAAAAGGCAGTTACATTTTTTTGCCTTGGAAGAACAGCAAACACTTGACAATTAGCATGCTGTTCTAATATATATCAACAGAACTTGCTAATATACAAATGTGATTTGGTCATGCACCACGGACCCATCCTCAAAGTAATCCGTTTCTTAATTCCATCAGGCTAGAGGAGGAGCAGTACAGTGACACATCTTGACTAGCAGGTCATTCTGGCCACTCCATACTCCAAGCTGACAACAGCAGGCTCAGCTTTTGAGAACTCTTCCACGAATTCAGTGTAGCGATTGTCTGCTGCGTTGCTGCCCTCTATAGTTCTTACAGCATCATTCACAGGGATCAGTGGTAGCTCCTTCTTGAAGCAGGGTGGGGTTTTCAGTGCTATAGGTGCAGGATGAGGAGGCTGAGGATGTTCCTTCACAAGGACCACATCTAACTGACCATTTCTCAGCTTTACTTTCTGAAATACACAAAATAATTATTAACAGTGAGCATCACAGCTTTACTGATAATATTCTGCTCCAAAAAGGAAGTGAATCCACTACTTTTTCCACCCAACTTAGCATCCTAAGATATGTAACATTTTTAATACATTTAGGCCATTGAACAAGACTGTATTTCCCTTCCCCAGAGCTGACAGGAAATGCTACAAGCTCTGAATGCTTAATATCTGCAGCTGAGCAGAGGTCAGATAGGTTGGCTGTCAATGCCTGTAGAGACTTTAAACTTCTTCCATGGCTCCTCCTTTAGTTTGGTCTAGTCTAGTTTCTACCAGAATAGGAATACTTTCTGAAATATAGCAAAGGGAAACAGGGTTTGGAAATATTTGCAAGCAGTGAGCTTGCAGCAGGCCATCAGTCTTTAACAAAAAAAAAAAGGCAAATTTATACTTAACCCCTTCTGTTGTTCCTAAAAGCTACCTAAGAGACTTTATAGCTGAAAATGCTAGTACCGCTTGTTCAAATGTAGAAATACACTAGAAGATGTCAACTAGAAAGCAGGAAGAAAGGACCTAGCCTAGAAACACCACGTGAGAAAAGACAGACTTGCATTAAGATGGTTTATTTATTTATTTTTTGAATTCAAACAAATCTCATCTAGTAAATAGGAGACTGAACTAGTTGACTGAAACAAATTTTTTTTGTCAATGAATTTGTGTTCTATAAAGTCTTCTGGGCTCAGTCTAGGATTTAAGTGTCCCTTGACACCAACTTCGTGAAGATGGAAACATCAGTAAGAAAGTTCCTAACATCAGATTTCAAACAGCTCCATCCCTTCATCACTCAACTTCACCTAAGCCCACATTTCTCACTCAGCATCTCAGAAAACCATTTCTAGTACAGTGAAATCTCAGTTTTGATTTCTCATCTTGCTTACTCTTCCGCTTACTTCACCTTCAGTTTTCATCTTGGTCTTCAGCGGCTCACGAACTTTTGAGTATACAATGAAGATCTGAAGCAGTTTAAGATTCAGTGACCTGAATTTGTTGCATTATGGCAGGATCATAAAATCATTCCTTGTGGAAAAGCTGCACTTTCTTTTCTCATACCCCAACATACTGTGGGTAAGCTTTACCATTTCTAGGCACAGAAGACGCAATACTGATAATCAGAGAAGATCTGCGTTTTTCAAGATACTGTTCTGATGTTTCAGCACTTTAACTGAACATTCTGAAGTATTAATGAAACACTACTCATTAAGCCATGACAGAATAAAGTGAGATACACTGCTCAGTCTTTCCTAGTTGCTTACTGCTACAACCTATTAGGAGCCATTTATAGGAAACTGAACTCTGGATTTGCCTAACTTGAAATAAGCAGTATAATGCCCATGTCCCATAATTGTGGTGACTTAGAATAGCATGCACCTGCATATGAAGTTAATAGAAGAACAATACTTACTACTTCCATTTTAGTAGCTATAATAGAAATAAAACATTTTCAGTCTCCTTGGTTTAGCAACACAGCTGTAGCTACAATGGGTACCTTGTCATAAGATAGGTTTAACTTAAATTTAATCTATATTAAGCCATCTTCAGTAATGCTTTGTGCTTTGGTAGTAGCACTTTTACATAATACGGCTCATCAGTAATACACAAAAAATTGTGTTTAAGAGAAGAACACTGGCTGTATTGTCTGGCATTCGGCACTGAAGCATGCAGTGAGAGTCATTCCTGATCTAGTTGAGGATGTCCCTGTTCACTGCAGAGGGGTTGGACTAGATTCAACACATTCCATGATTCTACGATTAAACAGAACCAGTCCTAGGCCATACAGCAGTGACAGACATATGAATGTCAGCCAACAGCATTATTAGACTACAAATATGAATTTGAAAAAGGAATCACAGTAGGTACACTTATTTTGGAATACTTACAGCTTCCAGTTCTTTAATTTCTTCCTCTAGTTCCTTATTTTGTCCACTCATGTTCATTATAAGACTGAATACAGACTGGCGGGGATGCATACTTCGATCAAACTGATGGTACATATTTCTCCAAAACCTGTATGTGGCAAGACAGTTTTAACTCTGTGGAACAAATAACTGAAGAAGAGATACCATATATTAATTCAAACTTACTTAAAATTGAATGATACTGTATTAGGCTCCAAAAGTCCTGCAGAAAAATCTGGATTATACAAAGGATTCTGGTATTTCTTCTGCTCATCTAGAAGGAACGGCCATAAGGAGTATGTCTTCTCTTTTAATCTAAAGGTAAGAAGAAATCAACAGTCAAGGCACTGATTGCAAGCTAAAAAACACAAGCTGTTCAACTCAATATGATAAATCCATCTAAACTTTAAAGTAACTTTCTAGAAATAGTTAAATCCTAAATTGAGAGCTTGTAGTAAAAATCAACTTATTCCTGGCATATACTGACACTGAATGGAACTATCAGTTTTAGAAGTGCTAGTGCTTATTCTGTGCAAAACCCAAGTTTCAATAATAGCTTTTGAAGTACAATTTGAGACAAAGATGAACTGATGAAAACTCTACAGTTTTCCAACTGAAAGAATTAAGAGACATTCTATTAATACTTCTGACACTAGTCAGACTCAAACAGGCAAAAGTTTTATGGTTAGCTAGAAATAGATCAGGAAAGTGAATGCTACTGCTTATATACTTGTAATTATCCTTTTTTGTGGGATGAGGACTGCATGGGAAGAGGGAAAGAGAAGCTTTAACTTGCCCTACAAAAAATGAGCATGGGATTTTCTCACAGAGTAACACTGTCTTCAGTGTGCAAAAGAAAAGCACCGCTGTTCAACATCACTTTCAGTACTCCCAGTCCTGCCTCTTAATTTCTATTCAGAGCCCAAAATGAAGATTCACAGGAGTTCTTAGTCTGCCAGAATAAACAAAAGACATGTTACAATACATCTGCTTACTTGAGCTCTTCTCGCTCTTTTTGGCAGTTTCCAAGGAAGTTACCAAACTGGCAGGAATGGACGTGTTCATGGATCTGAAGGAGGAAAGCTTCATTGTACTCAAAGGCTTGTGGAAACTGCTCAGTCAGATTCCACACACATTCTAAAAACTGGGTGAACACCGGTGAGATCTCTTTTGGATCACCATCCAACTGGCCACACCTGAAAAAGATTCCATAAACAGGTTGAAAAGTGGTGTAAATTAGAAAGCCATAGTTGCACTTGTTTTAAAACAATGACACATCAATTTGACACTAGCTTTGGTTGGGAGATGAAACACCTGATAACTAGGCCAATTTCTGAATAGAAATAAGTCTATATTTATCCTGTTTCCAGTACAAAAGAACAACACAAGACAGTTAAGTTCCTTTGTCCCTAATACTTTCTAGATTTGTCTATATTACTTTTATAGACAACATCTGGAGTAGAGCAGCTAAAAACAGGGCTGTTATAGCTGATAGGCAGATCAAGGGAGAAACAGAACCAGTAACATACAGGAGTTCTAAAGGTAGGTGCTACTTCATTGTTAGAAGTCAACAATCGCAAACTCATTTCTAACGAATCCAAAACTAGATGCTAACATTGCCTAAATAGTTAGGACATAGCTTTATATTGATTTTGCACTGTCTGTACATCCACTAGCTGCAGTCAGTATCTGCAAGTGAGGCAACAGTAGCACACTGATGCCTGTAACATTCAAATACCTATTGGATTATTGATTTATAAAGTGCAGTGTTTACTGCAAATAGCTTACTCAGTGCATATTTTTTAGCAATACTGCAGTTGTTTAAACATTCACAAGTTGCCTCGTGTTTCCAACACACTGTATACATTTTACTGGATTAGAAGATGAACTACCTGTCAGCGAACTTGTGCCCAAAAGAGATCCAGTCATTCTCTATCAAAACCTGAGGGCAAAAACAAACAAAATCTCATGTAAACTATTAATCTTATACTATTTTATATTTATTGTATTTTAAATGGGAGTCAAATAAATTGCATTAAAATAATGCAACTCTGCCACTTTGTAGTTTTCTTTGTTTTATTGGAAGTCTTTCACAAGAGATTCTTGGAGTACATTTCTTAAACTAGTATAAAAAGTTTAGCAGTTTAATTGACTGCTGTTAAGCCAGGCACTCTTTAAGCATATTAACATTGCATGACTTCACAAATAAATTTTTATAACAACTTACAAAAAACCCCATTCATAGGAAATATTTTAATATTGCACTCCCACTGACATAGCTTACGTAAAGCCACACAACAATCTTCCTAATATTTTATAGCAATGAGTTTGCTCATATCAAGAGTAGGCCATTTTATCACTTCTGCCCCAATATCAAGCAACAAAAGGAACACAGGGTTGCCTGTCCATTGCAGAAGTTTCCTCAGAAACCTACTTGAGAGTGAGGACTGAAAAACAAAATGATGAAATTACTTCCCTAATGGTTACAACACATTATCACTATTCACAGGAAGCTAATCCGCTTATAATTCCACTTTCCTTGCTTGCAATATTTGTAGTAGACAGTTCTAATGAATAAATGGATCTAATTTAATGTGCTACTTTTCATGAGTTCCTGTAACAACTTGTACTGCCACTACAGAACCACTCTGGGTTTTCCCACTGTAAAACTTTTATAAAAAGAAGAATTTTGGTATGGTTTTTACAAGGATGAAAAAATTTACATTGCTTAAATATCTCCATCACAGGGGGAGCTGTCATTTTAGATTTTAATGATGTTGATTTTGGGACAAGTGATAAAAACAGATCTGCTATAATTCTGTACATCTACTCTCTCATGTACATAATTTTGAATCCTTATACCTCACAGGCAATTGGCTTTGCTGGATGAAAAGGCAATCATTACAACATATCTGCCAAAAGCAACCCACTGTTCTTTCAGATTTTAAATAGATGGTTCTAACCAGTAGTAAAGGATTCCTAAAAGAAAAACTTATCAGCATATTGTAAGCATTGTATTTGTAACTACAAAAAGCCACACTACTCACTCACATATTAAGTTTGCATCCTTTGTTTACCACAGAACAACTCAAGAATGCAACAGCTTACCATGAATCCCTTGATAGTTCTGTAATAGGAATCTAGTAAGAGAGCTCCAAGAGAACAAACTTGGGAAGTCCTATCCCAGCCATCCGAGCAGTGTACTAATACACTCGCACTCTCGACTGCTATGGCCTGCAAAACAATTGTTTCACAGTGAACATTCTATTCTAGACAGAAGTCAAGGTTTATTAGATAAATACAAAACTTACACTTCTGCAAACTCACAATACATCATTTTATTTAACAAAGCCAGTAAGATGTTTGTTATGGAGGATAAGAATTGATACCATTATAAACTCAGGAATTGCTCTCCACGGAAGCAAAGAAAATTCCTTATTAAGAAGGGAAACTCCACTATCATCTGTACATAGCAACAAGAACATCTGTGGTGGCCTGCAGTTCTATCTATCCCTTATAAAACTTCCTTGCACCATAAAAAAGAAGTAGCCTACACATTATAGACCAGACAGGTAAAAAAATGAAAAAATGTAAAGACACCATTCTAGATATCCACCTGCTCAGCATTATGCTACAGGAGCTAGGGACTAGGAAACATTTGGCATCAGCTAAGAATTTAAATCCTGTTTGTCCACATAATTTTGAGGGTGACCTTCAGGAGAATCATCCACTTCTAACTACAGCTAATGCTTTGTTGCTTCAGTTAGTGAAAATAAATATTCACATTTTTTTCTTCACTCAACAACCCACAGGTCAAGCCCTTGGCTCTGTAAGTGCCTGGCAAAGGCAATGGTTCCTCAGAATTCTTTATAGAGTCACATTTCTTTGCCAGATGAAGTCAGCACTGTCAATTTGTTTTCTCTGCAACAAGTACCCCAAGGGTTATGTTTTTCAGTGTACAATAAATATTAGTTTCTTCCATCCATCTACAATGGATGCCAGGGAGCATAAGAATCCCTTAAATTTCCAAGCAGCATACAAATAATCTTATATATTTAATACCTCCAGTCACATAACAAACCTGTACCTCAGATGCATCATTATATATTAAGCATCTACTCTGAAAAAGGTCAGTTGCAGAATTTTACGCATTACATAATAAAGTATGATATTGCCTGGTAGCCAGTCAGCTTGCCATCAAGCTAAGCAGCAGCATATAAGTTACCTTGACTAGGAAGACAGCAGCATCCAACACAGCTTTGATATGACGTAGCCATCCAGAACTCTCCAAACCAGACAAAAAGTCATTGACAGACAGTCCCTTTGTGCCACTGACTGAAAGAAACCAAGAGTTACAAAAGATTAAGCAGTTGCTCTTAAAGGAATAATTCTATGTTGTTTCTAATGCCTGTACTGTAAAGTTGATTACAAACCTTTCCGAAAACCACCACTGAAATGGTTAAGAGAGGGGTACTGTAAAGTGGGCTCCATCCAAAATTAAACCCTGTAGAACTACAGTAACTGACAAGAAAAAGATCTTCAGGGCTTTCTGACAAAATGATGGCCTAAGTGTACACATTGGTTATCCCCAATGGGGAGTCTTACCAAGGAAGGCAATATAAATGCCAAAAGCTTAACATAAATACTTGAAGTTACAGCTACTAGTAGAAAGTAGCTTCATCCAGATAGTAAAGACATCTCAGAGTAGTGAGACTGACAGTTTAACTATCTCCTCCACAAGCACAACCATCACAGGGTGATAAACTGAAAACCAGCCAAGTTTGTTGGCCTTCATGATTGATATAGTCTAGTTCTGATGCTGATCTCTACCACTCTTCTCTATTAGTCTTTGATCCTGTAACAATAATACTGACTGCAAGGGCAGGAAGAAGTCAAGTTAAAGGAGAGCTGCCTTGGAGCAAAGCAGCCAATAATGCAGAGATGGAAAGTTCCTCACAGAGACACCTACCACTTCACAAATGAAACAAGTAACCTGGTTCTTGTATGATTTTGAGTAGTAATTCACACAATTGCTGTCCAAACCTAATCAACTTATGGAAATAACAATATTCACTGGCTGATACAACCTCAGCTATAAGCAACTCTAAGAGGATACCCAAGAGACTCATCTACAAAAATATCTGCTCCTGCCACAGCAGAAGCTTACTTTCTGCCAAGCTAGTAGGCCCCAAATGGAAATAAGGCTCCGTGGCTGAAAATTCTCAGCAAGGATATTCATACAGCAACTGCAAAATAATCTTAACCTCTGAGCACAGCAGGAAGAGTCAGTGGGGAAAATGAACAAAAGTCACTAAGTCATTCTGCGGTGCAGTTTCCTGTTCAGTCAAGTCCCCTAATGTAACAGAGGCTATGAACTCTTAAACCACTGTCTTAGACTTTTCCTGTACCTGCACTACATGTTTCTTGGCTTTCAGCCATGAGTTTTTATATATTTCCCATGGATTTCCATTGGAATCATAGAACAGTTTGAGTTGGAAAGGATCTTAAAGATCATCTAGTTCCAACCTCCCTGTCATAGGCAGGGACACTTCCCACTAGATCAGGTTGCTCAGTGCCTCATCCAGTGTGGCTTTGAAAACCTTCAGAGAGGGGGTGTCCACAGCCTGTTCCAGTGTTTCACTGCCCTCACCCTAAAGAACTTCTTTCTTATATCTAGCCTGAATGTAACATCTTCCAATTTACATCCATCCATTACATAGCCTATTAAAATGTCCCACCCCTGCCTTTCTGCAGGCCCCCTTCAGGTATTGATAAGCTTCTATGAGGTCCCCGCTGAGCGTTCTCTTCACCAGGCTGAACAATCCCTAGAGTGATAATACCAGTGGCTGTTGAATGCTGTAACAAAGAAAGGATTCCAAATACGCATTGCAGCACCTTTTCTAAAGTCTATAGACTTCTGTCATCTAGAGAGAGCTAGCAAACCACAGCACAGAAAGGTAACAAGAAAGGAAAAAAAAAAAAGAAACAAAACACAATACAAAAAACCCAAGAAAGCCCAGGATACTAGGTCTAACTTCAAAGATTAGCCTGTAAATATCAACAAAGAGCTAACCCAGATAGTTTTCACCAGCTTTTGAAAGAGATAGCATTATCATGCAGGAATTTTGGAAATCCTTTTCTGAGAAATCTACCCCATGGAGAAAACTCAACTGAGAACTACGTTATATTTCAGCTAGCTCAAGTGGACTCTAGACCAGTAGTTCCATACACTTTTTCAATCACAACAATGGAAAATGATCCAGCACTCCACAGAAAAGAAACTAAAAATATTCAAATAACTACAAAGTCAAACATTTGCAGGGAAGGGACTGAACAAAGAACACAGTGTCTACAGGCACTAGTCATGACTGCTCACCCTTACATTCTGTAACTTGTGCTTTAAAGCAAAAACTCTCAGCTAGAAAATAAACAGGTTTCTAGCCCTCAGCTTGTTTTTGCCCAGATATTGCTGTCAAAAATCCACTTTTGATCAGAATTTTTAGCTTTGTAGAAGTATTTCATCACTTATTTCCCCTTTTTTGCTAGATTTCGATATTTTTTAAAGCAAGGTAGAGATAAGAACGCATATGTTGAACCTCAAGAATTTCTTTCCATTTCTGTAAATTAAAACAGACATTTTCATACTACTTCATGATGAAATAAAGATATTGCATTCACGAAAATACGGCCACCAAAAAAATTTCAAGTTCCTCGTGATCCTCAAAAGGTTCAAAGATGACTTACGTAACACTAAGATATTCAGCTATTTCAAAATAACTCTCATTCAAGACAGTTTTGCCTATATGGATCTCTGTGTGAGCCCCATAACCTCAGTGTTCTGTTGCTTGATCACCCTTAATGTGCACTACCAGCAATGCCCCAGGCAGCAGCTCAAGACTTGACTAGAACCTGCAGACTGAAGCACAGCAGGTAAGGGGCAGAGGTGGTTTTTAACAACTGAAACAAAACCAAACACACCTACTCCCCCTACATAGACTGCATGTAATCCACCAAAATACCCCTTAGTTTCTACTTCCATAATCAAAATATATGCAGCAGGTATTATTGAGCATTTACCCCAAATGTGCCCTGCAGAAATGCTGTTTCTTGGCATACACTAAACTTTTCCAGTTATCAGTCCTTTTTGAACACACAACACTATGCTTTCACATACATAAAAACTAGACTAAGTATTTAACGTAATAGCCACAAGCTTAGTTTATGTGAAGATTATTCCATTGGCAGATGGTCAGATTGCTCATCAGGGGAGCAGATTCATCACATCCACACCAAAGAAAACTACTTCAGAAAAGTTTTGTTTCACTGTATGAAAGGTATTTAAAAACCAGCTGAATCCAAGATGAAGAACAGACTGTAAATTCCCCTGACATGCTCCATGGTGCAGTCCCATTGCAAAAGGATGGTGGGAAGGATTATATGATTATGTCCTACATTCTGCTTGCAAATGGAATTGTTATGACTCTGAAGGAAATCAGGAAGAGCCTAGGAGCAGAACACATGCTGAAGAATAAATACCATTTGTTTGTTACAAACAGAAGTGAGGACAGTACCAGTTACAATAGCTCTTGAAAGAATAAGGTCATTGGTAGCATATTCCTGATTTGAGACATTTAGTTCAACCCAATTAGGGGAGCCTGGTGCAGAGAAGTTAATAGCTTTTCCCTCATTTTAAGCTAGGCGCTGTTTTTACAGCATTTCCTTCCTCATCACCCCTCTGATGGCAGGGCTCTGAAGTGTAAATTACTGCATATCTCCCTGAATATGAAGGGTTAACCCTAAAGATACTTCTACTTCTCCACTGGCATTCAGCAGAAATACTCTAAATTAAGTGAAGAGAGGTAAAACAACTTGTGTTTGTTTACCCCAAATCTTTAGACAACATGATTTTGTTCCAAAGGAATTCAAATAAACCAGTTCTCCACATAAGCAAAAAATAAAACATATTCCATCCTCAGTGAAAGCTACAGAAAGACATTTGGTAAGCTTTGGTAAGATGCTAAGTCAAAGGGAATGAACAGGTAGTCTGAAGTTTAACTGCAATGCACACACTTCTGCATCAGGCATTACTAAACAGGAGCACAGTATTAGCTGTCTTTCTGGAACTGAAATATTAGCGAAAGAGATTATGCCAGACTTAGCAACTGAAGTTCAGGCTCACGCTGATCATCTTTCCCTTTCCTAAAGTGCAATACTACAAAAACAGGTATTACCAAAGCTCAGGAGTGTTCCTTATGGAACGCCTGAAGCATAGGTTAGAAGCAGATATAGGCTCAATGAGAGTGAAGTAAGCCTACACTGCTAATCTAAAAGATTTCTTGACCAATATAAATAAAATGTCTTAATCAAAATAGGGTTCTATACAAGTGTTATCCTTCTCCACAACTGGAAATATTTGCATAATTCTAGAAGGTAAGCACCTAATATATGTATTGTTAGTCATGTGTGAGAGCCTGATATTATAATACCAGTATTAATAATCCACAAAGTGTATCAAAATTTATTTCCAGCTATTTACCAAATTAAAAACTTATGTTCAGAGAAAGACAACAAAGCTAGGGAGGGATCTCAAACACATGTCTTACAAGGAACAGATGAAGCAATTGGATTTCTTTAGCATGGAGGAAGCCTGGGAGACACTTCATTGCTCTGTAAAACTACCTGGAAGGAGGTTGTAGCGAGGTGAAGGTTGGCCTCTTCTCTCAAGTAACAGGTGATAGGACAAGAGGAAACAACCTCAAGTTGCACTTAGGTATGTTTAGGACAGATATTTGGAAAAAAATCTTCATTGAAAGAGATATCATACATTGGAACATGCTGCTGAGGAAAGTGGTTTAAATATCTCCAGGGATGGTGACACAACCACAGGCAGGCATGGTGCTTATGGACATGGTTTAATGGTGGTTTTGACAGCGTTAGGTTAATGGTTACATTCAACGATCTCAAAGTTCTCTTCCAATATAGATGACTCAACAATTCTTACCACTAGATGGCAGACGGAGGTATGGAAAATGGCTCCCTTTATCCCCCCTCTCTCCACAAACACTCCAAGATGTATGTCCAAGCACTGAAGTGTCTCACCAGACCAAATAATAGTTCTGAACAGACAATATGCTTATTTTGAGTTCTGTGAAACGGCACTTTCTGAAAAATCCAATTGAGGTACATACTATTTTGTGTATTTGTTTTACATGTACACATGCATGTCATTCTCAGAAAAAAGAGAAAGCCTCCCAAAAGCCTGATAGACCATTAAGTCCACCCAAGACATATGAGCATCTCAACATCCTTCTAAATGATTCCATTCATTTGGTTTACAGTTGAAAGGTACAGTTTTAAGGCAATTCATCACCACAGGAGAACAAACTGATACCAAGCACTAAGTTGGGACAAAATATAGACATCATACAGTTAGTGTAAGCTATTTTTAAAGAGTTCAGAAAAACTTGTCTCTTATTTTCATATTCAGTATTATAGCACAGTTAGAACATACCTTCCAAAAGTTTTTGCAAGCTGGATCTCATTACATGAATATTTTCAATGCCAACAAACTGGAATCGAATGTTAGAGTAGTTGTCTTCATTTTCATAGCCCTTCCCAGCAGCTCTGTTTGCCATTGCATTAAGCTTAAAAGAACAAAAAAAAAAAATATATTGAAAACCAGTGCTTGAAATTTCATTGGAACACAGAGGAAAAAACCCAAACCGCCACACAAGAGCATACAAGGCATGGTGTGTAAAACCAACATGCAGTCTACATTTAGAGATGACATATCTGAATAATGCATTTAATAATTTCTTGCTCTCTCTTCCATATTACCCACCAAACTGTTGTTTAAACCTTTCTGAGCTAAGACACTACAAAACAATTAACCTAAAGAACCAAACTTAACCATATATGCGCTTTCCAGACATCTTTAAAAAGGGTAAGAAGCTAATAAATTGCTGCAGCCATAAAAAACTGCAGCCATAAAAACTCAATGGCTCAGTTTCAGTTGATTTCAGTTAAATTAACCTACTGCTGAACCTTGCTCAAAAGAAATGCAGATCCTGTGGTGTAATATTCTCACTTTACATCCTTATTCTCTAGCTCCTCTGCTCAGATTTGAGTGACATGAATATCCAATTTAAATGCACATTCCACCACAGGTTAAAAGCATAATTCAATCTAATCAGATAGGGATGAAGTATGATCTCAGAATGCTACAACAGAATTTCCCCTATTTCTTGCTGGCTAAGACAAAGAGCAACAGTTGTTTCCACAGAATGTTTATGCATTATACACTATACTCTCTCACATTCTCAAGGAAGCCTCAACACAGCTCACCACTTCATGAAGCCGATCTCAAACAGCTAGTGTCTTTCATCCCACTCACATCTCAGCTACGTTTTAAGTGTATTTTTAAATGCACCTCCCCAAAAGTTCACTACCATATTAATTGATTCTAGCTGAGTCCTGAAAGGAGTGCAACTACTTCAAGCAAGGAAGTAATTAACTATCTAAATAGAGAGCCACAGCCTTACCTCTATAAAGAAAGTCTTGCCCCACAATCGAGCCACATTTAATTCCATTTATTTCCCCAGAATTATACTGTACCCCTATATTCCCATGTTCAGACAGAGAGGCTGGTTTGTAGAACCTGACAAATACATACCTTTGGCCTGGTGTCCATGACATACATATAGCGATTTGAAGGATTTGCTTTACTGATGGCTTGCAACATGTGCTCATCTTCCAGGCACCTTGCACTGAAGCCTGAGAGAGGTTGACTGCATCTGCAAATTGCAGCCTAAAATTGAAAACAAAGAATAAAATCATACCAGTTTAATATGTAGAGTTTAAATGTTTTGCCTAATTTCAAAAAGAAACTGAAACACATCATTTCACTTGGCAGGTAGCAGCACTAAATTGAAAAAAAGCATAGGTGTTCCAACTTAAAAGGATCACTTGTAGACCTTCAAACACAGTACCTACAACTTCAATGATCATTTTTAATGATATTTTATTTCAGAAGATACCAGATGAATCTTCCAAATAAAACTTACCTTCAAATACATTCAAATACATTAAAATACATTAGCTTAACACTAATCTTGCTACAATGCAGCAAAATGACAGTCCTCCTTGCCCTTCAAAGATACTCAATAGCCAGCCAGGCAGATGCTACTACCAAACCCCATAAAATCATCTTCTCATCTTGCAGGTTTATTCCTTGCAAATTCCTCCTTAAAAACCAGTCCTATTCTTTCGGTGCTTTGTTTTCAGGGTTTTTTTTCAATTCCCATTTTGACCTTATATATTTTATTCTTGAAGGAAGGCAAAAGCTGTCTTCCTTTACCCTGAGGTCAGTTTCTCCTTGCCTACCCCAAACAAATGCCAAACATTGAGAAACAGTTTTCAGTACAATTGCATTAAGAGAGAATGCACTATACCTCTTTATTTTTATGATAATATGACAGCACTGGGAATCTTCCTTTGCTTCTGAACTTGGAGCTACCAACAATTATGGGCTTGCTTGCAGTTCTCGGAACGTAAAGTTCCCTAGGGTAGGTTTCACAAATCTAAAATACACAGATATAAAAAATTAATTTTAAGTACAAGGCAAAAAGGCTATGCTAGTTTTATTGCATGTAATTTCAGTTATGTTAAGTGAAATAAGAGAAAGGATAAACGCTAACTTTTTTTCTTGGTATACAAATAGCTCAAAAGAGGAGACAAGCCATGGATAAGGATGTACAAACGGGTGTCCAAATTATACAGCCAATCACTGCTGCAAAGCACTGCTGCAAAGCACTGCTATATTTGCATTCACCTCTCAAGAAAGCATTCTGCTGAAGAGCTGCAAAGAACGTGCCTCAAATAAAGCACTGAAACTGCCTTTATTTTTTTCTATTTGCAGATCACAAATCAAGATGAAATCTAATCTGGGAATCAGCTGCATCACCACAGCCAGTGCCTTCCATCAACAGCATAGGAAATGCTAAAGCAGAATCCTTGTCCGTTGAGAGATAAAGCCGTAAAGCACCAGAATTGCTGGCTTAAAACATATAGGCATATGCTAGGAACAATCCCAAAGAACATATGCATCTGAGGCCTCAGAAACAAAACAGAAAGCCGTGAGATTGCAGTGATCAAAGAATTAAACCATTCCCTCCTGCAAGTTTCTGCTTATATGCTGCAAACCAAGTGATTTCATAGTATTAGACTGTTTTCTATAGGACTGGAGTCACAGGATAAGGTAGAAACAGATGCAAAGCACTTACCTTATAATCACGATTTGCATCGGACAACTGCCAATTAGCATTTGGCACCCCCATTCTCTTATATTCTTCTGCTAGATCAATAAGCTGCCAACCTTTGGCTTGCTCAGATTCGTTCTGTTTTGGATTATAGGAGAAGGCATATAGTTCTTCATATTTTGCTAAAAGGGAAAGAATAACTCTATGTAATGAGTTGTCCCCAAAAACAACTGAGTGGAAAAGGTAGCACAAGTACTGAAATTGCCCAAGTTACAGAGAAAGCTTCGGCATAAAGAGTCTCATAAGCAAAAATGAACTCAACACTCTTGAAATATTTATTCTGCAACCATCATACTGTTAACAGATGCAATTAAAGACATTCAGTTAAAGATAGGTTACAAGAGCTTTCTCAAGTATGCTTGATCTGTTTCACCCAGGACATAAAAGCAAAGCAGAAGCCACAAAATGAAAACTGACAAAAAATAAACACCACAAAAAGCTTCCTATTAGAAAAAAATGACAAGACTTAACAGAAGAAACAATTTTGGAGATAAGAACAGAAATTTACTGCTTTTAAAAGGTCAGTATATATAAGCTTCAAATTCTTTAAAAGTAAAAAAAGCTTTCAAAATATCATATGTTTTTTGCTTATACACAATTCACATTCATAAATGGTGACATTTTACATCAATTGAAACAAAGCAGAAAATGCAAAAAGACCATACTAGGTGACAGAACTCTTGTAAAGCTGTACCAGTAGTACTATTTTTAGTATCAATACTTCAGTTTTATTTTTGAAATAAAATTAAATTAGTTACAATTAAATATTTGCTTAGTAGCATTTTAACACATGCTGTAATATACCAATAAAAACTACATGCACTTAGATGCAAAATTTCAGTTATAACATTAGAAAAGAATACAGGATATCTCTCATTCTACTAGTGAGGTCAGAGACCTACAAAAGCCAGACAATGCATACTCTGAATTTGTTTGCAGATTACTAGTTAATCATTAAGTTCTTTTACATACCAAATTAATTTAAGACTTACATAACACACATTTGAAAAAAAAAAACAAACAAAAAAGGACACAACAAACAAGGACTCTGTTATTCCAATACGTACTGCAAAGTCTTTTACTGTTAGAAGTATTACCTGTTCTTGACAGCTGAAGCAAAGAGTTATAGATGTCATGACAATCTCTCTCTCTAGGAACAACAAAATGAACTATCCTGAAGTTCTTGCACTGGATGACAAGCGGGCAGCCAAAAGTAGTCAAGGGAAGTTTCTCCACCGCAGCAATGTGATGGTGTAGTATCTGTGGCATACAAGAACGTACAGTGTAAGCACACAGATGAAAACTAAGAACATCATACTACTCACAAATGCAGACATTAAACAATGCTGAATATTTTGACTGTGTCAATCAATTATGAAAAAAGAAATAAATTTAGAGTAAGAAATTCAAGCAAGATTGGTACCTTAGTCAAGATATCATAATTCTTCAAAATGTATTTACTCTCTTCCCTCATATTGAGGTGGTACGTATGTTTGCAAGAGGCAGTAAATATCCTTCTAAACGCAAAATAAAATCTAAGTAAAACTCCACTGGAGTTGAGTCCTCTTTAAATTTGCTTACAACTAATTAGTAAGGGTTCAAATAGGCTATATGCTTCCTTTTCTATGTTTAAAGGAACAGAATTTTCAGGCAAAAAGAAAAATATATAAGAGACACTAAAGATTTTAGAATTACAGCATTCAATACCTACAGAACAAAGAGGAGATAAAAACACATATCCTGGATTACCTACTGCTCTGTGTACACATGAAAGCCTAACCAATCTAACAGATGACTCCCACAATAATGGGTGCAATAAAGCCCTTCATAGATTTGTCCATGTGGCAAATCTACACAAAATTTAGAAGACAGATGAGAAAGTAAGGGCTGCTCAATCATGGCAAGAAAGTCACAGCTACATTACCTCAACTGAACAAAACATTCTCAATAGCATTTCAATTACCTCATTGAAGCAATCATCTCCTCTTAAATATTGATCAGAGTTTGACAGACACCTGAAAACTATGCTGCCAGATATGCATTTACAAAGAGACTGTATATTTGAGACACTGTAATAATTATACTTGATACTTGCATTATCATCACAGAAATGCAATACTCTGATCATACACTCAATTTCCCCAAAGTGAATAATTTTAACATAGTGCACAGGGAGATGCAAGTAATGCTTCTGAATTATGTTCTCCTCAATAACTCCCTGTACATGGAAGGCTAACAGTTAGGTTTGTATAAGACTGCACATTGCATCAAAGAACAAATCACAGGAAAAAAAAACTTTATTTGAAAGCTCTGTGAGGCATCCAGCAAGACAACCAATTGCAAAACTAAGGGTAATCCAAAAAGATACACTTACAGGTAACGTAGCTACATCAAAAATAATTAACCTTGCACAGGGAAATGAGATTTCATCATGGAGAATGACAGACTCAAGACACTGAACTCAGTCAGCAGTGGAAGACAGAACTTTAAAGTCCACAACTGTGTCACCAGGGCACCAAGGATAACAAAATAACAGGAACTACTGTACTCAACAGCTTCAACAGTTCAACATTAGTAAAGGTCACCACAAAGCTACAGCCCCTTTTGAATTATTTTATTCTGGAGGCAAAAACTTGTGAAGAAATCACTGCTTACCACTATAAAGAAAGGCATGAGGTCTTCATTATTTGACTAAAGCCTAGATCTTTGGGTCTTGCCATCTCATTTAAGTTAAGCAGGACTTAAATACAAGTTAACAGAGCAGGTACTTAAACTACCTGGCCATTTCCCACTCCTGCCTCTGAACTACAGTGCACGTCAGTTGCTTAAAGAAAACCATCACAAATTCACTCAGCAATAGAAGTGAAGGGCAGAGAACGAGTTACAGCAGCTTGAAAAGTGGTGAACATTTTAACCCAATTTCAGCAGTGTAAAACAAGAGTATAATCTGCAAATCATTAACTTATTATGATACCATGAACAAGGTATATTAGATGAGCATTTCAGAAAACAAATTCAACCTTAAATTAGGAATAAAACTTTTCCAGAGAGCCTATGCTCCAGAGTCATAAGTACTCATTATCCTTACCCACGTCTCTCTCTGGCTTGAATCAATGAATAACAGATGAGTTGCTGTAAGGTATAGAGTTCCTGTCAATGACTTATTGCTAGTGCTGAATCTATCCAGTAGTTTCACTTGCTCTACCTGTAAGAAAAGAGGAGAGGGAGTACAAAACTTAGTTTTTGCTTTTTGCAAGAAGCAAAATACTATTTTTGCAAAAGCTGTCAGTTGATACAATAACTGTGAAGATGGCAGATAGCAAAACAGTTCACACAAGGCTTATAGGCCCAAACTATTAAGAATACAATGGCAGTCACATAAGCTTAAGAGAATTCTCACTAATTAAAATACCTTATTTCACTACAAAAATTCATAATGAAGACACAGTGCTAGGCTCACTGGAATACTTAGTCTGTGCATGTAACAACTATGGTTATCTATCTTCGTCTGTGCATGTTTATCTACTAATAGGACTACTATGTTTATCTACTAATAGAAGAGGCAAGAATAACAAGAGTCTTTTCTAAAAATCTTTAAGAATAATTGATTAGTAATCAAGGTTTTAGACAGCTTCCCCAAAACAGCATACACACACTAACAGTTTCCTGTTGAGATGCCAGCACTGAACTAACAGCTGATCTCAGCAATATGCTTCCTTGATTGTCTGAAGAGTCAAAGATTATGTTCTCCTGTCTTCAGTTTTAGTTATCTGTTGCCTTTTATGTCATCCCTAACTCTAAAAATCTAGACTATCATAACCTTGACACATAGTCAAAATACTTTCTAAGGAAATGCAGCATTATGCTAATAATTATAACAATATCCTAGAAATTCAAGGACTGTACTAGCATTTGAAGCAGATGTTTCAACCTCGAGTCTTGCAAGGGTAAATTTCTCCTACGAGTTTTCCATCAACACAGTTATCTCAATCCTATGGAAAACATTTTAGAAGAAAGCAACTACTAGATAGCCTGCACTTTATCTGCCGCTCATAACTTCACAGGCTCCACTTTGCCTTATTGAAGCAAACATGACACAATTCCTTGGGTGAAACAGGAAAGGAGTGTGAAAACTGGCTTATTTCCATGCATTCCTCTATTCCTTGGCAGCACTGTCTCATTAATGCCAAATTAAAGTTTCTCTGCTTGAGGCTCACTGCTACTCCATTAAATACATGGCAGAACTCCAGAAACTTCTACACCAGCAAGATCAGCACCCAAAGGTGGTAACTAGGAGAACCCGTATCTACTGTGCTGATGTTAAGCAGTTTTAACACTTATACACAAATTTCTTTATCCACTAAAAGCACATATAGAACACTAAAAAATTGTCTTTTTGCTTTAGGTATTTCTTACAATCTAGCCAAGCCTAATTTTGGTTTTGAAAGATAAAAAAACTTAACAGAATGGAGGACATAAAGATACATACTAAAAGCCAGCACTACTGTTCTATATTCTACGCAAAAAAAAAAAACAAAACAAAACTGGAAGCTACATGGATTAGCACCTCAAAATACATTATGCTGTAACCAGCGAGTTATCAGCCCTCAGATACAGAGAGAGTAGCATAAATCAACACAGCAGAGACAAAATACAGAACTCATTCTGGGCAGCAGTAACTGCTCAGGCACCTGGCACTGCACCTCCCCAGCAAACTGAGAAGGGCACAGGAACTGCTCTACTTCTGCACCAGTAACACATCAAGTTCCATTCTCCTCCACATACCAAGGCAGCTATTTTCAAAGATGTATTTCTGTGATTGATGAGGAGAGCCATTGATCAACTATCTGGAATATTTACAGTGAGTCACCATACCATTTACTGGGATTAGGAGTTACAGATTAAAAGCAAATAAACCAAAGAACCATTACAATATAACAGAGAAGCTGAAATAGAAGAGGGACACTACTTAAGTCTTGCATTAAAAAAGCAGAAGGATTAAATTAGAACAATTAAAGCAGTACATAACCAAATTACACTATATAATTCCAAGATTCTTTTATTACAGTTCTGTATGAAATTTACTGAAAGCGAAAGGACTTTTCCCTCCTCAGTTTGCTTCAGGCTCACAAGCATAAGTTTAGAAATTAGAAACCAAGCTAACCAAAATTAAAAAATAAACAAATTTAGCTGAAGGAATTCTAGTCTTCTCTATTACATTTTCTTTGAAAGATTTTTAAAGATACTTTTGTTGTAAAGTTTCAATGCAAAATCACAATATTCTAATTTGTAATTTCCTTGACCACTTAGGACATACTGTGAACTGTTTTTCAGCATTTGGTGGTTTGGTTCAGATGAAAAACATTTTAAAGTTGACCTCACTTCTTTATTCAACAAGTCTGTTGGTCAATTTATTTTCACAAAAAACCCCTTTATTTACAGAAGCTATGCTGACAATTCTGAGCCCATTTTACTTCAGCGTCTCCAGCAATCTGAAGTCTGAAGAGGAATAAAATCTACCCAATCACCTTTTGCTGGGCATGACAGCTTCCCTACAAAGCAGTAAACAGCAGTTTACAGGACAAGATCACACTCTTATTTCAAGTTTATTTTTTTTAGTAATAGCAGGATAAAATAGTGGAAAAAAAAGTGAAAAGTTGTCAGATTATCAAATGCAGATGTCTCAGAACAACTGTTATAAGATCCATTTTCAACTGACACATGCAATGAACCTTAAAGACTTGCTGTAACACTCTCAGTTACTGCCACCTAGTATATATGTACCTTAATCAACTAGGATATTAAATAAATCAACAGCTTACTAAAAGCTAAGCGACCACCAAACAGATAATCAAAGCCTCACACTATTTCTAGTCGTGAAATTTATCCTTTCAGAACTGATAATTTTTGCATGAAATATAAAAATAACTGTTTCAAGTAGTAAATCATAAGTACAAGACATATTGGGAGCTTGTTTCTCTCTGCAGTTATATTGCTACTCCCTCACAGGGATCTAAAAACCTGTAGAAACACAACCACTTGCAAACGCAAAGACACCATGACCTGTAGCTTTCTAGTCTTCATTTTCAGGTTTGAAACTTAAAAAGCTACTCAGATCATCAGCAGACTCGGACTTGTGGTTGTGGTTTTATTTCAAAATTTGCTATTACATGTAATAACACAGTATAGTGCTTACAAACAAAGAATTTTAGTTTTATAGGTAAACTGACTGAAAGGTCTTATCTCCAATCTGTCAGCTCGGTGCAAAATCATTCTCCTCGGTATACTTCAAGCATCACTAACAGCCTCATCATAGACCTTCCCCGTGCTTCGTATATACACATGCATGGAAAAGTCCAACAGCTAGACTGGCTTAAAATAAGATTTACATAAGCTAAGGTTGAAAGCCTGCTCCTTTACATAACTGTTGGATATAAATCTACTGCTTGGAGCCGGAATATGACCACTCCTTCTCTGCCCACACCTCTAAGGCTAGTGTAAGGCCGGGCTGCCAGGCGGGGAGCTATGGCTGGACAGCCTCCAGGGCCAGAGAGAGGGGCAGAAGCCGAGAAGCAAAATACCGTTAGAAAATTAAACCTATAAAAGTTAAGACTTAAAAATAAACTAGTAAAGAAAATACTTAGAAAAAAAAGAAAAAAAATTGGACTGAGTCTTTGTTACGCACAGCTTATAAAGACAAGCTCACACAGCGAGAGCAGCACCTGAGCCGCGCATCCCTCTGCCAGCTGCTTCATCCCGGGCCCGGGACACCCTGAGCGATATCGATCGCCCCGGAGCCCCTTCCGGGAAGCACCAGCTACAAAATGGAAGAAGGAGAACGAGAACAACAACAACGTCCTCGCCCACAGCTAAAAGCGGCAGGGCAGGGATTCGCTGAGCCGAATAGGACTCACCCCGCAGTTCCCGGCAGTATCACCCCTTCCCTACTGACCACCCCACATCTGCGGCTCAAAAGCCGCCCCAAATGCCGGCGGAAAGCCGGGATGGGAGTACCTTGGTAGTGCGGATATGCTCCATCGCGATGCCAACCCCGACCAGGCCACCGCCCGCCGCGCTATTGCCGGGCCGGGGCTCCCGTCACCTGGGAACGCTTCCGGGGCGGAGCGGAGCAAAGACGGGGCGGGGCAAAGGGGGCGCACTCCCTCCGGCGCCCCCTGGCGGTGGGCGGGAGGCACCACCTCTCTCTGTTAGCGCCAGCAGCGTTATGGCGGAAGGGGTGGTGACGCGAGGTGTGGAGATGCCTCAGTGAAGGGGACAAACCGAACCATTCTGTGGCCCGTGGTGCCCCAAAGATTCTCTGTGAGATCTGGAGCAGGGGGCAGGAGAGGAGAAGAGGCTGTGGTTACTGTACTGGGTGGGAGCTACGGAGCCCAGTTGCTGGCCGTGAGACTTCACCTGGCAGCTGGCCCTGAGGAGAGGGGTCCTGGGCCCCGCGGTGGGGTGGCAGTAGGTATGTGGAAAAGAAAGGTCGTTTTCTGGGTTAGCCAGGCATGGAGAGTTTCAGTCTTCTAGAGTCTCACAAATGGGGGAACTTGAGGACGATGGGCCTTTTTCTTGCATTGTCATAGGATCACGTAGGGGTTCAGGTGCAAGGGAACCTCTTGAGGTGTCTAGTGGACACCTAGAGCTGGTTTCCTACAAGCATGTGGAGATAGCTTTTGGGTATTGCTAGAGATGACAACTCCCCCACAGCTATAGACAACCAGTGCCAAGGCGCTGTTATTGTCCCATGGAATAAGTGTTTCCCAATGTTCAGAGGGAACCTCGTATGTTTTAGTTTGTGCCCATTATCTCTGGTCCTGTCAGCAGGCACCACTGACAAGCCTGGCTCCTTCCTTTGTTTATACACATTGATGGATGAGATCTCCCCGAGACTTCTCCAGGCTGAATAGTCCCAGGTCTCCCAGCCCTTCCTCATAGAAGAAATGTTCCTGTCTCTTCATATTCATAGTCCCTTGTTAGACTCCCTTCAGTATGCCTGTGTCTCTCTTGCACTGTCCAGCTCAGCACTGTACATGGCACTCCAGGTGTGGCCTCTCCAGTACCAAATAGAGGAGAAGTCTGTCCATCTGCTGGCAGTACTTTGCCTAGTGCAGCCCAGGACACCATTTGCCTTTTTCTCTGCCTGCTTTTGTTCAACTCAGTGTCCACCAGAACACCCAAGTCATTTTTGGCTAAGTGGCTTTACATCTGGTTGGCCACCAACACATACTAGTGCCTAGGGTCATGCTTCCTTAGGTGCAGACTTTGTGCTTTTTCTTTGTTGAATTTTGTAAGATCCTGATCAGCCCATTTCTTTAGCTTGTTAATGGCCCTTGAGATGGTAGCACAACCTTCTGACATATCAGCCGCTCCTCCCAGTTTGGTGTCAGAAAACATGCAAGGGCTATGCTCTGATGCACCATTAATGACCACCGTCCAGGTCATTAATGACGATGTCAAACAGGACCGGACCCACTGTTGACCTCTGGGTCACTCTGGGTCTCAAAATAGACTTTGTGCCACTGATCACTGTGGAAAATAAGGAATTATGTAATTGTTTAAAAGTGTAATGGATGGATGAAATTGATCCGGACTTTCCTGAGACATGTTGATTGAACCCTTCCAATCAAGCAAGAAAGAAAAACTGGGCCATAAATCAATCAAAACCACTCCAGGAAATTGCAAGCCAAGAAACTGAAATGAGGAGTACCTAACTCCAGTCTAACGGAATGCTCTGAAGACCTTCACACAAGAAACCAGCTATTGAAACCAGCTCCATTAGCTCTTGAAAGATCCAAGGGAGTGAGGAGCAACCCAGCCATTGTTGGATGCATAAAAATACAGAGTAGCAATTAGAGCACCAAGACAGTCCTGCTTTTCATCAAGCAAGGGCAGTGAACACCAAGATCACGGAGACTGTGTAGCTCTTTGTTTTCTTTAGAAACTGGCAATAGGCCTTTTGTTTTATTACCTTTAGATTGCATACTAACTTTGATATCTCAGCTTATGCCAATGAAAATTTAGTGCTTAGGCCTAACTTACATCAGTTATTTTTAGGGATATCTTGTAACCTTAGGAAAAAAGGAGAAAAAAAAAACTAGTAAAGAGAAAATGGGGAAAGAAAGGGGACAGGAGGATGAAAAGAAAAATATGTTAATATGAAAATATGAATTCGTAGTGATAATTGAATATGCACATGTTTAATGTAGTAGTGAACCTATAAATGACCTGACTTTTCACCAATGGGTGTGCCTCTGGCTATGGCTAAGCACCCAGTACTGTTTGCTTTTCGGCTTATTAGGGCTTCTCCTTAATAAAGTCACTGAATTGATAAAACTGAGAGTTTTATTTCTCACAATCTGCTCCCTCTGGGCCTGGCCATTCAGACATGTTTCAGGCCATCACCCTGTCTGTTTCCAGGAGCTTATGTGAGTAGCTCTGTGAGTAGCTTATGTGAGACAGTGTGAGAGGCCTTGCTGAATTAAGAACTTGCTGGTAAAAGTGTGTTGGGCGAGTCAGAATGAAGTAAGAAGCTGCAGAGGGCAGTGGCTCATCCGTGTTGTAGTTGTGTGGGTTCCAGTGTACAAAAACCTTGTGTGTGCTGCACAGTAGTTGAAACATGATAAAAAACTTAGTTTAAAGGTTGCAGAATAGGCTGTATAAGTCTTACTGTTTTCATGGTTGTTACCTGGATTGGAAACAGTTCAATAAGACGGGAACTTTTTAGAAATTAACCTTTTACTATCATACAAGCTTGATCTTTTTAAAAAGTGACACTCATTGACCCATAAATATTCTCAAAGATCCTTTCAATAAAAAATACCTGAGAGCCTCCTGTGACCTTCAGCAACCACAGAACTGAGCAGTAGCAGAACAGAGAGGTATGGCCATTTTTTGGCATGCTCTGAGAAACTCTGAAGGTAATTATGTAAAATGCTTCATAACACTATGATTCATCTAGATTACTGTGTAGATTTAAAAGTCTAGTAATGCCTTTTTCCAAATGTTTTCTGAAGGTCACTGAGAAAATTCCCCAATGTTTCAGCAGTGGCTTCCTAGTTTTCTAATTGCCTGTAATAAATGTGTTGTGGTCCCATGGCCAGATGGGTGGGGATGGAGCCACCGTTGCAGCTTTCACCCTATTTTCTGGTGCCATGTGTGTGGGCAGGACAGCGTAGTTGGGAAAGGAGGAGTAGTAAATAAGGGGGTGAACGCTGACGGTAGTTAGTAATTGAGGTGGTGGCACAGAGGTGCTGGAGTTTACACAACTTCTGGACAAGGTTATGGGGATACCTCACAGAGGCCTTCCAGCATCTGAAGGGGGCCTACAAGCAAGGTGGAGAGGGATTTTTCACAAGGGCATGTAGCGATGGGATGAGGGGTAACTGCTTCAAACTTTAGATTAGGTATCAGGGAGAAATTCTTTACTGTGAGAGTGATGAGGCACCGGAACACGCTGCCCAGAGAAACTGCGGATGGTCCGTCTCTGCAAGCGTTTAAGGCCAGGCTGGATGGGGCTGGTCGGGGGTATCCCAGCCCAGGGCCAAGGAGGTGGAACTAGATGATCGTTAAGGACCCTTACAACTCCGTCTATGATTTTATGAAGAACTGGAGGCGGTCTTGGGGAGGCAGAACCGAGCCACACGGCTGAGGTCCCCGATTGGGGAACGAAAGTTGTCGGTTCCGGGCGTTACTGTCGCTTTAAGTGCTGTCGGGCAGCGCGCCGGCAGTTCCGTCCCGTAGTGCATTGCGGCGTGCGCGCGGAGGAAGCGTGGCTGTTGTTCGCGCGCTCGCTCTCTGCCGCCCCGGTGTTCGAAGTTGGCGCCGGGCGTGATGCGGGGCTGAGGAGGTCGCTCCCGCCGCCTAGGGAGGCCGTCGACACTACCGTCTCCTAGCCCGCTCCTCCGTCCCTTCCCGCCGTTGCTGCCATGTCTGCGGGCTTCTCCTTTGGTGCGGGAACCCTAGGTTCCACGGCGGCCGCCGCCGCCGGAACGGGAGGAGGAGGCGGGGGATTTTCCTTCGGAGTCGCCACGCCGAGGTAATGCGGTGCTTCTGCCTCTTTCCCAGCCCGCTCCCACTCGGCCCGGCCCGGCCCTGCCAGCGGACCCCGGCCCCCTGATACCCGCGGCCCGGCCTGGCGCCGAGGCCGCAGTTGCTCCGCGAGTCTGGCCCGGGCCCGGGCGGTGTGTTTGTGTGAGTGCTGCGGGCTGGGAAGGCAAACCTTTCTCGGCGCCTTCCTTGCTAGCCTCAGAGGGGGTCTGAGGTTTGGCGCTCTTGGCCTAAAAGGCCTTCGGTAGCAGATGAACCAGCTACACTACGGCTGCCCTGGGTAGCCCGGGACGGGGAGGGCCCTCCTACCCTGTTTGCATCACGAGTGAAGGTGTAGGCATGAATCTGTTCAGCAGCTGATAACAAGGGAGGTATTCTAATTTGTCTTTATTTTGATCTGTTTGGAGCCAGGGTTCACGGTTCTTTGTAAGGTTCTGAACGCGGAACACAAATCGTAGGTGTATCTAGGTTTCAACAATTGACCTGAGCTCGTGTCTGCCTCATGAAGCTTGTTAATGTCAAAGCCCAGATTTTTAATGTTTACATGTGAAATTTCCTCTAATTTTTTTTCTAAAGATGAGTCCAGCTGTACCCTTTCTGACACAAGTAACCCTATATTTGGTGTCGTGTTTTGGAGTTAAAGGAGAACTTTGTTTTGATAAGCATGTGACATACAGCAGACTACGTACTAAAGGCATTAGTATTTAAGTTTCACAGAATAATGGAAGTCTTTGTTGGAGTTTTTTCTATTTTTTTTTGCACACAACTGCACTTGCAGAGTTTTTTTTTCTGATGCGCTACTTGAAGATTAGGTCTGTTGTAGTGGAGCTGTGTTACATAGTTGTTCCCAAATCCGATCAGGCAGAGTTGCTCACTGTAACATAAACTAAATGAACAGAGTGAGCTACTGAAGGGAGCTTCATATGAAGCAGATATATATGAAAATAGCATCTGATAGGAATGAATACTTATGTTAGAATTGCCAGGAATTAGCTATGTGTGGGGAAGGGAACAGAACATCTGAATCTGAGAGTATCTCTGGTTTAAGTGGCAGCATTGTTTTTTGGAAGTTTGTGTGAGAAGGATCAAGTCTCTTATAATGCTCTTAATTCTGTGTTCATGGCAGATTAACATTTATGTTTTACCTGTGCTTGGTTTTTGTGCTTTTTAGGTGGGTTTTTTTTTACTCCATAGGGAAGTGTATATGGATTTCTTAGAAGAACTTAAGTTTCTTCTGCTTTGTGCCTCTTGTGGGTTTCCTGTGGTTAAAATAATACTTTATTTTAAAATATTCTACTGACATATATCACCTGAGCCGAGGGCAACTCTTTTGTTCATCTGCGCTTCTCAAAAGCTGCCTATTTAAATTAAATATTTTAATGTATCTTCTTTTTTTGTGCTGCCATTTTGATCTGTTAAAATACTGCTGATGAATAACAGTATGGTATTCTGCATTTTTATTGAAGTATTCTTTCAAGCAGGATGAGTCTTGAGGGCTATTGGTCAAGAAGTATCAACAGAGGAGGAGTCCTTTTAATTTCTGGGGGATATGTGCAGCATGTTTTAGACTGTAAGAAACTGTTACTCTTCTGAGCTGAGTTTAAGACGGAATTGCCAGATGTGAGAGAAATGGCTTTGTTGTGCAGTCAAAGCACTTTATTCAATGTGACCAATCAGAGATTTACATTTCTGTGGCCTTTATGTGATATGCCAGCCTACTGCTGCATTCTCTGCATTTCTCCAGTAGCCATTCACGTACTTAGGCTCTTTTTGTTAACTCATATTCTCTATTTATGCTTTAGCCAGGTGTAGTGCTTTGTTCTAGTTCAAAAACTAGAGCTAAGCCCAGGAGACCTGGGCTCCTCTTCCTTTCCATCTATTGGGACGGGACAGTCCTCCTAGTACATGCCTTCTGGTGGTGAGAATGCTGCCATTGATTTATTTGTACATTATGGTTTCTTTCTATCATAAACCACCAAAGAAGGTGCCACTTATTTTGCTTGATATTTGAGGATTTTTGTCCTGTAATGCTGAATTGAATATTTTGTGCTATCTGCTGCTGACATGCTGAAACAGGAAAAAATTTCACTGAAAAATCATCTTTATCTGTATTGTAGAAGGCTGACAAACAGAAACTCTTGACTGTTGAAAAAAGCACCATGTTGTATGTTTGTTTGCAAGTAATTAGGTCATGGTGATGTAGTTTGGTATTTTGTAATTTTGGTAGTAAAGCAAGTTGAAGTGCTTTGGCACCTGTGGACAGCTGGAGGGTCTATGTCCTTCTGAGCTGGCTTCCCTACTTCCCAATTTACTACTTTAAGAATTATTCCCATCTAAATTTTGAACTAGCAACCAACTTTTGCTGTAATTGTTGTGATCAATTCAGAAGATATTCTAACGATTTATAAGCTAATTAATAGCCTTTTTTAAAGGATTTATGTGTAATTGTTGTGGAAGGTGTTTTCATGCAGAGAGGAAGATGAGGAAATGATGAGAATTATGAATATCTGAAACATGGAGTTAAGAGCCCTAGGTCTATGTTACATTTTGTTTCAATACTGCCGTTAGATGGTATTTTGCATATGTACAAATTAGGGAAAACTTACCTAATTTCTAAAAAGGCTCACAGGTGAAAGCAGGAAGTTAGTACAAAGGATCACTTCATCCTGTATTTGTTAAAAAACGAACTTTTAAAAATTGTAGGCTTATGTAGGTGACAGAACCTTAAGTTACATTACTTAGAAGTAGTCATTATTATTGTATTCCCTCATGTTTTGTACAATAACTTAATGTGTTCTCTGCTACATATAAAGCTTGTTCTATATGTGCCGTAAGGCTTCTAAAATGTGTAGTTGTTCCTAATCAAATAGATGTAATTTTCTTAGTGGTGACTGATAACCACTTCTTTTCTTCCTCTCCCCCATCATTTGTGAGAATAACTGCAAGTTTAGTTCTGTAACTTTCTGGCCAATATATAGTCAAAAGAAGGTGTGGTGGCATGGGTCCTTTGTTTTTTGCACACGTAGGGAAAATTAATTCATGCATCAATATATTTTGGGCTTTAGATAAGGCAAGATTGGGCTATTGATGTGAGTGGTTGTGTGGCTGTTCATATCACTTAAAAATTAAATAAAGCAACATTGGTTGAGGTTTCTGGTCAGAAGTATCTAACTGAGCTTACAGCTTGCTTTGAAAAGATGTCCTTGCAGGTTTGTTGTCATCTTTGTGCTGCCACTTGCTTGTGTTCTCCCTTTTCAGTAGTGTAGGGAGAATAATGAGGCAGAACTAATGGCATGATCTAATGGAGAAAATTTCAAATTTCCTACTGGTCTAGCAAGATGTATCAGCTCAGCAAGGAGCTGAACAGATACTGAATTCGGTGATGGAAATTACAGAGCTTCAGAAGGGAACATGGAGATAGGCTTCTTCTTTCTGTTTGGTTGTAGTGAGCTTGGGTTCTGTCTTGTCCAGCTACATTGTGTGTGGTTTGGGAAATGACTATGGTGTGTGAAAGAAACTGAAATAAGGAGCTGAATGTTTATTTTGAATATTGGCTACTGCTAATGGTCTTGTTTTGTAACAGTTCCACAGGAGGACTTAGTTTTGGAACTCTGGGCTCCTCCACTGCTACAGCAACTACATCAGCTCCTTCAGTGGGCTTCGGGACTGGACTTTTTGGATCAAAACCAACCACTGGCTTTACACTAGGAGGCACCAGTACAGGTAGGAAAACTTCTTGTACAATAAGACTTCTTGTAAAGTAATAAATCATTTGTACACAAAAACTGGATTGTCATAATGTGCTTACTTTTTTTTTTTTTACACCGATTCTGTAACTCTGAATATTATTTGTGTAGTTCTAAAAAGGCTTCATTGAGCAGTTTAAAAGAAACAAAGATGCAGTTCTCATAATACTGTGCTGAGCCTATTTTTAAATTTTTCCATAATTTGTATCCTGATGTTTTCAATAAAATTCTCAGCGTTCTTAATGAATATTTGCTTTAATACCAGTGTATTTTGGTCTGAAAAATATTTAAAACCTTTAATAGATTGTTAGCATTTGTAATGTGATTTTTGTAACTCTGCAGTAGTGAATGTTCCTGGTTTTGGTATTTGGGGTTTTTTTTAGAGTCGGCAACATGTGTGAAGAAATATGCTAATTTAGAAATCTAAGAAAATATTAATCAGTGAATATCTAGATCCTTATAGGAGTGTTGGGGTGGAAAAGAATAGAACTTCTAACTGGAGGTGGGGTTTTTTGAGCCATTGCAAGGATATGACTTGATGTATTTTATTTCGTCTCAAATATAGTTTGACTAAATGGTGAGTTTGTTGTTTTGTTTTTTTTCTTGTACGTTACTGTAAGTAGGTACAAGAACTAAGAATCAACCTGCAAAACAAATTTAACAGTAGTCTGAAATCCTTAACTTGTATATTTTGCTACCCTGGGGTACTTTTGGCTCCTAATGGTTCTTTTGATCTGATAATTTGTTTTTTAAAACATGAAATGGCATAGCTCTGTGCTCAAAATCATCTCTATAAAATTCCTAGTGTTGCAGAACCCTAAATGAAGACACAGAATTTTACAAAGACTTTGGACTCTCTAATCCTCTTCATTATAATGTTAATCTGTTGTTTTCCATGATAATATTACATACTGCCATATGGCTGTAAAAAAAAAAAAAGGCCTTGATAGAATTGCTAGTTTCCATATTTTTGTTTCCCTTCTTTTATTTGGAATTTCAAACAATTTGCTACACTCCTGTATTAACATCAACTTTATGTTTTTATAAAGAGAAATTATGGTATTTGAAGTCACTTACGTTTTGATCTGTCCTGCTGGTGCTTACACATACTATTTTTTATGTTTAATGTTTTGTTTTCAACATTGCTAAAGAAAGAACTCAATAGTAGTCTACATACTGTCTCATAATGTTGCATTATTTCAGTGTTTTGTGCTTTTTACTATAACTACTCTGTGGTCTTTAATTATTATTCATTCTCTATCTGTTTATTCTCAAAGCAGGAACAGCAACAACAATTGCTACAGGACTGACCTTAGGTAAGGACCTAATTTGGATTTCTTAGAGCTTAGGAAGCCATGTGGTGAATAAATAGGAAAAAAATGGTGTTGGATAGAGAAGCAAATAAAATGGGCCAAAGAAGGGAGGAGCAGCAGCTAACTAAGAACAGACTGTGTGATGCATAATCATATGTGGCAGTCTGTACGGCACAGGAGCTGAAAGAAATTATGTCATCCAGAATACCAACCAAAGAAATTATTTTGGTGCTTCTTGTTGTGGTTTGTGTATGTATATACATACCTCTCCTTTGGTATGGAATATGGACTCTAGAATATAAAATGTATTCTTGCCATGAAAACAAAAGGAAATGATAGCTTTGTTTGCTTTCCTTTAAAAGTGTTCAAAAGCAAGCTTTGAGGAGTAGCATGTTGACTGATTTTTCTTGTTTCCAAATTGAAAGAAATGTGCATTCTTTTTAATTAAGATTGAGAATTTTTAGACTGTATTTTGTGCAGCATTGTTTATATCTCCATTTACTAATACTTTGCTGCTTTTGTTAGTTGTGCTTGTTGAAAGCTCTTATTCTTGCAGAGTTTTTTAGAATAGATGTAGTTGCCAGTCTATGATTAAAATCTAGTTGATAATTGTACAGGAATTTTTGCTACAGAATTCTTATTTTAAACTTTTGAAATTTATATGAAGGTTGATACAAATGATCTTACAAGTGGTGGTGCTCATGATGGCTAAGTGTAAATAGTTCAAAGGAGATGATAAATTGAGCATTTGCTCTCAGAAAAAATAAGAGGTGTAAGGATGATAACTGACTTTGGTTTTCTTTCAGGCACACCTGCTACCACATCAGCAGCTACCACAGGCTTTAGTTTAGGTTTCAACAAACCTGCTGGTTCGGCCACACCATTTGCTTTACCTGTTACTTCTACCTCAGCAAGTGGTCTGTCATTATCATCAGCTCTTACATCAACTCCTGCAGCAGGTAGGAAAATGTTTAAGGTTTTGGTTGTTTTAGTCAAGAAAACTTTATGGTGAAACAGTTCATTAAGTTTTTTCTAATACTTATGTAATTTTATAGTAATTAAGAAGGTGATTCATTTGGTGCCTTAATCATAGAATTATAGGGTTGGAAGGGACATTCAAAGGCCATCTAGTCCAACCCCCCCTGCAGTGAGTAGAGATATTTTGCACTAGATCAGGTTGCTCAGAGCCTCATCAAGCCTGACCTTGATTGTCTCCAGGGAGGGGTCCTCCACCCTCCTCTCTGGTCAGCCTGTTACAGTGCATCACCATCCTCATGGTAAGAAAGTTTTTCCTAATGTCTAACTTAAACCTACTCTGCTCTAGTTTAAAATCATTGCCCCTCATCCTATCACTACATGCACTCGCAAATAGCGCCTTCACAGCTTTCCTGTGTGCCCCCTTCAGGTACTGGTAGGCTGCTGTGAGATTTCCCTGGAGCCTTCCCTTCTCCAGGCTGAACAGCCCCAGCTCTCTCAGGATATCCTCATAGGAGAGGTGCTTCAGCCCTCTCATCATCCTCATGGCCTTCCTCTGGACCTTCCTCTCCAATAGTTCCATGTCCTTCTTGTGCTGAGGGCTCCAGAGGTAGATGCCAGAAGGATCAAACTAAAATCAAATGTTTTTATCATCTGTCTTCTGTAAAATATTTTATGTTAGGCATTAAAATTCATCACTTTAATAAATGCAATAGCAACTGTTAGATCTATTATGATGTAAAATAAATTCAGTGACAGATTCTAGATTGTGTGATGTTCTGGGTGACTCTTTAAATTTTTATATAGTTGCAGGTAAATATGGACTAATTAGGATTATACAATAGAACAAAATCACATATAAATAAAAAATCTATAGTGACTTGATTTGTAAAATGTTCAGAAAATAAAACAACAGCTGGGTTTATTATCCTGTTATGATAAAGATGCTTTTGAGACTTTTTAGTTATTTTGGATCATCTATTTGAATGCTGTGTTTGCTTTCTTCATAGGCACTACTGGCTTTACGTTAAATCTGGGTGGTACGACTGCTCCAACTACAACTGCCTCCACTGGCCTTTCCTTAGGAGGAGCTTTAGCAGGTTTAGGAGGTTCACTCTTCCAAAACACAAGCACGGCAGCAACAGGTTAAAGTTATTTTAATTTTTTCTTCCTCCTGTTTCAAAATGTTGAAATTTAATGTGTCACTGTATAAATTTATTACATAAGATTTCTTCATGTAGAATTTTAATCCTATGAAAGTGTAATATTTAACTGTGCTACAGTTAAGAGCAGTGTTGCTATCTATGGACAATAAAAATTTTAAATGTGAAGTCACTGGCTTTTTTCTCATTTTAAAATTTGCTAATATTTAGCACCTTTTTAGAAAAAAGAGAAGGAAATATTTCACATAGTTGACTTGAGGTTGATCATAAATAGGAGAGGACAATTATATGCAAGTATCTCCTTAAACTGGAGAAGTTGACAGATCCTCATTTTGGTGACATTTGGTCTGAATGTAAAATCTTTTTAACTGTTAGTGTTATTTCATGGCTTCCTGTTTTTCAACTCTGGGGGAAAAATTTCTTGTATTACAGTCTTGATAACACTGCTCTTAAACATATGCTTATGATCCCAATACATTAGTGAGCTAATTCGCTACCTAGTGCTGTGAAAAAATTACTTAAAACACTTGTGTACAGTTTCTTGAAACTTTATGTAATGTTTTCTTCTCTGCTTATTTTGCATATTTTTAAAAATCGAAGTGTTGTAAATGGACACTGAAACTGCAAGGTTATGTGCTTTTATTTTAAATTTTAATTATTAGTATTTTAAGTGCAAAAATTTGGCTTGGATTTCTTGTAGGACTTGGGCAGAATGCTTTGAGTTTGACTCTGGGGACAACTGCAGCTCCTTCAACAACTGCTAATGAAGGGCTTGGTGGCATTGATTTTAGTAGTTCTTCAGACAAAAAAAGTAAGTTTGTTCTAAAATGCATAATTATTTTGGTGAGAAAATTGTCAAAGCACTGCAGCTGAGACACTTTTTCATTGCATTAGGAATGTGGAGTTAAAGCTGCAATTCTAACTTCTCATGCTCCTTAAAAGTCATTTCAGCAAATTTAATTCTTAGATATGCTTGTCTAGGAGAGCAATGATTGAAAATGCTATGAAATTTAAATATATATTTAAATGAATATAAGCCAGTATCCTACTTGAACCAGAATCTAACCCTTTAGCCTTTCAGGAGTGAAGAGTGGCAGAGCCATTTGTTGGAAACCCACATCAGATTTCTGATCAGTCTTATGTTGAGGGTAACAGAACACTGGAACACACTCCCCAGAGAGGCTGTGGAGTCTCCTTCTCTGGAGACATTCAAAACCCATCTGGACGAGTTCCTATGTGACCTGGTCTGGGTGTTCCTGCTCTGGCGGGGGATTATACTACATGATCTCGTGAGGTCCCTTCCAATCCTTGATATTCTGTGATATATAAAATAGCCGCTAGAGGGGGAAGCAGAGCTGTGTTTAAATAGTGCATTGCGAATACGAAAAATAGTGGAACCAACTTTCTCCTAACGTGTCTTAAGATTTTTTTTTTTTTTTGAAAGCTCGCACAGTAAGCCTGTCCTGTTTTAAATTGCTGTTCTTCGAAGCTGTACGTCTGGTGGTTTGTAGTTCTATCTGATATACTTTGTCAGGTTGTTAAAACCAGTTATAAAAGCTTTACCGAAGTGGTAGCTTTGAAGTGTTTAAGTAAGCGAATACCGAACATTGATGTATTGGCATTCATTTGCCTTGCTTTCATATTTTCAGACTAAACTTAATGCTGATTCCAAAATTTGCATTTTTTCCAAGGAAACAGTACTGTTGCCTTAATCTCCTGATTGCATTTAGGAGCCAAATTTTAAATTAGGTGTAACAATAACTAAAAGAGAAGATAATACAGAAGCTCTGTGAAACCATTTGTTACAGAGCAGTGTAGGATGTGTATTCTAGAAGTGGTTGATCCTTGTACAAGAGACAGCATACTGGCTGGCCAAATTGGAGAGCTCTGCATGATTGTTGTTTCTGCACTTGGTTACTGGAACTGGGAGTGCTAGAAAAAGTTCTGATTTCTGGGTTCTTATGGGATATCCATTACTTGTAGTACTGGGGTGTCACAACACTTCCATAATGAACAACTATCTTAAAATGAGGTCCAGAGAACCACAAATCTACTTCAGTCTTTTATCTCCCAGCATTTTTTGTCCACTATTTAGGGTGGAAACCTGAATGGGTACCTGAATTCTGCTCAAGTTGCATAGTGGAACCGGATGTATTGTATTAGTGCTGTGAGGGTAATAAGCAAAGATCCCATAGCTAAGTGGTGAGAAATGTCAGTGGGGGCTGGTTTTGACTTCTACTTTTTTTTAAATTTTGAATTTAATTTGGGAATGTTTCTCATAGTGAGTAATTCTGGCTTAAGCAGCCAGCCCTGACAAATATGTATGCTGCTACTCAGTTGGCAGTAATTTGTACTACTGTATGAGAAACTCTGTTAAGGTTTGAGGGTGGTAGCTTTATGATTTTGAAGTTTATGTCTTTTTCTTACCAGAAGAAAATGAAAGAGGGCTACCAAAGAAAAATACTGTAGAAATCCCAGGACAGACACAGGCTAGCACTTTTGTGCTTGCTTCTGCAATTGGTTATAGAAGTTTTTCCTTATGCATACTGACTGTCTAGTATTTCTTTTCTGTTAAGCTGCAGGAAAAGAAGCTGTTCTTAAATGTCTTTTTCTCAAGTATCACTAAAATAATGTGAAATTGTAAAAACTGCAGCACTTGCCCAGAAAGTAGCAAAATCTGATAACATGTTTTTCTTTTACTCTTGTAAGCACTGTTCTGATGTACTTGGGGGTGAAAAAAGTGTGGCTGCTGAGAGACAGCAAAGTATACTTAATTGTCTGCCTGTTTTTTAGGTTATCAGCAGAAAAAGGAGTGTTAAATTCTGGAGTTTGTTATGTTGTTTTTTCCCTTTAGCAAAAGATATAGGTGGATGACTGAGATTCCAGGGTCCCTCAGTATCCTAGTTTGGGTTGACAGAGTCTGCAGACAGTAGTCTTTGCTTTTAAAATAAGTAGCTTTTCATAACAGGAGCATTGGCTTGAGCATGAGCAGCTTAAAATGTTTGTGGCACTGTCATTAACTATGTAGCTGTTTTTCTGCCTTGGCATCATTGAAAGGGAAGTGGTGTGAATTGCATCCAGCAGAAGATGAAGCTCTCTTGGTCTTTTCAGAGAGAGTGTTCTTCCTGGCAAAATGCTGTGGTGTGAGCTGTGATTGCTACTACCCTGCTATACAGCTCCATTCTATTATTCAGTCTTTTGGCATATTGATCCACAGATATATAATTTGGCATGTGTAGTTGGTAGGTAAAAAGCAGTAACATCTTCAGTTTTGCTTCATGACTGAACTTAATGTACTAGCATAATTCTTAGGGAAGTCCAATGGCCAAACCTTCATTACCTTCATATTTGACAGATGCCTCCTGTTGCGGAAGTTAAAAACTTCAGTGTTTTGTGGGTGCATGCCTAAGTGACTTGTGGTTGCATAAGCAGGAACAGATTTCTTACACAACTGCAGTTGTTTATGCATTTTAGCGACTTGTAAAGCAGCACAAGATGTTTTGCATTACTCTGTGCTGAGAAATTAGCACCTCAACTGCTGAACCATTGTTCTTGGGAAGATACTTATCTGTGAAGGGGGGAGTAAATTAAAACCACCATTTTATGTCTAGTCTAGTCTGTTATCAAGAGAAATCTTATTAGATTGTGATCATTAACTCTCTAAAATCTCACTAGTGTTGCTTTGTTTGTTCTTCAGATTTTTTTTCTGACCTAAAGTTTTCATTTTCTAGGTGACAAATCAGGAACAAGACCAGAGTGAGTGTTATAATTTCCTTGCATTCCATGTCTTATTAGAAAACAGATGAACTAAATGTGTTGGCTGTTCTGTTACTTGAAAACATAGTAATGGTGCTTCATAATTTTAAACAGTGCCATTTCCCACCTACATCTTACCTGGCATCTGGTATAAACTGTTCACGTGGTCTTGAGAAATGGTTTCTGCAAATGTATGCAGTGCTGAAACCACAGGCTTGGGCTTTGGCACAGTATCTGTGGGCATTAATCCAAATCATTCCTAGTTGCAGCATACAGACTTTTGTACGGGTTGCATGTATAGTCACTTTTATGTTTTCATGGTATTCTCATTGGTTAGGGTGAAAGAACAGTCTGGAACAGTTTGACCTGAACTCTGGAGACGTTCAAAGCCTACCTGTGTGACCTGAGCTGGGTGCTCCTGCTTTGGCAGGGGGATTTGGCTTGATGATCTTTGACGTCCTGTCTAGTCCCTGACATTCTGTGATTTAGTAATTGTGCAAAAATGTTTGTCTATGTTAAAGCACAGTCTAAACATGTATTATATCTCATAGAGATAGCAAAGCACTAAAGGATGAAAATCTACCTCCAGTAATCTGTCAAGATGTAGAAAATTTGCAGTAAGTAGTCTTTTGGGGTTTTTTTATTTCTGATAGTTGAATAGCTGAAATATTGTATGCTGTTGATGTGCTGTGGCAGGCTGCATGCGGGAGAACTTACTCTATCCTAAGGCTTTTCAGTAGGTTAACTCTGGGAACACAGTTGGTGGATAGTTCTAATTGGTGAAATTTTAGTCTGGTTTTTGACTGGTGATTTTTTAGGAGTTTTTTTCAGCCTCACTTTTCCATGCATTCATGCAAATAGACATGCCCAGCAACATTCTCTTAAGACCTGATCCATCTCTCCCTTAGAATATTGTACGTGCAAGGATTGAACCTTATGTTCATATCATAAATGAAATAGAGAATTACAAAAGAGCTTTCAGTCAGGATGGAGACAGCTTGTATACTAATAAAAGAAGTTGAATGTTGCTATACTGATGTTCAGAGTAGTTATGTTTACATAGATGCTGTATGTTATGACGTACATATTAAAAAATATGTGGGTATAGTTCATGGTTCAGCATAACAGCATAACACTATTAGCGTGTTAAAGAGTTAAGATAATGTTATGCTATGCAATAATTTTATTGTTCAGTAGAAAAAGAAAAGCTATGTGATATGACTAAGAAGTAAACACTTTGATACTTAGGTCTAGTGTATTCTTTTTTTTCCCCTCACTCCCTTCTTTTTCCCTTCCTCAGGAAATTTGTGAAAGAACAAAAGCAAGTTCAGGAGGAGATTAGTAGAATGTCCTCTAAAGCAATGCTTAAAGTGCAAGAAGACATTAAAGCTTTGAAACAGCTTCTGTCTGTGGTTGCCAGTGGATTACAGAGGAACACTCTTAATATTGACAAGCTGAAAGTGGAAACTGCACAGGTATAATTAAATATGTTTTATTATGTAGAGTTTGTATGTTGATTATTTTATACAGGATAACTAGCTGCTTTTATCAGTGAAGTTAACATATGCATCCAAACTAAAATGGTTATAAACAGATTGAAAAAATGTAGTCTATTTAAAGTTAGGGAAGGAAATTGAAATCTCTGACTACAGTATTTTCAGAAGGAAATATGTTTTCTAATGACATGCTCAGTACGGGATTAGCAGAAATTCAGATCTGTTTTCTTCTGGTGACTTGAGAAAAACACCAGTACAGTAATTGAAAACTCCACTCCCACAAACAAAACCGGAAAACATCCCATAACTTCTCAGCTTCCTCTAGTTCATTTATTCAACCCAAGTCATAACTGTGTACTGTATCTTAATTGTGCAGTCAGTGTGAGCTCCAGTTTTGATGCCAATGTTTTCAAATCAAGTTCTCTGCTACTTGCTCTGTCATCTGGCATGTCAAGACTGCTTGCTAAATAAATATGATTTATTCTAAAATAAGAGTGTTGATTTTTTTTTTCTTTTTTAAATCCTGCGATACCAAAGAAAGTACTTCATAATTGTTCCTTGCTCACAGTTTTCTGTGAAAACAAAATCTTGATACTGGTACACTCATGTTTCTGTGAATGATGCAGTTGATAATAGTTGCAGAACCAGGCACTGAGAAATTCTTAATGGCAGAGTTATTAAATAGAAGTGAATGTGGTGATTTTTTTTTTAAATCAGTTTTTGTTTTTTAAGTTTAGATAATCCCTTTTATTTTGTTTCTTCTAGGTGTATTACTTCCTTGCTCTTGACTGCTGCTTTTTTCCCTTGCCCTAGTCCTCAATGATTATAGCAGGATTTCTGAAGTACAGTTAGATGTTATATTTGACAGTTTAGTGCAAAATTTTCTCTACTTTCATAAGCTTTGGTTGGTATTTGTTGTTTTGCAATTTCCTGGCAGTCTACTATTTGAAGAATTTATTGTCAAATTATATAGTTTTGTTAAATTATATACATGTAAAAAGAATTTATTGGAAAAATCAATGTTGTAGTAGCTGTTTTTGAACCCTTCATGTAGAACTTTCCTCTGATAACTTCTTCTTACTTAGGAGCTAAAGAATGCAGAAATAGCATTACGAACACAGAAAACTCCTCCTGGTCTCCAGCATGAAAATACAGCCCCAGCAGAGTAAGTGACTATTTTTTAAAATGAAAATCTGTAAATAATATAACTTGGAGAAGACTCCAGGGAGACCTTGCTGTAGACTTTGGATACTTAAAAGGGGATTTTAAGAAAAACAGGGTCAGACTTTCTAGTAGACCCTGCAGTGACAGGAATAAGGAATAGTGATTTTAAACTGGAGGTAATAGATTCAGCCTAGACATAAGACGTTATTTTACAGCGAGGGTAGTGAAACACTGGCATGGATTGCCCAGAGTGGTGGTGGATACCCCATCCCTGGACACATTAAAAGCCAGGTTGGACAGGGCTCTGAGGAACCCTTTCTGGTTGAAGTCCCTGCTTGCTGCAATGAAAGTTGAACTTAGATGACCTTTCAAGCTCCCCTCCAGTCCAAACCATTCTCAGATTCTATGAACTGCATGAAATGATTTTTTTTCTGTTTCTTGTAACATATATTCTAAATGTTTCACAGAATCAGTGTTATATTTGTGCACTTAATTTATCTTTATCAAATAGACAGGAGAAGTAAAGTCTTTACTCTTTTTCAGTAGTAGAGGGACATTAAAAATCTCATGGAACATAGCTACTGCAATTAATGAAAATTGGTTGCTAATATAGATCTGGTGAAAAAATAGTAGCCAGTATGTGAAATTTAATCATACTATTTTATTGTTTTACTTGTCTAGCTACTTCAGAATCTTGGTAGAGCAATTTGAAGTGCAACTGCAGCAATACAGGCAACAAATAGAAGAACTGGAAAATCATCTTGCTACTCAAGCAAATAATTCACACATAACTCCACAAGGTAAATGTTTCGTTTGTAATGTTTTGTACACAATTTAGAAATCTTTACACCTGTATGAAAAATTTAGTAATTGTTTTCATAGTTTGTTATTGGTGGCTTTTCTTACTTAATGTAGAAACATAAGTGCTTGGCTAGATTCTACTGTTGCTAAAAGTTAAAATGAAAGGAGTGAAAGGTAAAATTCATAAATGTTTTTGAGCTTTGTTAAGATGGACCCAGTTTCTGAGGTGAAATTTGTAAACCTGGTTTGTTTAATTTGATACTCAAATATATAGGAGCAGAAATCACAATTTGTGAGAAATGGGAAATAAGGAATCACGCTATGTTTTGCCCTCTTGTTCTGTCTGTTGACTTAGGTTCTTGGAAAAGAACTTCAGTTGACTATTCACCAAAGGCACTTGCACAGGAGCTGGAAATGGAAGTTTGGGGCTCATTGTGAGGCAGTCACATCTGAGAACATTTTATGTGAATGCTCAAATTGCAGTTTTGTGCTGCATTTTTAGACAGCATCTCTTCAATCTAATTGCATTTTGCTAGTGAAAACTCCCTACTCCTCAGTTTTTCATTGACTCGACTGAATATTCGTCACTTAAGCTTCCAGAACATTTTTCTTTATTTTTGCTTATTTTTCTTATAGTTAACAAAGCAGTGAAAAATCTGTTTTCCTTCAGCTTCTGTCTTACTTTATCTTTTCCCACTAATACAAATTTTCTGTCCACCTGCTATTTTACAAAGAGAACTAAAGTAGAGGTGCTTGCCTATGGAACATACAGGAGTGTCCTCATTGTTGTAGGCAAGGGATTTTTTTCCCCCACCTATGAACTCCAAGAAATAGTGCTGCTGTTTTGGATGGAAGTTTTCTTTCAGCAGACCATCTTGTGAAAAATGCAGGCATGGGTATGAGGATGGATAACTTTGGGAAAGATTTTCTGTAAATCTCTGACCAAGCATGAGAGCAAGAATACTGACATCCTCTATATTCACCTCTGTCTCTCCAGTACCTAGCTATTACAAGGGTGATAACTATCTTATACTGGAATGTGTGGCCAAACAAAGATGCCATCTTCCGATCAAACTAGGAACTCTTCCTTAATTTAGAGCCTGTTGGCATTGCCTTCATGCCAAATGAAAAAAATTTAATCTTGTTTGCTGCCATCCATGTAATTCAATCTTCAGAGAATCTTTCTGGTCAGAGAATACTGACTTCTGCCTGGTAATCCCCTGATTGATTGCCATTCCTGTGATTGTAGAAATTCTTCTGGATTATTTTAGGTACAAGTTGTCCAATAAGCAGTGATTTCAGTTGCTTTGGTTTTGACTTTTTGTGTAAAGTGATACTTGAACATTTTGTCATCACAGGACTTCATGTGTGAAAAGAAAATTGTCAGGACCTATAGCTTTTGGAATGGAAGATCTGATGAATCCAGAAAGGGCCCTTTTTTTCTCTGTGTTCTCCTTGTGTGTCCAGAGTATGAGAGGGATGCCTTCACAGATTTTCCTTGGGTTTTTTCAGCAGTTTCTGCTATAATCTGAAGGTTCCTTGCTTGTGTGGACAAGCCTCAATTTGCTCTACCAATGTGAGCAGACTGTCAGCAAATAATCTAGTGATCTTGTCAACACTGTATTGCATATGTAGTCTTTGCCATACAGGAAAAACTTCTTTTATCACTCAGAAAAACATGACCCAGAATGTCTTGAAAATTTTGAAATGTCTGATATTCAGTATTGATAAATTGCCTCCAGGCTCTTTGGAAACTTGTGGCCAGTCTTTCTAGATAACACTGCCTCCACACCACCACAGGCTGGCTGGTATGGGATTGTTTTCCCTAGCTTTTATTTTTCAGAAAGAAATGCAAATCATAATGGAGAAATTCCCCTATGGAGAGGCAAACCTTTTCAGTTCTTGAGATGTTGCTAGACATCATCTTCAACAACTTCGTAGTTACTATTTGTGTCTCAGTAGGTTAACTGCCACCTTTCAAAGAAATGCAGAAACTTAATGTTTTCACAGTGAAAGATCTCTTCAGCATTTTTATGTCCTCTGTTTCGTTTGGTATGTTGTTTCAGTTTTTCTTTCAGAAGAGCATTTTTTGTCAGCAAATACATAATTTTGCCAAAAGATTTGAGGTTTCGCCTTTTAATCCTAAAGTTTTGCATTAGTTGGGTCATTGTGCTAAAAATACTGTCATGTCTGGGTGGCAAGTACAATATCCTGGACTCTGTAGGCAAGAAGGCTTCTTGTAGTGTTTTTCTGATTATGATAATATGTTCATGGGAGAGCTAGAATAAGGGTTCCTGGGATGCTTGTTAATCATGTCATTAAAATGTAAGTAAAGATTCCATTCTACTACTCTGTCAGAGTCTACTGAAGTCGGAGAGGAAAACATACATGTATACATATATATAAACCTGACTGTATTTATGTGAGAAGCAATGACATAAATGACATTTTTTTTAGCTTCTCTAAATGATAGAATAGTAGGAAACTATCTCTGAGTTTGCAGTGCTTTCAAAAAGTAGTCCTTGGGTGACTTGTGTCATCCAGTTGCTCTCAATTTCTGTGTTTCTTCTAGTCTTTAACTTGTTCTCAGACAATTGTTACTGTGCTTTGTGGTGTATGAGTTTTGGGTGGGATTCTTGCTTCTTTTACAAATGCCATATCTTTTCTTCCGCTGGTAAGATTTTCACAAATATTTTGTGTATCTCTTACAGATTTGTCTATGGCTATGCAGAAAATCTATCAAACATTTGTAGCTTTAGCCGCACAACTTCAATCAATACATGAAAATGTAAAGGTATGTTTTTATGTGTTCCTGTGTGAAAGAACTACAAATATTATGTATTCTTTTTCTGTTAGATCAACTGCTTTTTTTAAATGCATTTTTAAATGTTGTGGAAAAGTGCCTTTGTTTTAAGAAAAGTAACTTTTGTGCAACTGAAGTTAAATTTTAATTTCTTGTTTATAGTGATGGTAGCAACTGACCACAATCATTTAGGTTACAAGACATTTTTTTCACTCGACTCCTTTTCCTTTTCAATCATCTGTCAGTTTTTTAAATGTGTGTCTTGGAGTTTATGCTTGTATACTTTACGTTTTGCCCAATGGCTTCTTGATTTCAAGGAAAGATGACCTAGATCTGCTCTTACTCAGATAGGTAACAAGAAGAAAGTCAGTATTCTTATGTAAGATTCTTTTCAACATATCAAAGAATTCTATTGAAAATAGTGTTCTGAGTTTTTCTTTTTTTCAACCAGGTTTTTGTAGAAAGTAAAATAGATAGGAAAGAGAAGACTGCAGTGAGAAAATGGTCATGTCCTAGCTGGGCTTGTTTTTTCCATCATGGATTCCAGCTAAAATTTCCCATTGACAGTTCTGGACATACTGACAAAAGGTCCATATCCTACAATCTGTAATTTTACTTCACCTCTTCAGAACTCTTGGTTACAAAAAACCCTCAACTTGGAGTAGAAGTGTTTGGAATTTTTTCTGCCAAGTGATTTGTTTAATGGAATAGCTCTGTCAGATCTTCTAGATTCCTTCTCAAAGGTTCTTCTGTACAGTGTTAGTAGTTTTCTAAACATCTAAACTGGTTTTCTAGCACTTTAAACTTTTTACCTTTCCTGACCAGATCTCAGGAATACTGTTGATCTTGCATGAATTAGATTCTTTGCTTTATGTTGCTTCTGTTGGCATGGGCTTACAGCTACCTTCCATCAGGTACTTGTGCTGCTTGATTAACCTGGTTTTGGCACCAGGTAAAGAATATGTGCTCCTACGTAATTTTGTCAGAATTACACAGAAATGTGTTCTGGGCTTTTAGCTTCTGAGATCTGAGTGTAGCCTGAACTTAGGTCATGGTGTTTGTGATGGCACTGTTTTGTTGCCCTTCAGTATGAAAAGTTGGATTAATATGCAAATATAAGTAGTAGTATCTTGTTGATGTGATTGAACAGGAAAGACTTCAACATTGATATTTTGGAAGACATAATATAACTTCAAAAAAAGTAAGACTAATGCACTGCTTAAGGTGGATCTGTATTTCTGATCATCTGTTTCAGCTTATCAGCTAGAAGATGGTAGGAGAAGAGAACAGTTATGAAACTGTTGTATGTCCCTTATTTGACTATTGTGATACAATCTGTGAAGGCAGAACTGTGACCACCACTCATTCCTTTATCTGAACTGGACTTTCTAGTTTGCACATACTCTGTTTGAAGTTGTAGAAAAACATGACTTCAGTATTGTTTCACTGAACTAGTTGTTGAAGACATTAATATCACTTATGAGCGTTTAAATATATTCTATATTCAAGGTCAGTGGGTATAAGAATTGCCTAGGCACAATTCAGGTAGTGTATGTCACTGCAATGTTTAAGGTGCTTCTGTCAACTCCTGTGGTAGTCAGTATGGCATTCTGTTAAATCTCATCAGAATTCTGGGAATGTCTTTAGTCTCCAAAGACAGTGCTGTTGATGATTTGATGAGGCCATTTCTTCTGTGTGTTTCATGCTGTTGCTGATAGACTTTGGCTTACAGCTATTAAAATCCTTAGTTAATTTTTTCTTAACAATAAACTCTTCAGCAACAAGCATATTCTTAGCCAGGAACACAGGACAAGGCTTGTCTTCTGTAAAACTGAACTGAACCTACTGGTTTTTGGTAGCAACTGGGTGCACGTTCTCTCCCCTGCTTCGGATGGGGAAGAGAATTGTAAGAGCAAAAGTGAGAGAACTTGTGGTTTGGAATAAAGACAATGTAAAGCAAAAATCATGCACGTAAGCAAAGTAAGACAAGGAAATAATTCTCTAGCATTCTCTGGAATTCATTGGCAGGCAGATGTTCAGCCATCCCCAGGGAAGTAGGGTTTTTAACAAATATAATTGTTACGTGGGAAGATAAGCACTGTAACTTCAAATATCCCCCCTCTCCTTTCCTTATTCCCTCATAACTAAACATAAACATAATGTCATGTGGCATGAAATAGTCTTCTGATCAGTTGGCGTCACCTATCCCAGCATTTCCTACCAATTTTTTTATGTACTCCCAGCCCTCTCGCTGGTGGTATGAGGAGCAGAAAAGGCCTTGGCTTCTTAGCAACAGCCAAAAACATCATCTGTTTACCTATGTTCTTTTCATCCCAAATCCAAAATACAGCATTGTGCCAACTGCTCATGAAAAAGTTAACTCTGTCCCAACAGAAACCAAAACCTTTTTTTTAAATGTTTCCTAAGATAGCTGTAGCTTCCTCATCCCTCATAATTTTTATCTGACAGCTAGAAATGGCTCATGATGAACAGTCCAAGCCAGGTGTTGCCACAAGACATGGCCTTTTGATAAAAGAGCTGGCTTGGGGTCTGAAGTCTGAAGCAGAATGATCTGTTATATTTGCTCTGCATTACATCAGAAACAGGAGGGAATTCTAAAATTCTGGTACTTTCTTTGTCTTGGTGCTAAGAAAGAAATGTAAGAATGAAAAGAAGGAAAGTGTAGGTGATAGGGAAGCTATAGCAAGCTTCATGCAGAAGCAGTCACACTGGAGAAGAATGCATTGCTACTGTTGTGGCGATATTTAGCTGTTGGGTGAGGTAGTACAGTAATACAAATAGAATTGTGACTGTTTATAGCAGCTTTAAAAATCTTTTAAAGGTTTTTTTATACTATTCAGTTTGTAGGTCTATTGTGCTTGACTGCTTTGTGGAATTTAAGGAGCCTGTGGTGGTTATAGCTGAATTAAAACGTTTCTGCCCACCTCATAGCTGGAGTAGATAATTTCATGTTGTGGGGTGGAGGTTACTGGGGTTTTGTTTTGTTTTTGTTTATTTTTAAGTAAATGTTTTTTAACGTAGTCTCTCCTTATTAAGTTAAGGTTTTCTGTCAAGTATGCTGAACTAAAATGGCTTCCCCCCACCCCTTCAGATGCTCAAAGACCAATACCTTGGCTACAGGAAAACCTTTCTGGGAGATGCCATGGATGTGTTTGAGGCAAGACGAACAGAAGCTAAGAAGTGGCAGAGTGCGCCACGTGTTACCACTGGACCGACCCCTTTCAGCAACATACCAAATGCAGCAGCCGTTGCCATGGCTGCAACACTTACTCAGCAGCAACAGCCTGCTACAGGTCTGAGTGCATTCAAGTTATAGATTATTAGTGTTACAACAATAGTAACTTTGTGTACAATTTTCTATGAAGTCTTCCTTTGTGTTAGACTTAAAATCTAAATGTTGTGATGAGCGAAGTTACTGATACATAGCCAATAGAAAAATGCAGGGTAGACTTAGCAATAATCATGCAACAGATACTTGTGAATTTATTTGTATTAGTGGTATATACTGTATTGTTCTAACTTACCCTTTGGAATGTGAGTCTCCACTCTTGACATCTCTGAATACGTATAGCCTCTTTCCGGTATTGTATGGTTATGGTAAATTGCTTCAGGGCAGTGAGGAGAGAATATCTAAATACTTATTATCTTTCTTAAATGTAAAATAATGCATTTTTATATAGAACCCTGGAACTATAAAATAAAAATTTCTATAGAAGAGGAAGGATAGTGGAGCAGAGATCTGTGGAACAGGAAGATGGATGCTTGGCTTTTTATAGCCAGCTCCTTTTTCAGGGTGATGTTGGAGCAGTTCTTGCTGTTCATTCTGCTATTGTGAATAATTAGTAGCAGAATGGATCAGCGGTTCTATGTGTGCATGTGTGTAAAAGGATAATCAAAACAGAGAAAGATCATGACCCTATAGTAATGAAGAATGGATAGTTACAGCAAAGGGAGGAACTTAAGGCACCTTAGACATTATACTAACCAACACCTCTTGAAGATGGATTCCTAATATAGAAAACTGAATTAAAATTTAATGATTTAATATAAATAAGATAAATACCATGTAATTTGACTTGAACATGGATATGGATATGTCTGTGTCAGCAAATTATGAGAAGCATAGTTAAAATCATTCTGCCATTCATTTTCTAAGATGTCTTAGATATACTGGAAGTCATACTGGCACCTTTTTTTCAACCATTCAAAATAGGACTGTTGTTAATTAGAGACCTGTGCAGCAACTGTGCAAGTTATTGGACTGTACTTTCTTTTTCCAGAATAAGAAAATATAGTGTTTTTCCAGCCCTGGCCTGTATAAACAGCTCAGAGATTGATTTAGAAACAAACATGCCCGAGTATTTAGAACACAACAAAAAATAAAACATTTAGAAAATATTTCCGTCATGGACCCCTGTCTACCTGTTGCTGCTTTGTTAATCCCTGTAAATTACCATGAAGTGCTATTTGCAATACAACTTGGTTTTAATCGGAAAACATGAGATAATGTAGTGTTCATGCTATAGCGTTTTTAATATGCATGGAAGTATGACTTGTGCAACCTAACATGGCCAGGGTAATTCCCTTTCCCTTCATCTTTTTTCCTTATCTCTGGGGTTTTTTTAATATTCCCTGTAGTCACTCCAGGATTAGTTGTGTATGAAAGTCATATACTTGTGATATTGGCATTTAAAATTATATTTGCATTTTAATTAATTAGGGAGAAGGATTTAAACTTCATCTTCCTAGTCCAGATTCAAGTGAAGTGGTAGTAACTTCATGATATTGATGCCACTTCAGCATGATTTTCTGAATATTGTCTTAGGAGTAGGACTGAAGGAGGGGGGGAAAGGGGAAGACAGAATTGGCCTGTACCAACGCAACCCAAGGTAAGGTGACTTTACACCTTCAGGTATTTTGTAATGAAAGAAGCAAATGGGAGCGTGTGCAGGCTGGGGATTTGGGTTTTTTTTGTTAATTGTTTTGGTGGAGTATCTCAAAGGCCAAAAACGTGCCAATTACAAGATTGATGCAGATTAAAAGAAGCCATTAACTTGCATCAAACTGGCCAACGAAACAAGAGTTTCTTTAGTTATTCAGTTGGAATATTGTGATACTGCATGCAACTCACTCAAGGATCTGGAGAAATAGAGGAGATGGATGCTTTGAGTGGCACTTTGAGAGTACTTAAAACCCTTAGAAAATAGGGTTAGATGGAACTTGAAGTCATTTTTCTCTTCCTCTAGCTCAAAAGCAGGATTAGTCAGGCCTTAACTAATCCAGAGAGGTTTTTAAGTCTTAAAAGCTTGCTAGAAAGGGAATTTTCACATCTTTCCTGAATTATTCATATCGGTGTGTAACTTTTTCTCATCAATTTAGCTGAAACTTCTTTGCTTCAGTTTAAGGCTACTATTTTTTGTCTTACTTGGTGGAAAAGGAGAATTTATTCTTCCAGTTTTTTAGGAATCTTTAAATAATTAAAAACTTCCTCCTCTTAATTTCCTTGGTGTTTTTAGGTGGCCATTTGCTGCAGTAAACCTGCAAATGTTTACATAGTTTAACTTATGTGTTATTTTATTATGAACTTGATAAACTATCTGCTAGAAGTTAAAAACTTATTCTCTGCAAGATCTGGATCCTAAAGAGTGGGATAGATGAGGGATGGTAGAAGGTTATGTGAGAAAAGATACTCAAATACAATGTATGTAGAAGGGAGGAAGTGTCTACAGTACCTGACTTGCTGTTGCTATTCGTGAAAATATGAATAACACAAGAAAATTGACTTAGATTGTAAAGCTTTTTGACTAAAATCTAATATATGGTACTCTAGTATTTGTGGGATCAGGGTGGCTAGTCTCTCTTTTTTTAAAATCATGTTTACATGGCTATGTCTATTTAATAACTATCTTAGAGTTAGTTACTTTTTATTCTCTGGAAAAGATAAATTATTTTAAATATGTGTTTGGAAGTCAAAAGTTCAATAGCTGCATTTAAGCTGTGGGATCAGGGAATGTTTCCCCAGTTCCCGGGTGTAGATAAAACACCCTGTTCATGTTCTCTCTGTATGCCAAGATGACTGTCTTCTACTGAAGCAAGTAAAGCCAATGCATCCTGGACATATAGAAGAAAGGGAGCAAAGATGCACTCCACTGGTTTCCTGGGAAGGATATATCAGGACACTAACAGTGTGGTGTGCACACTGAAGCACAATTTCAGTGCAATTTTTGAAGCTAGAGTTATGAACATTGTGCTCAAGTCTTGTCTGCACATAGCCTTTCTTTCTAGTTTAGTACTTTTGCTCCAAGCACAGCTTTGCTGGTAGCAGTGAGGCTGGTCATGCTTTTGTGCAGTGGCAGCTAGAGTTTTAACCACTGCCTCACTGGCACCTTCCCTGAGCATGAAAGTTAAAGTGATGGTGGCTAGTCTACATATTATTATCGATGAGACTAAAGTAAAAGACTTTAAAGGAAATTAATGACTAGCAAGCTAAGAGCTGTAAAAGCTTGAGGCTGAATCCCACACTTTTCTGATAGGGTTAAGTTGTCTTACCAAAATGCTTTTTTTCAAGCTCACCTTTCCTCCTCTAAAAATTAACTAAGTATCCCCCCAGAACTTAGTTACTCTCTCCTTAACTGGTGAAGTACAGAGTTAGTCAAAGCCTTATCAAGATACTGGCACACTTTGTTGTATTTTGACTTGACTCAGTTGTGAGATGGTAGTGCTAATGGGAAAGGATACTGAAATGAAATCTTCATAGCACTTAAAATTTTTATTGTGTAATTTGGTATTAACCTTGGTTAAAATTAGTCAACGTATTGCTTTGTCCAGGTCAAATCTGAATTGTGACTCTAAAATTGTTCACTGTTAGGACCAGCCGTGATTTTTAAAATTTGCATTATGTTGCATTAAGAAATCTGGCTGAACTGTCTGAACTCTTTGTAGTGGGAACTACTCATTAAGCTGAAATGCTCAACAGGGCAAAAAAATGTTGTAAAATGTTAAAATACTTGTTATAAAGAATTTGTCTTGTACTTTTAATAGCCAGAAGTGCCAATTTTTTTTTGCTAGTACTTTTGGCATCAAAGAATCAATATGACTAGTTTTTTGCTATTGAAAATTGTTTACTTACAAGAATTATAGTGTTGAGGCCTTCAGAACATTATGTTACAAAATCAGCAAATATCCTATGCTGTTGCTCAGTGCAGAGCTTATTAACCTAAGACCTAAGATCCAGTTTTATGTGATCTGAGGTATTTTAAAGGTTTTTTTTTTACTGGCTCTAAAAAGCATGTTGCATTTGGAAAAAAACTTGGCTGGAGGGACTAGTGTTTTCTTTTAAGGTCTTCCTAACAGTGCCTCCTGGGATAGAGAACTGTGCACTTGAGAAGGAACTGGATATGTGGTTTTTGGGTTTTCTTTTACATTATTAGATGACTGTTTCTTTTTTTATTGATAACAATTGTCTTATTTTTAAAGAGCTGTTTTCAGTATTTAAACTGGATGTAAAGAAGTATAGCTTGAAATGTATGTGAGAACTTGTAATTACAACATCTGATAAACCTTTTATTTAGTTGGAAAAAAAAAAAAGCTTGGGTTTCCCAACCATTTCCTGCTAAGCAGAGACTGAAAGCTAACAACTTTAGGTGCCCTTAAAATTGAGTTTAACACTACTTTGAGCATACAGATGTCATTCAGCTTGGGTCACATAAGAATTTAGTGTTCCTAGCAAAAATGTTAGTGTTCAATATACAATGCCTTTCATTCAATTCAAAATTATTTTCCATTTAAAGCTTTGAGTACTGAAATTATTTAAAAAGCTTGAAGTAGTTATATTTTAATGCTCTAGGTAGATATTAGTTACAGAGAGTTTGTTTTACAAAGGAAGAAATTTTGAATTAAAAAAAAAAACCAAACATGGTAATGGTTTAGGAAAAAGACTGAAATAATTTGAGCTTTATAGTAATATTCCAGTAGATCATCACTTTAACAGGTAGAGTACATGAAGTATGTTTGAAGATGAAAACTATCTTGAACAAAGGTGTGAATGTCTGGATTAAGAGCTTGGCACTGTATTTTGTCTTCAATGGTTAAACTTTTTAACTAGTGCACTGAAAACTGTTTGAAAAGACAGAAATATAAGATTGTACTGTGAAAACTGTCAAATTATATTAATTATTTATCAGAATTAATTATTTTAAAATGTGTTAGTAATGGGCTAGCAAGTTGATTCTTTATTTCCCAAGGTTAAGGAAAAAGGCTTAAGTTTTATCTTGTTGGGCTGAAAATGGTTTTTTTGGCAGCCCTGCATCATAGTGTGAGTATGCAGGGAAAGTATTGTCAGCCTTTTTAAATTATGGGACAAACTGACTCTGAAATTTTGAATGTATCTAATTCATTAAGGTACACAGAACTGTGCCTTTTGTAAATGTTAATTTAAACAGGTGGTTTGACTAGTTTCCCCTGTTGAATGGTGTTATGTAGCAGAGCTTAACAGAACTCAGTTATCACTTGTGTGGAAAAGAATTGTCATGTTACTGTGTAATTGACTTGCTTAAAATTGAACAATAAATTTAATAAAATAAAGTCATTGTCTTGTTTTTTATCTTAGTGTTCTGTTTAAGTTTGGATGGAGTTATTGAGTAGTTTTGAAGATTATTAATTTAACTTTTGGTACTATAGTTTTAGTTACATTAGAGTCAATACATTTTAATATGAAGGTTTTCCCATATTCAGATTCCATTAATGCAGATGGCATATGTTTTTGCCTGTGAGTTCTCTCAAGGTTTTGATAAATGTTTTTAAAGTGAGACTGGTTAACTTCAAAGAACTTCTAAATAGTGTTATTATGTTATCAGCTTTGCCTAGTTCCACATAATTACAATCAGTAATATCAGGTGAACATAGAGGCAGTTTAAGTGAGGAATTTTGATGAGGTAGTTTGGGATCTTAATGGGTTTTGTTGAAAGCAATGATGTTCACATTATCAGATACTTGAATAATAAAGAACCTTTTTAACTATGAGAGAGTAAGGCAAGTTTGTTCTCATTTTTTTTATACCAGGGCCACAGCCATCTCTGGGAGTTAGTTTTGGAACGCCATTCGGCTCAGGTATTGGCACTGGCTTGCAATCAAGTGGCTTAGGTTCTTCAAGCCTTGGAGGTACACTTTAACTTTTCTAATCTTTCATTTAATTATTATTCCGCACATCTGAATCTCTTACAAATCTTTAACTCCACTAAGAGGATGATATACTTCAGGGAAAGAAAAGTTCCTCAATCTGCGCTTTCCATACTCTTTCGTGTTACACAGGAGTTGCTAAGGCAATTGCAGTTAAATGCAGGATGAACAAGATGAAGTTCTGTTCTTAAAGCTAGGGAAGTGCATCAAGTACGTCCTTCTCTAACTCCAACTTGACTTTAATTTTACATCTAAGAAGGTTAGACACTTGAAATATTGAATCATGCTGTAGCTAACCCATAGAAGTTTTTCACCTGTGCAATTGTTATAGGGACCTATTTCTGCTTGGGTTAAGACAAGAATAAATACTGGGATCCTGCTTGATGAAACACATTTGCTCTAGCTTTTGCTGTGTTCCTTGGCGTTATGTAGAAAAAAGTCCCCTTTCAAGCTGAAAAGGCAGTATTTGAAAGACTGAAAAAATATATATAAAATATTAATAGTGCTGGTGGTTATATGTATTTTTTCAAAGAGGATACATGACTGAAATAGTAGGTGGTAATGAAAAAAGGGCAAGATAGACATAGACTTTTTCATTTAAACATAATGAATTCTCAGTAGTAGAACTACAAGTAGAATCTAAGTGACTAGCAAAATGTAATCTGCATTGAGTTTTCTGTATGTATAGGTCAGGTGTTCCTACAGCACAAGTCAAAAAATCTTAATGTCCTTGAAGCTTTTGTATGACATCTGCAAAGCAAACTGTTACAGTTGCTGAACACAAACATAATGTGCTGTGGTTTTTCTTGTCTTTTCTCTGGAGCCTCACTTTGCACCCCTACATTTTGCTTTTTTAAGCCAAATGTTCTTATGTATTCAAAGTAACTAAACATCAGTGAGTGTTGGAAAGATGATGTAACTTCAGTGTTACATCATTTGTACCATAAATTATCCTTAAATTATACATAAATATACCAATGCCATTTGTCATCTGATTTAAAGCTTTTTCAGATTAAAGACTGTACACTGCAACAAGAAAAATATCTGAGAATAGTGGGATAAAAAAGTTCTTGTGAATTACCAGGTTGTTCCATAATCTCTTCCTTTTCAATGAAAGACTAAAAATTCTATATGTCCACCAACCTTGCCAATGTAAATAAAAGAATATTTTCTTTTAAATTGATGGACAGCTACTTCTAGTTTTGTCTCAGAGATCTAATTTAGGAAGGCATTTGCTGGTATTTCATCTATTCTGTATTAACTTGCAGATGGTTTTTGTCTTTTGACAAATCAAGGTAACTGTGCAAGGGTAGAAGATTAAAGAATTGCATGCAGAATATCCTGCAGGTGTGCTCTTGGAAAAAAATTGTCAGAGTGAATATTTAAAGTTCTTTTTTATGCTAGTTGTTTTTTTCAACAGCAGAATTTTTTTATTTGGACTCTTAAAACATAATTTTGAGTTGGTTCTTTTTCTGTGGCAAATATTCTATGAATTTTATGGCTGATAAACACAGAGGCTTTTTCACCTTGGTATGTAAGGTATGTATTGTATAGATTCTTTGCAGACACTTTGACTATCAATAATTTGTTTTAAGCTAAACAGGACAAAAGATTGCACCATTTAAATAGACAAACTTGCATTCAAATGATACTTGCATTCAAATGGTGCTTGCCATACCCTTAAAGCTTACTTGGTTTTAAATTGCAGAAGTCAAGAGAGTACTACTTGAGATTGTGTGTTCAATCTTTACTAGTTTTGGAATAGAGAATAATTTCTTTGAAGGAATGACAGAGGCTTGAATTGCAGTAAAATACAAGTTTTTTCTCTGACACTGGAATCTTAAGATGGAGACACATTATCATGGAATACAAATACTGCTCTCTTTTTACAATCCTCTTGAGACAGTCATAATTAGAGCCTCTGTCTTACCTGCTCTTCTTATCTGGCTTTTATAGCAAACTGCAGTTACCAACTTATTTTTCCTGTGGAGCGATCTTATATTAATAACACAATTTGAAATCTTGAAATATTTTTATTATGAAATTTTAAATGTAATTTGCAGAATTTTAAGTATTCGTTTCATTACAGCTACCCTTTGTTTGCTGATTTTTCCCATTTAATGTGAAATTCTGTTTCTATTCTATTTCTAACCTATTTCATGGTTTCCTAGGTAGAACTAATCCCCAGTAACCTGGGAGGGACAATAAAGGCAAAATAAGCCCACTGCAGACGCAAGAAAATGTTTGCTCTTTATAAAGATCAGAGGGTTTTGCTTTCAGATTAAAATTGCAGCTTTCTGTAATAAAAGTCATAGAACTTGTGTCTGAATTTTCTTTGTTTTGGCCCATTTGGTTACCATTTTCTTCCTGATTTAACAACAATTCAAAAGTAATCTATCAGAGTTTACAAAATTGCTACTGTTGTTTTTGTAGCTTTTCCTTTATTCAGTTTGTATTTTGAAGGAAGTATTTTTTACCAGCACTTTGCTGTTTGCATTCTTAACACAATGCTGAGTTGAGAACAAAATATTTGGGTTAGTAGCCTTAAGAATATCTGTTTACCAAGTGATGATTGGAATTATGAGTATTGGGAATACTCATCCCAATCCTATGTGTCTTTAATTGCTGTGTCTGTAATTTTTTTTGTTGTATGTCTTTACTGTTGTTCCACTAGGATTTGGAAGTAGCTCTGCCTTTGGAAGTAGTGCCACAGGAGCATCATCATTTGGGTTTGGAACTACAAGTAAGCCATCGGGAAGTCTAAGTGCAGGTTGGTTTGTTTATCTTGAATTCCAGTTTATCTTAAAGCAGAATCTTACAGTCAAACTGCTGCAGTTAGTTTAAGAAAGCTACTGAAACAAATGTTCTTAAGTTGCATGCGTAGATAACCATAAAAGTAATTTTACTTGCTAAATGCACATCTTCAGAGGAGTTTTTAGATTCTATTAAAGGTAAGCTAGGTAGAGAGCACCAAGTGAATGTTTATGCTTTCCTTTTGGTGGTGTCTGTCTCATTAGGTGTGGAAATAGAACAGGTGGGATCAGATGCAGTCTGAGGCACAGAAATGAGTTGATACTTGAGTGTATAGACTGTGCAGTTACTAAGCTATAGACTATGCAATTACTAAGCTATTAAAATTTGTATATAAATATGGAATTTGACTTGCTGTATTTACAAGTAAGAGTAAAATTGTTTTGTAGAAACATGGAAGGTTTCTTTGAAGACTGTTTTGTTTTTCTCTTTGTCTTTTCTATGTGAGTAGTAAGTCATTGGTGCTGTATCTTTGGAATATATCCACCATTCAACATGCTAAATACTTTGAAAGCATTTCTATGGTAACCGAATGGTTCTCAGTACTCATTTCACTTTGTTTAATTTTAGCATTAGTCAGACAACTAAAATATGGGTGCTATTTCTCCTTAACTTGAACTGAAGTCTGAAATCTGAGGCACTTCTATAGGTTGTATCTCTTACTCAGTTTTTAAATGGGAGTTTGGTTTTCAGGCAAGTAGCTTCTTGTAGTCTATCTTTCAGTATTCAGTGACAGATTGAAGAATCCTGTCTCTTGGGGCTGGCTTTTGGTAGTATGTTTTTTGAAACATACTCAGACTTCCTTCTGAAACAGACACTGTGGAAAGCTGATTTTAAATCAAGTCCCAGTTAATTAATCCTCCTCTTTTTCATTTGATGGCAAGTGAAAAGGCTGATGTGAATGGGAGGTCACAAAGAATTTTAAGACTGCCAAAATTATGGGAAAATCAGAAAAAAATCACTTGAATTTATAGATGTAATGTTACAGGGAGATGTTTTTTGTGAAAAGTGAGGTGCTAAATATGCTTTAAAGAACTAAGTTGAGAATTTATGTGAGAGACCATATATTTATTGAAGAATAGCAGTCTTCACAGGATAAAAGGTAAGTAAGTGGTATCTTGGCTGGACTGCTGAAAAAATGGACCTGAGCATAATCCATGTGTGTAACTATGAACAACTTATAGATACAGAGGCTATAGTAAGTCAGAACTGTGCTGGAAATACTTTTTTTATCTAGAGTAATTACTAATTCTAGCATTACTCAAGTAAAGCTCAGCCTGCCTTCCCTGGACGCTTCAAAATAATCCTTGGATCTAGAAGCAGATGGGTGGAGGTAGTTCATGAGCACTTTATCCTTGTCTGCCAGACTCCTGACCTTACAGATCACATATAGCTTTATTATGAGCAGCATTTTTGTTGTTTTCTATAGGAGGCCATGCTCAACTGTTGTTTCAGATATGTACTTGAAATGAAAAGATAACTTAAAATAACAGGTTTGGTTGTTCAAGGTTGGTTTGTTTGTTTTTTTTTTAATTTATTCATTATACTCCTTGGGTTTATGCTTCTAAAATTCTTACTTGGGATTCAGACTTAGCAAGGAAGTGGAGCAACAGTTGCATCTGCTTCACCCTTTCCATCCTAGGATGAGAGAGACAAGTTAGTCTGCAAAGTTTAGACAAGACCCAAACAAACAATATCATGTGTCACAGGCTGGATCTAGATGCTCAATAAGTTTGACAATGATTTCTGGTCAGGCTACTGAATAGTGAAGGACTGCAGTTACTGATTTTTTCGTTGGGATGTTGTAGTGTGTGACCCAAGGAAAACTATAGAGGAACAGTTTCACATTGCTTTGAAGTAGTTGTTGAGGTTTGTTTGAGAGAACAGAAGACAAGGGGCTTGAGAGCTACTTTGTGATTACTATGAGACAACCAGTTGGGGTCTTACTTCTGTATTGCAAGAATATTTGGGTATTGAGTTGAAGACACTTGCAGAGAATTGCTTTAACTATCTATTAGAGAGCTAACAAAGCTGTGTTAAGTAGTACATGTACTTTTTCTTGCTTGCATTTTTTCTTAATATTTTAATTATTTACAGGTTTCCATGCACAACTTGTATAAAACTATTTGTTAAAATCATCACTTGCTAAAGTAATTCTATGTGATTGCCTACCTTCTATGATTCTTGAGAGAGCAAAACGCAAAGTTAGGACATTCTGCTTTGTATTAACAAAGATTTGGAAAATTTCTAGCACTTCCTAGTCATTTCAGTTATCCAGATTGATTGTGCATAACACAAGAGTGAAATGAGTTGGTATTACTGTTGCTGGAAACTGTAGACAGATTTTCATGTGTCCTTGTTTTACAGCTGAACCAACTGTTCCATTTGTTTACCTTAATGAGAGAGGGTGAAGGAGTTGAAACAGCACTATTGGCTCGCCTAAACACACAGTTTTTCCAAAACTTTGTTATTAGTGCTGTTTTTCTAGTTAAATCATAAAGATTTGGGTTTTTAAATGGCAAGAGCTTGGCAAGGATTTTGAGCTTATTCTTGCCTCTCATTTAAGGCCTGGTCAGTGCCCCGTATGTTACAAAGGTAGCCTTATCCATAGGGCATGAGGCTGGGAGCTCCTTCTCCAGAGTTGTAATATACCTGCTGTGAGTATCCCGTGCTGCAGATCCACAAGTATAAAGTATTAACAGATATTGGTATTTGAGAGGCTGGTGTTCATAATGAACTTGCAATCTTGATATAACCTACATTTTAAAATATTTTTCCCTCCCTCATAAGGCTTTGGCAGCTCGACTTCGTCTGGGTTTAACTTCAGCAATCCTGGCATCACAGCATCAGCTGGCCTGACCTTTGGGGTGTCTAATCCTGCCTCTGCAGGCTTTGGGACAGGAGGGCAACTTCTGCAGCTGAAGAAACCTCCAGCAGGAAACAAACGAGGGAAAAGATAGGCTCCCTTTTAGGGAAGGGGAAGTGAATCAACTTTGTTCATCCAAGAAGTCTATTTTTCTAGATTGATGCATTAATTAAATTGCATCCCAAGAGATTTATAAAAAATTTTGCTACTTTTCCCTAGTCTGAAGTACAAAATGAGATCATATTGAACAGCTATTTTCTTGTGAATAGAAACTCATTTATGTATTTTTATTTTTGGCCCTAGTTTTAGAAATGTTCTATACTGCATTATTATTAAAGAATCTTGTAAAACCATTTATTTAACCTAATGTTAGTAGCAGAATATTTTTTGTTAATAAGCTTTATACCATATGAATATATGCATATTTGTTTTTTTTGTACAGATAAAATATATTCTAGTACAAATACTAGAGTTCATATCTTCTGTTCCTGGATATGGCCTTTAAATCTACTTCAGGGTGTTTTTGTGTATATGGATGTAAATATATACAGTACAGTGCACACACTTGTGTGTATGTATGTGTATATATATATATGTATAAAATACAGATGTGCAAACCTTGCCTCATAGACAGCTCTTCATTGTGTTCAGTTTAGCCATGTTGCCCAGTGTTCCCATATCTTGAAATTCCTGGGAGTTTCCAAGAGTGGGTCTCAGGCTTCTCTTATTTTGTTGGTTTAGACCAGCTGAAGTTCAGAGTTTACTATTCCATAAAGTTTGATAAGTAGTGATTAGTAGCTGGATTTCTTTTTTTAAGCCTTTTCTTTTTTTTTTTTTTTCCTTTATGACCCACTTGGCAGCCAGCTCTAAAGAGGAATCTGAGATTTTGACACAAACATTTTAGCATTGCCTAATGCTCCCAAACTGGTTTTGTTTTTTTTCCTGAGTATGGGGTGTTGTGGTATTTCAGCTGAAAGCCCAGAATGGCACAAAATCCTTGTGTGAGCAGTGAGTTATAAGTCAGGACAAGCTTTTCCCCGCAACTGGAGGAGATGGGATATGCTATTCTAATGAAAACCTGAATTAGCCATTATTAAACAGAGTTGATTCACTCCCTTCTCATCAGCACTACTAGCACTGACCTAAGAGCAGCTGAGTGTCTGCTTGTGGTATGAGGTAGATAGTGCAATTGCTTGCTGTGGAGGTGGAAAACAACATCACTTTAAGGTTAAAGCTATTACAACAGTGATTAATGAATGTTTGTCCTATTACAACATTGTAGATTGTGCTGCATTTCCAATTCTATGTGCACTAGAAATAGCTGGGAAAACATCTTTAGGAGATGAGATGAATGATAGATGGATTGAATCTTAACAAATAAAGGTGCAGGCTGAAGTGTGAATGTAGAACTTGGGAGTTGAGTTGCTCTTTATGTAGATGATGTTTGTATATAACATGCATCAGATGAATATTCACAGTCGCTTTCTCAAAAGCACCTTTTTTCCTGGAATAGTTGCAGGTCATAGGATTTTCCTAGTACCAGGTTATTTGCTTTAAAGTGTTATTATCATTTTGTATGTTTTGGAAATGTCTGCATTCAGCAGCAGTCATTATTCTTTGACAAATGTTCAGTTTATCACTTGATCTGATGTAATTAAGGGAAGCTGAGCACAGAATTCTTTACTTTTATACTTGTATGTTATTGCATCCTTGTGAGCAGTCTCTTATGAAGGGATATAATGTGTTATTTTTGTGTCTCAGAAAAATAAAGCTTACCATTTATTATGATTTCAACATTTTTTTTTAAACTTTTATTGGGCTGCAGTCAGAGCCATAATGTTTGTATTCCTTTTGTTATTGCTTTTTTAATAGTTACTATGTTAAACCACTGGACTCTCTTGTAATGTATTAATTTGTGAAACTAATCCTAAATGTGTACTGTTTGTCCATATGTGCAACTTAATGTTGTGCGAACAATAAAACAATAATGCTGTGATCCTTGTAATACAGATTCCCCTATTTGAAAGGTTGTTCTCCTGTGTTACAGGAGAAACAGCATTGTTTTTCTTAGGAATTGTAGAATGTAAAATTGTTCTTGCTGAAGATGGAGCCTTGATCTCTGGATTGACAGAGGAGTGTGGAGGGAGGTAATTGTATTGAGGGTTTGTGGATTTGTCTGGAATCTCTTCACAGGGCAATGTATAAACCTGGATCATGCTGTGGTGTAGCCCTGCTCTAGGTACAGCGTTGGAAATTCAAAAGCAGCCTGAGCCTTCTGGGTACCTATGTTCTGCTTCTTTTCACAATAAGGCAACAGTTGCATCCTTAATTTTTGCCTAAGTGAAAAAGTGACAGTGTAATAGAATAATCACATGCTGGAGTACAAACTAAAGTTCAAATGGGATTTGAAGTAATTACTTCAAATTCCCAGAATATTACTTGGGTGATTGAGTTTAGCCGTGATTTTGAGGGAACAGCTCTGCTGTTTCAAAGGTTGGGGGGGTTTAAATTTTTTTTTTTCAATTTCAAGATATGTAATATAATTGGAGAGCAAACTACAAGTACATTCAAGGTGTGGCCTCTATAGGGCATGTTAAGTAGCTGACCTGTACTTAAGCACCATGAAATTAATTCAAGTTTGGATTATTTGCTCTGTAAATTTAAAAAAAAAAAATCATCCTCAAGGAAGGCTGAAGTCACAAATGAAAGATATGACTCCATTAGTTTGCACTTTGTACAGCTGTGGTTTAAACTTCTATGTGTGATCTCTCTCTTGCCAAAAGTAACTTGGGATCTCCCTCCTGTTTCTCTCTACCATGAGTGTAACAGAAGGTATGATGGAGTTAGGCCTTAGATTGCTTTGTCAGCCTCTTCCTGATCCAGCATCTTAAGACTTCCTTTCTGTTCACATTTGTCTCTGTTCCTGACAGTTGGCTAGCTAGGGTATTGCCACACTTAATTACTGCTTTCTTGCCAATTGGGAGGGAAGAGCTTGACCTAAGATGGAATTCATGCATCTTCCTCAGCAAAGGCCATGTTGTATTCATAATGTAACTGCATTTTGAACCTCAGTTGCTTTTATAGTATAATTTTTAAAATGAAAGTGAAGTCGCCTTTTTTCTCTGTGACATCGGTGGTAATTGTATGGGTTTTTTTTTTCTCGCTTGCTGATTCAATAACAGAAATAATCTGGAGTTAGCCATGTCAGCTCCTACCTGTTCCTGGTTGTAATACCTTTAATGCCTCAGCGAAGGATAAGAAGCATCTTGAGGTTCTTGATGAGAAATTAAGAGTTAACTAGAGAAAAAAATCTGTCCGTACTGTAGAACACAGTACCTTATGATCTATAGATGTTTATTTTCCTAAAACATGCTGAAGTCTATAAAAACCAAGAACTGGCTATGCATGAAAAAAACTTCCAGCAGTAAATAATGCAGGTTAAGGGCTGACTGCTGTGATTGTGCTGTTGAGCTGTTTGCCTCTTCCCTCACATTACGTACTTTTAGACTCTGTGGTTGGTGTCTCCAGGCTGATGGACACTTTCAGGTGTCATAGTGGCAGATTTGTATGACTTCTGAAGATCAGAGATTGAGTTTGGAGAGGGGAGTGACACCCCATTGGTGCTCAGAGCTGCCCTGGGAGGCAGGGATTGCCCACTGCGATGGTGCTCATGGAGCTTCAGCCCAGATACCACACACTACACCACCCAGCTGCATAAAAGTAGGATGGAGGTGGTGAGGTGTGGGAGTGGAGATAAAGGGAGACAACGAGGCTTCACACTGATAGTGGGACAACTCACTTCAATTATGTTTGGGATAATTTTTTCCAAACTCAATTTTGAATATTAGGTACTTGTATTTTTGGAATCCCAAATCAACTGAGTTTGTGATAGAAATTTATTTGTATTGGTTGAAAGCTGCATTCGGTAAGTAAAATCCAATGAATTTTCTAGGTGAGTGACTTTTTTACTTGTGGGAGGGGAATTATTTCTATTACCAAAGGAATTAAAAAAATTAAGGGATTCCCATCATGATTCCAATAGCTGTCTTGAAGAATGGAGGAGGCTGCTACCACAGAGTCTCTGCAGGAACAGCTGTCGTACCTTTTAATTCCGGGTTATTCATTTTGCTAAAACTTCCCTAATATTTTGACAATTCTTCTGACCCATTTGATGTTTTGTTATAAGGTTTATTGCTTCATGCTTTTTTGCTCAGCCTTAGGAATTTAATCTTACCAGCCCACAGCTGCAGCTGAAGCACTGTAGTTAAGGAGGTGAGTCCTCAATGCATTAACTTTATCTTTAATAACTTCTTCAAAGAAAGATTTGCTTTTTGTTTTCGCACCTCTTAGGAAGTGAGTAACTTCTGCAAATGGTTAAGACTTTGATAAAAGCTTCTGGGTTAATTTTACGTGTGTTTGGGTGTAGATCTATTTCTATCAGGTCAGTTCTGGTGAATGCTTGCATGGAAAGCTTGGAATGCATACTCCTGTCATAAACAGGTCAATAACCAAGCAAGTGAAAGGGATTTTACTTATTTGCTGAAATAATGTTTCACAAACTGATGGATTTCCCTCTTCTTTTTGTCCTCTTCAATGCAGGTGTTACTACTGTACGACGTGTACTTGGGCAGCAGCAGGGCAGCAGCTTCCTAGGACAAGACTTTCTAGATAAAATAGCTTCCAAAATCCTGTTCTGATTAGATGCTGATATAAACCTCCCAAGCAACAAGTTCCTGGCTGGCTCTGTGTATTTAGTGGCACACTGTGGTTACAGGGTATGTTCAGGGGTGATAATTCCAGTCTCAAAAGCACGCTGGGATGGTGAGGTTTGAATTAGATGCTGTGCTGTAGCACAAAGAAAGGTAGACTTGACAAATGTTCAAAATCAAGTATTCAAAACCAAGTAATTTATTATATGAAACTTGAAATTCTGAAAAAATACTGTGTGCTTTTAATAGGAGAAGAAGTGAATAAGCTCTTGTTCAGGGAAAACCTTGTGACAAGCAGCTTGTGTAGACTTTTAATTGGGTGAAACCTTGGGGAAAAATATACCAGTTATGCCCAATTGAGTAGCTAAAGCTCACCTGTTAAATCCATGGTTAGGTACCCAAGCAGAGCTACACCAAGCTAAAAAAAAACTTAAAACATCTAAACCTCTCTACTCCTGTTAACAGCAATAGCATCTCTTGGCTTTTCAGACCTTTATTTATTGATGTACACATTAAGGAATTGTTTCTTTGGACACTTTTGCTGTTGCACTATCCAGGGATAAAGGAAGGTACATGTGATTAAGGAGTTCTTACTGAAAGGAAGCCCATCTTTCAAAAAAGATGGTTGGACCCAAATGTTAAATGGATGCAATGGCAATGCATTATTAAGCCATTACCTCCTTAGTATGGGAGCACCTCTCCATGTCTATTGGAAATGGGTGGAGAGATGATGGTGAGCATATCATGTCTTGCTCACATGTGCTACCTTTGTTCTTTCCTGCAGCTGCACTTAACAAAGCTGCCCAGAGCAACTGCAGTGGTTCTGATTCACTATCAGTTTGGGCAAAATGAACCAACAGAAGTGACAGCAGAGGGAAGGTTTTGGCCTTAATGCCATGGAAATGAGCCTTGGCAATGCACTTTATGGCAGCTGCAAATAGCATCTTAGGCTGGATATAAGAAAGAAGTTCTTTACTGTGAGGCTGGTGAGACACTGGAACAGGTTGCTCCGAGAGGTTGTGGATGCCCCCTCCCTGAAAGGGTTTAAGGCCAGGCTGGTCAAGGCACTAAGCAACCTGATCTAGTGGAAGGTGTCCCTGCCCATGGCAGTGGAGTTGGAACTAGATGATCTTTAAGGTCCCTTCCAACCCAAACCATTCTGATTCTATCGTCTTTTTTTCTGTTTACCTTTTCCCTGCTGACATGGAAATGGGTGGCTGGCTGTAGGAACTCACTGTGGCTAATATCACCAGTGCTTAAACTATGAGAATGGCTTTCAGTGAGCAGGTGAGTGTTGGCACCTCTGACAGCCAGAATCAGGTCTTATCCCTGGGGAGGGTGAAAGCTGCTCCGGCCACTAGCTAAACTTAGGCAATACAAACCAAAAGGGCAAAGTTCCTACTTGGTCCTGTAGCAGTGAAGTGTAGTTGCTGCCAAGCTGTGTTCCAAGAATGGTTTTCAATGTTGTTTTTGTTGGCTTTGGGCATGGTAATTCCCTGTCAATACCAATAGCAACCTCCTACCCATATGGGAGGTATGTAGCAGAGGCTGGAAGCTGTAGCAGCTCCTCCAGGTTGCCCTGCACAGAGAAATTACTACACAAAACACACAAGTGTAACAAAAATGCTTACTAGCTTAAATTTATACTTTACTAATAGCGGTATTTGGCTAGAAATGCTTTTCTGAGTAATTTGTCTCATAACCCTTGAGAAGTGACACCTTCTTTGTGACACTTTGTGTTATTTCTGGCACCACAGCACCCCCTACAACTGTTGTTTGTTGCTCTGCCATGGTGATCCTCCTGCTGTGGTGGTGACGAGGTTTGCCAGGCTCCAGAGCTGCTGAGCAGCACCGTGGCTCAGGCAGATGGATGGTGACAGCATACCAGCAGTGACAGAAATAGTGGCATTAAAAACTAGACACCCTTGCAGGGTAGTGGATGTGTCACTTAAAGCTGGCCCTGAGAACGTCTGACATGGGGGGAGGAATTCAAAAGCCTCATTGCTAGGTAAGTCATATTTGAGCTGTGCTAAGTAAAAAAGCAATGGCATACAGTCTTCCCTTTTTACTACTTTTGTAAGCAGTACACAAATATATCCCCATAATATTATGGTAAATATTAATTTTCCTCACCAAGTTGTTGCTTCTTGCTCATCTGCACTAATAAATTCTATCTAAAATCAAATCCTGCAGATTAAGTTGTAGTTTGAGTCCTGCTGAGCCAGAAAAGAAGAGTCTTTCTCTTTTCTGGATCTCATCAATCTTACTGAGTGGGCAGTGATCTGAGCTAGGGCTGCCCAGTGATGCTGTTTGCACTGTGCTGTGTCTAAATCCTTGTCTTGAATCAGGAGGCAAGCAGCAAGTGAAATCCTGATTCTCTTCTTGCATCTGATAAAATGCTTATGCTTTTTGCTCTGTGTGGCATAAACTGCACAGGGAATGTGGAAAATTTCTGTACTTTGGGATTTTTCTTTTTTCAGTTGAAATAACTTTGTAATAAGGATGCCTTGTCAAACCGGCCAGCCTCACTGGGAGGGCAGACTGTGGGATATAGTCATAGAATCATAGTTTGCATTGGAAGGGACCTTAATGATCATCTAGTTCCAATCCCCATGCCATAGGCAGGGACACCTTCCACTAGACCAGGTTGCTCAGTGCCTTGTCCAGCCTGGCCTTAAACATGTCTAGAAAGGGGGCATCCACAACCTCTCTGGGCAGCTTGTTCCAGTGTTTCACCATCCTCACAGTAAAGAATTTCTTTCTTATATCTATCCTGAATAATTTAAATTCAGAAAATAAAATTTCTTATTTGGCCACCAAAGCTTTAAATACAGGCCAAAGAGGAGGCAAATAAGACTGGGAGGAGGGGGTCTTCATCAGGTGTCCATTGTAAGTAATTTTTCTGCTCCTCATCTGAGGAGGAGAAAAGCTAAAATTTATTCCTCTTTGCTCCTGGCTCAAGTGGTTGGAAATAATAATTGAATTAGGACACAGGCTCCCTTTCAATTTGAAAGCATTAGCTCTTTATCTTTTACACCTGAGCAGTAATCTCTTGTGTCTGCAGTGAGTGGAAGCCTCAAAAATCACCGCACGGGGACTCCCGGGAGAAGAGCTTGGCAGTGGTATCGATCACTATTGGCTTAGCAGTTGAGCTGAGCTAACGAACTCCTCAAAGGTCTCATGGGGCTCAGTGGTGAAACCGGGGGGTATTCGCTGAGAAGCAGCCTCATGAATTTGGAGAGGCATGTTCCCTTGCGCTTATAGATCGTACCACCCGCTCACCTCCCGTCAGCCTGCCCCCTTCCGCCCCCTTATCGAGACTGCGGTGTGTTTTGGAGCCAGACGAGTTGATACTGGAGGTGTCTGCGCTGGCCCGACAGAGTGGTGCCGGCGCTAATATCTCACTGCTGTCACCGCTGTCACTGCTGCCTGTGCCGGGACAGCCACCACCCATTGCCCGGCCTTGCCCATTGAAGTGCAGATTCACAGCCAGCCCTTCAGGATTGCCTTAACTCCCTATCATTGCAGTCAAAGTGATTTTTTCACTCCCTTCACTCTTTCTGCAAGGTTTTTCCTTTTTTTTTTTCTTTTTTTTTCCTTGGGTCATCTTGTTCTAATTATCTTCCAGGAAATGAGAGCCAATAAAAGAAAGCCTTTCTGTTATGAATACACGTGTATTTTTAAAATGTCGTTATTAAATATGTTCCCTGAGCAGAAATAAAAGTTAGTCCGGCTTACGCAAGTAATATCATGGCTGGAGTGGTGGTTTGGGCTTTTAAATATACGGATGGTGTTTAAGGTAATAGTTACCCACAGGTATAAACTACCTGTGGCGTCAGAGACAGCTAATAACCAGGGCAGGAAGAGAAAGGAAATCCTACTAAGTTAAGCTCATATTTTGTGGTAAGTATCCTGATTTTGGGGATTACAGCAGTGTGACCTGTCGGTAAGAGCGGCACACTCCGACTCAGCGCTCATCTGGGCAGCACTCCCTTTCCCAGGAACTTCACACGGGGGCAGCAAGGCATCGCTTTAGCAGCAGAGAAGCGCAGTTTTACCTGAGACGTTCCCAGGATAAACGTACAAAACGCCGGGATTTGTCTCCAAGGTGACTTGTTTGTAAGTTTTTGGGGAAAAAAATCCCAAACAACGGAACAAAGTGCCTTGGATTGATTTGCTTTGGGTTTTTTGTGTTGGGTTTTGGTTTTTTTTTTTTTAAATAACTAAATCCCTACAGCTTGGCTTTCAGATGGGAGCTGATTCCATTATTTTATATTGCCAGGAAGAGGAATCTCTGCTGATGAAGTGCTAAGCTGCAACGTGTAAGTGCACTAACTGCAATGGAGTCCAGCCCTGGCTTACTGCAAGGTTTGGCTCTCACCTGCCTAGTGATCTCAGCAATGGCACCTTGAGGGTAAAGTCTGGCTTTTCCCTGGGAGAAGACTTCAGGTGATGAGTTTTAACCTGCAGTCCTGATACAGAAATTGGGGGCACAACTGGAGAGCCAAAGTAATTCCTCAGCCCTGCCTGTTGTTGATGAGGTTTCAAAACTGCTTAAAAGTAATGCTGTAAATTATAACTATGATAAGTATGGGAGGCACATGAACAACTATTTGGCACCAGGGCCAATGAAAAGCAGGTGATCTCCCCTGTTCCCAAGTGGATAAAATCCATTTAGACCAGGCTGCCAGGACTGGAACAGAATATCCCAAAGAGAAGAAAGCAACCATGCACTGCCTGAAGTTTGTCTCCCGTGGGCCTGAAGGAAAAGGGGAGTGGAGTTTTGAGTCCCTCTTACCTTCATGAGAATGTGGCAAGTTGCAGAGCATGGGTTGGAAATAAGACAGGGAAAGGAGAACATCCCTCACAGCAAGGGCCACTTACACATCCACAGAAGCTCACGGCAGCTTGGAGGGGTCCCATCACAAGGGTTTGCCTTTTCATAACTCCAAGGAGGTTCTAGACAAAATCGATAGGAGTACAGAGTAAGGTAACAGGTCTGTGCTACTGCTTTATCCTGGGGAATCTCTAAGATGGAGCCGGTCTCTTCTCCCCAGTAACAGGAGGAAACAGCCCCAAGCTGCTACAGGGAAGGATTAGAGTGGACATTAGGAAAAACTTTTTTACACCAAAAAGGGTCATCAAGCATTGAAAGAGGCTACCCAGGGAAGTAGTTGATGGATGTACTTAAACAGACAGGCTGCCATAGAGCTTAGAGATACGGTTTGGAGCTGGTTCTTGACAGAGTTGGGTTGATGGTGGGACTCGATGATCTAGAAGACCCTTCTAACCCGGGCGATTCCATCACCTCGGCAGCCAGCGCTCCCGGTGCCCCGGGGCCGTGCCGTCGGGGAGCAGCGGGGCGGGGCGGGCGCATGCGCACTCGGCACCGACCGCTGCCTATAAGGGAGGGGCGCGGCCGTTCCCCTCACCTTCAGCGGCGGCGCCGGACGGGGCGCACGGCTGTGGCGGCTCGGCGGCCGCCGGGCGGTCGCATCGCTCTTCCTCATCCTTCTCCACCCTCATCCTCCTCCTGCCTTGGCCCATGGGCGCGGCGCGGGGCATGAGGCGGCGGCGGGAGTCCCCGCAGCGCGGCGGCTGCCTGCCCCCGGGGGTC